>CM062293.1:200349684-200949684 GCA_031216915.1 Pictodentalium vernedei | reverse complement strand
GCTGTGAGAACCAGCATGGTTATTTGAAGAAGTCTGATCATCCCTATGTAATTAAAGAAACTGATTATAAGAAGTTAAGTCAGGATGAGTCTGAAGCTGTTTGGAGGCGGCGAGTACGTGGTGATGGCATTGTTATAGGTCGAGCACTGCAGAATACTTCTAAGGTGATGACAGTGGCTCAGAAGGAACCGGCAGAGATCGAGAACGAATCGGTGGAGATTGAAAAGGAGCTGGCATACGATATGAGTGTTCAGGATACCACTACTGAAGTTCAGCATAAAAACACACCTTGTAGTGAGCCGGACTCAGTTAGTGACTTCATTGATATCCTGCCTGAGCTTTTGGGTGGAAATCTGGCTGGCTATAACAGTGAGGAGGAGCAGGTGGGTGAATGTGCAGACACACTCAAAAGATGTCTGCGAAGTGTTGAGAACACACCGATTAGTAAAAAGAAGAGACTGGAAATGAATACACCAGTGAAGACAAGAACGCCGTCACCAGCTAGAAGCGAGAATGAAGTACTGGGGTTTGAGACTCCAGCAGCAATAGACATCGCAGATGGAATAGAAACACCAGTCACCAGGCCCGTAGGAGATTTTAAACTATTCATGAGTGAATTCACTGAATTTAAAGACGTAATGGTGAACACCATGCAGAAAATGGCAAGTGTACTGGGGGATTTGAAGACAGAGAGTAAGCGTCAGACCAACATATTAAGTAATTTACTGAAGGAACACTCAAGAAGATATGAGAGAAATACAGCCAGCTCATCTACATCCAGCTCCAGAAGTAGATACCACCACCGATGAGATGGGATCCATTGATGAGATGATAAATATCCTTTTCTTAAAAGTTGTTTCTTTTTGCAGGAATACGATGGAGATTCACTGGGGGGTGTTCATGAGGCCATTGAACATCAAAGCAGAGGGTAATGTAACAAAAGTCACTTTAATAGAATTTTTTTTTTTTTTTTTGTTGTTTTCAATTATAAAATCGTTGGTTTAATGCCGATTCGAAAATTCAAGAGGTGGGCTATTAATTATAATAGGTATTCATTTCTGATCGCTTTATTTGGATGTTTACACCTCAGTGGGATTTATTGGCCTCGAATATTAAAGTACTTACGGCTCCGAAATGGGCTTATTGCGAGATCGAAATCCGCTATTTTGGAACAGCTTTATTTGACATATCAATAAGGAATACTTATATTGGGCGTTTAGGTTAGGAAGGCAAACAGCCGCCATGCTGTCAGTATTCAGATAGTTTTATTTCTTTCCAAATTGTTGTAAAAATTCCGATAAATGTTTTGCATGTTGTACAGGTAATCAGCATTGTTCGATTCAATGAAGTGTAATCGCTTACGTTTGAAAATGCGCGCAAGTGTCTTTCATGGATACTGATTTAATTGTTGTCTGAATGCGACAAATTACGAAAGTTATATTTGATACGAGATAGAAAGTCAGGAAATACTTGTCAAAAAGTTGGTGTAAGAGAATCTTTCACTTGATTAAAATCCCATAAAAACGGTGGGGTCCCAGAACATGATAAATCGGTTCGGCTGATTCCGCAGTGTGTGTTGGGTCAGCAGACCTCGAGTACTGACGAGGTCACGTGCCCTTGCAGCCACTGCAGAATAAGGAATTTTACCATAAAAACACCCGCCTGGAACTGTCGGGGCGATTTTGCAGTTTGGCTTTTTGTCGATTTGTGAATTTCTGTTCAAGCGTTCACAGCTCCTGCCTTCACAGGGACCATTGACTCAGCATTCATTAGGACTTGGACACGTTTGGTGAGCATTTAGTTCTGACAGAAAACACTTTTATTTCTTTGGCATTTAATTTACTAAACTTCTTAGAATGTGGACTGGATGATCCCTGTGAAGTGCAGAGGGCCGCAGGCATTTTATTTCTGCTGCTATTCTGTGCCTACAGGCATTCTGCAGCCTACAGCTGTAGTTTATTTTTGTGAGCTCTTTCCAGTAAAGTGTGCTAAAAGTATTTTTCAAATTATACCTGATGAGTTCTTTCACTTAAAAGTTGTGATTCAACTAGGAATGATTATTTTTCATCTAAGATAATTTGCATTTTAGTTTATTTTTGTGAGCTCTTTCCAGTAAAGTGTACTGAAATTATTTTTCAAATTATAGCTGATGAGGTCTTTCACTTAAAAGTTGTGATTCAACTAGGAGTGATAATTTTTCATCTAAGATAATTTGCATTTTAGTTTATTTTTGTGAGCTCTTTCCAGTAAAGTGTGCTAAAAGTATTTTTCAAATTATACCTGATGAGTTCTTTCACTTAAAAGTTGTGATTCAACTAGGAGTGATAATTTTTCATCTAAGATAATTTGCATTTTAGTTTATTTTTGTGAGCTCTTTCCAGTAAAGTGTACTGAAATTATTTTTCAAATTATACCTGATGAGTTCTTTCACTTAAAAGTTGTGATTCAACTAGGAGTGATAATTTTTCATCTAAGATAATTTGCATTTTAGTTTATTTTTGTGAGCTCTTTCCAGTAAAGTGTACTGAAATTATTTTTCAAATTATACCTGATGAGTTCTTTCACTTGAAAGTTGTGATTCAACTAGGAGTGATAATTTTTCATCTAAGATCATTTGCATTTTAGTTTATTTTTGTGAGCTCTTTCCAGTAAAGTGTGCTAAAAGTATTTGTCAAATTATACCTGATGAGTTCTTTCACTTAAAAGTTGTGATTCAACTAGGAGTGATAATTTTTCATCTAAGATAATTTGCATTTTAGTTTATTTTTGTGAGCTCTTTCCAGTAAAGTGTACTGAAATTATTTTTCAAATTATACCTGATGAGTTCTTTCACTTGAAAGTTGTGATTCAACTAGGAGTGATAATTTTTCATCTGAGATAATTTGCATTTTAGTTTATTTTTGTGAGCTCTTTCCAGTAAAGTGTACTGAAATTATTTTTCAAATTATACCTGATGAGTTCTTTCACTTGAAAGTTGTGATTCAACTAGGAGTGATAATTTTTCATCTAAGATAATTTGCATTTTAGTTTATTTTTGTGAGCTCTTTCCAGTATAGTGTGCTAAAAGTATTTTTCAAATTATACCTGATGAGTTCTTTCACTTAAAAGTTGTGATTCAACTAGGAGTGATTATTTTTCATCTAAGATAATTTGCATTTTAGTTTATTTTTGTGAGCTCTTTCCAGGAAAGTGTACTACTGAAAGTATTTTTCAAATTATACCTGTTGAGTTCTTTCACTCAATTGTTGTGATTCAACAAGAGTGATTATTTAGAGAGATTGTATTTCTGTTGATTGTACCTTGAGGCTAAATATCAGGAAAAGGGGGAAAATAATCTTGTATTTGTTGAATAGAGGTTTTTACTTGTGGGGAAAATACAGGCAGAAATATTTATTGGCTGATAAGTTGGTTCAGACCAAATTCTGGAAAGTCCTGAGATTGTTGCATTGGTTTAAGTGAAATCCACTGAATTAGTTGACGAGTTGAAACTTGAATGTAGCCGGACAAGAGTTGTATTTGAAGGTTAGAGAAAGAAGATGATGTACCCAAATATCCTTTAATGTACTAAGATTAGTTGTCTGTAGGAATAAATAATTGTTATTATAAATTGAGTGGTTTATTCATTGGGTTATCTTACTGCTTGTGATATCCTTAAGGATAAGTTTTAGAAGGAAGTCAGCCCAGATTGTCTGTGCCCATGATTGAGCTCGGATTAGTTGATCTATGTTTGCTCGAGCATTGACACAGGAAGTCTGAGTAAGTTTTAAGCATTGTAATTTGTAAATTGTATGTTTGCCCACAACATAAAGTGGGCTGGTGTCGCTATCCTGACAAATAGAGGTGTTGATTGCTCCCGGGATTGAGGTAATCGTCCCTCACCTATAGCGTGAAGGTGCCCCTCCCTCCTCTTTCGTGTTTGTTTGTAGACAATTGGGTAGATAGCAGGTGTGTTGGGGAGATAGGGAGTGCTTTCCCGTTACAACACCATCAACGCGCAGTACGCCTTGGCACACAGCGCCACCGTGCCCCCAAGGACACAACGCAGTTACCCCTGGCGAGGATCGAACTGTGGACGTTAAGGCTCGAAGTCCAGTGTCGAAACCACTGAGCTACAGCGCTCCAAAATCATTACATTAAGAAACAAAACAAATATATGTTGAAATACCAGATACGATCTTGATATCGAAAAAAATGAATGGAAAGGGGAAAAAACAAAGTCAAGATATAAAAACTATGAGATAACCGTCCTATTGTTCAGATGAGTGAAAATGAACAGAACCTAAAAGTTTACCGGTCTCAGTCAAGAACATTGAAACAGTCATCTAACGTTATGACAATTACCGGCGAAGGAAGAAAGAAATATGGTCATTCAAATGTGACTGTTTTTTTTTAATTTTTGCGTAAAAAATGGCGTAGAAGTACTAATGGGAATGAGCTCGTTCCGATTAGGGGTCATCAGCTATGTTTTTGAACCACAAAATGAAATATTTTATTAATTATTATATAAAAATGTGTTTGCAAATGTCGTCTGAAATTCTTATTAGGTAAAGTGCTAAACAAATGCCAGTTCACATTGCGAAACAAACAACACCCATCGAATTAAAATCACACCCACTAATCGGTCTCACGCTGTGACGTGCAATTCGACGCTGTGATGTTCTGTTCGGGCGCTGTGACGTGTTTTTTGATGTGGAAAGTCATCGGTGCGGCCGATTTTATCAATTTTCATTCAAATGGAGAGGTAAGAAACACAGCTTTTTACTTTATCAGTTAGACTGATGTTTCCCAATCCCAACCAGCTTACTTTCACGTAGCCGATATTATCTCTCTTCGAATAATAGGGCTCACAAAATGCCTGGGTACAACTTCTGTGTATCGCCACTCGACTCAAAATCACCTACCTAGGTGACGCCCCATTGTTCTGACGCCAGGAAATGGCCCTCGTAGCCTAAAAAATATCTCTTCGATTTAAAAGGTTAGAAACTAAGCAAACATTCCGAAACACAGACTCTGACGAAATCCGAGCTAAACAGAAATATTTAAATCTTGACATCGAAACAATCCAGTTGATATCAATTCTGTTGCTGCAAGAAAATCCATGTCTTCCGACGGTGACTTTCTGAGAAAGAATGAAAAAAAGGATATCTTTAAAAAACAATAATTTAAATCGACAGAGTTCATCTTTTGCTTCTTCAGGTCTATATACCTATACATTTGGTGAACATGTTTCAATAAGAGCTTGAAGTTATTGCCCGAGACCACGTTTTTGACAACATTCCATTTATAGTAACAATGTGAGACTTTTGAGCCAACATATGAACACTCCAAAACCGATAGACTCCTTTCGTTTCCATTGCTATACCTATGCTGCCATTTTGGGTCAACATATGTCAAACAAGACGAAAATTATTCGTCGAAAACCAATTTTGACAAAATTTGAAACAGTAGAGGTCTCCAGTTGGTAAGGTTTTTCTTCTCCAAATTGCAAACACCTTCTGAAAGTCTGAAAAGTGCTCTTTTTGTAACATTGAGTTCGCATTATTGACGAAACGTCTTGAAATCTACGAGTTTTGTTCTGCCAAAGCGGCACCAATCTGGTACGCTTGGTGAACAAATATTTAACACTTTGAAACAGAAAGCCCGCTTTTCCCGTCCAGGATAGTGGTACGACCTCAATTCATAAAATAAATAGTTGCCCAGTGAACTTGTGTCGAATACAAGGGGCTTCAAGTTGAAAATCTTGATTTTTGTTTGATTTTCCCCCAAATGATGAATATAGACTCTACCGGTTGATGGCCATTTAATATACCATCAGAGTCCAAAGGGTAAATAGAATTGAGGTCCGGAAACCTATAGCACTAATTCTCTCCATCGCTCAGAACGATAATTATATTCTGAGTCAAAAAAGAAAGTATAATAGAAACAAATGTGAAAAAATAGCATAAAGGATGAAATATTATACTTCTAATGCTGCATGTTTGTGGACAAGAAGTCGTGCAAAGAGTTTAATGACATGTTGTTGTTGTCCACCCAACCGTATACAATTTTGCTACGCATTTCAAAATAGCACGTGCTACCGAGAATGTCAAATAGAATGGGTGACCGACGATTTTCTTTGTGTTATGTTGTGCTAGAGAGCCTGGGCTATTGAGAAAACACGCTAGTTTTTGTCTTCCCGACATTTTAAAAAAAATGCCAAGGTTAACCGAAAATAAGAGGCTGCGTGGCATTGGTATGCATGAGGCTGGGATACATCCAGATGAGCTCGCTGCTGAGTTCGGAATTACTGTGGCCACTATTTACTGTTTCATTGGAAGGTATAGACCCACTGGATCTACTGCCGACCGACTGCGTTCAGGTCGACCAAAAGTTACGACCCGTGCACAAGACCGACACATCAGGACGTCTCACTTGCAGGATTGCTTTCTTCCGGCGACGAGTACAACGGAAATTACTCCTGGTAGAACTAACAATAGAATTAGTGCACAAATTGTCCGCAACAGACTCGCTGAACACGCCATCCGAAGTTGGCGTCCATACCACGGTCCAATCCTTACCCAACGTCATCGTACTGTCGGAATGGAATGGGTACGTCAGAGTGTTCGCTGGACTCAGCAACATTGGAGCACAGTTCCTTTTAGTGGCGAATCACGATTTGTCTACGGCGCGCTGATGGTAGGGCAAGAGTGTATCGACGACGAGGAGAACGGTTTTCTGATGCTTGTGTGCGGAAATGCGACCGTTTCGGCGGGGGTAGTGTAATGGTTTGGGCAGGAATTTTCTTGCATCATCGAACGCAGTTGATCTTCATCGATGATAATCTGAATGGACAGTGATATAGGGACGACATTCTTAACGCTGTTGTTGTCCCGTTGTTCAACGCTGACGTCGGGTTGCAGTTATTCCAGCAAGACAATGCCCGATGTCACGTGGCGCGTATCTGTCGTGTCTTTCCTGAGGAGCAGAGCATCGAACTTCTGCCCTGGCCCTCACTTTCGCCAGATGTGTCGCCAATCGAGCATCTTTCGGAGCAAATGGACCGTCGGGTACGACCTCGTAATCTCCAGACGTTAGGCGATTTACGTAATGTTCTAAGGCAGGAGTGACATCCAGAGACTTATCAGGTCCATGCGCCGTCGATGTCTTGCCATCCAAGAGGCAAACGGATGACATACATGCTATTGACTGCATGTGTGCACTTTTCGTTTCACCCCATGTCTGAATTGAGACGTCCTGACGTGACGCTGGCAACAGTAAGAACAAGAAATTATGCAAATTCATACAGCAAGACTCGAAATTTGAATTTACAATAATTTGTTTGGGATTAAAATCGATAATACTAAAATATTTCTCCTCAAAGTTTATTATATACTGAGTCAAAAAAGAAAGTATAATAAACTTTGAGGACCAATTTTTTTAGTAGTATCGAATTTAATCCCAAACAAATTATTGTAAATTCATATTTCGAGTTTACCTGTATGAATTTGTATTTGCATTTGCATTTCCACTTTAAAAATACAGCTGTAACAATGTAACTAGAATTCATATAGTTCCTGTGGAAATCCCGTGAAGTGAAGCAGTGCTTGTTTACTATGGTATATAGGCTCTGGTTTACTTGTAAAATATCACCCGGTATCCAGTGCCTGGAGTGAAAGTCCTCTAAAATGGACAACATGAGTATAAACGATTGGGTGGTCTTGGCTGTATATCCATGTTGTGGTCACGATTTGCCATTGTGCAGAAATATGTGACGTTAAGCACCAATAAATAAATAAATAATAAATAGAAGACACACAGTCATGCCGATAAGCCTATTGAAACGAAAACGCTACATACAAGCGTTCTCTCATTTGGCATGATTACGCCAATAGAAGACATTTATTGGCCATCTTGTCCTTGTGAAAAAACAAGAGATGTCCGATTCGAAAATAAGCAAACCAGCAGGGCGATTGAAAGACAGATAAAAAGAAGGCACACAAGCATGCCAGTAGGTAATAAAGGCCGATATACTATCACTTGTACATGTACGTGTACAAGATACGCACACGATGCGTTCACCAACGTGGAATTCAGTGTTAAATCACACGCTTGTTCACAAAAACTGTACATGATCTTGAATCGGCTCATGTACAGTCAGTGACTCTTAGATCGCGCTTTTAGCGTTCAAATACTCGTGGTGAACGCATCGTGTGCGTGTGTTGTACATCTTCAGTTGTATCGTGTACGTAATTTTTGGTCTACGTTCGCATCGCAGATCAGACCCATCGATCCATCGTCGGCGAACGCGAGCGAAGGCAAAATATTCTGGCTCATCATCAAAAAACAGTTTTGGAGGTTCTAAATTAGCGATTCAGAATCGGCAATTGCGTTGGTACAGATGGTCCAGAACTCTCCCTCGTTTTTGAGGCGGTCACGTTTTTGATTGATATAAATATAGCGGAGAAAAAAAATATAAATAAATAGTTATTTAGAAAAATAAATATATCAAATCGAATAGATAATAAAAAAAAAATACGTAAATCATGAGCGATTCTCAGACTATTAGAGCGAGGTTTCTTTTAAACATGCTGATGAGAGCATACGCAATCTGCGTGAACAAACAACTACGTCCCATCTTGTTAGAACAATGCGTCGGATGTCGGGATCATCTAGACTTCGATCACGAGGATCATTCATGTCTGACGATGGAAAGGGAAGATATGGTCGTCATGTATTTCGAACCGGCGTTCGAACGCGTTAAATTCAACGATGTGATCACGTTTTGGAAGAGATTAGTCTTCTGTAAGAATCGAGACAAGCCCACAGATTCGGAAGAACTGAAATTGGCGCGTAGAAGTTTGACTTTAGAAGACAAGGGATGCATCAAGAAATTATTGCTGAACGAAGCATACGTCTAAGTTTTGTTTTTTGTTGATATAAAAATAAGGGAGAGTAGAAAATAAAAAAAATAAATACACACATAAATTTTTTTATCTAATATTAGAAAAGAAAGAAAAAAAAACACAAAAATGAGAACCAGAAATAAATTGTATCCGATGTTAGTGGATGACGAGGACGAGAAGCCGAACGGCGTCTTGCCGACGGCGCCATCGCTAGAAGAAAGAGAAAGAGAAGAGAGGTATCGCATCGATCAAATCAATAGAATCCAAGAGTATCTGACTCAAGAGAGAGATTCTCGTCGTTCCCTCAAGAAGAAGTATTCGCGTTTTGTGAAATTCGTCAACGGGATCGACACGACACTCATCACGATTTCCATGGGTTTACACGCGGCCGGCATCGGATTGTTGTCGACCGCGGTCGCCATTCCGATCGTGTTGACCGTGGAAGGAGTGGCTCTCGCCGCCGGATTGTTTAGCACGGTCGGAAACTTTTTGAGTAGGAAATTATATCTGAAGGCTAGGAAACACGACAAGATTCGCATCTTGGCTGACTCCAAGATCGACACGATATCCGAAATGATCTCTATGGCATTGAAAGACAGTAGGATATCGGACGGAGAATACTTCGCGATATTGAGCGAGAAAACGAAATATGATGCCATGAAAGAAGCCGTGAGAATCAAGACTCGTCAGATCATCAAGGAAGAGTTGAAGGATTCTCTCATGGAAAAGGGGAGGAAAGAGGCCAGGGAGGAATTCAGTAAGATGATAGAACTCAAGAGCAGCGATTGAAAAAAAAAAAATATATATAACAAGAACAGAATTTTAAAAAAAAAAATATTAAATTTATATACAAAATAAAAAAAAACGAAATTAATTTAAATAACTCTTTAAAAAAATGTATTGCGTAAAGTGTAAGAGAGTTACCGAGACGAGTAATTCTAGAGAAGTGCGAACTAAAAACGACAGATGGATGCTTCACGGAATTTGCGACGTGTGTGGTTCTATAAAGACTAGATTCGTCAAACAAAAGAATGCGAGCAAAGGTAAAGGCATCGTGAATAAAATGATCAACAATCTACCTTTCGAAATCATCTGCCCGGTCACAGTTTCACGGGACCTGGAACGAAATTGAACAAGAGACTCAACGCCGATCTGACACCCAAATCTTGGAGCAAACCCGTGAATAGGGTGGACGCGGCTGCGTACGATCACGATCTGTGCTATGCCGGACATCCTGACACCAAGACTCGCAATGACGTCTGCAACAAAAACATGTTGGCGAGATTGAGATTGAGAGGGATATCAAATTCGACCAGGAGAGAGAAGACGGAACGTTCGCTGGTCGGCAATCTGATCGGTGCGAAACGTCGATTCGGATGGGGCGTTCAAAAAAAAAAAGCACATCTGAAAAAGAGAAGAAGAAGAAACGATTATTGACGAGCGAATTGGCCGAGGAGTTACACAAACGCATAGTGCGTAAATTTCGAAAGAGAAGGGTGTTCGTGAAGGGTCTGGACGACATTTGGTCTGCCGACTTGGTCGACATGAGATCGTTTTCGAGGTGGAACGAGGGCGTCAAATATCTATTGATGGTCATCGACGTGTTTTCCAAATATGGTTGGATCAGAGCTTTGAAGAATAAATTGGGACCTTGCATCGCCGAGGCTCTGAAGAGCGTGTTCGACTCGTCTTCTCGTAAACCGAGTAAATTGTGGGTGGACAAGGGAAAGGAATTCTACAACAAGGACGTTCGTCGATTGGTAGACCTCTACTCGATCGAAAACGAAGAGAAAGCCAGCGTGGTGGAAAGTTGGAATCGAATGATGAAGGAGAAGATGCACAGATACTTCACGGCGAATTCGACCAAGAAATACATATATGCTCTGAACGGTCTGGTGAAAGATTACAACAACACGCGACACAGATCGATCAAGATGACTCCCGTGGAAGCTAGCGATCCTCGAAACGAAAAACGGGTCTACGCGAATCTATATCCCGAGAGATCTAAGATCGGGAAGAAGTCTAGAACGCCGAAATTTGCGGTCGGCGATCGAGTGAGAATCTACGTTTATAAGAAGCACTTCGAAAAGGGTTATACTCCTCGATGGACCTCGGAAATCTTTGTGATCATCAAAGTATTTCACACCGATCCGGTGACTTACGAAATCGAAGCTTTGGATGGAGAAGAGATCATCGGAAAGTTTTACGAACAACAATTACAGAAGACGAAGTTGTGATGAAGAACACAAATTTTTTTTTTTTTTTATTTACTCTCTTTGACATTTTCTTGTTTACACACATATATATAAAAGAGAGAAAAAAAAATAAATAATTAATAAAAAATAATTAAAAACTATTTTTTTTAGATAAAGAAAGCAAGTGAATTAATAAACAAAAAAAACAACTAAAATTCCTTTAAAATGACAAATATACTAAATATAGCACAAAGCATAGTGAAAGATGAAAGTATTCAAGAATATGAGGTTCACGAATACGAACCGGTAACTGGGACGAGTTTGAACAATGCGGGAGAGATAAGAATCAACGTCGAAACTCAAGATCTATTTGTACATCCTAGCGAGAGTTACATAGTGGTGCAGGGACGTCTCACCAAGGAAGATGGGAGCGACTACGCCGCCGACAACACGGTCACTCTAGCCAATAATGGCATCATGCATCTATTCAGTAACATAAAATACATGCTATCCGGACAAGAGATAGAATCTGTTTTTCATCCCGGTCAGGCCACTACGATGTTCGGACTCTTGACGTATCCTGATGATTTTTCGAAATCCAGAGGACTTAATCAGTTGTGGGTGAAAGACACCGTAGGTCCTGCTAGCGCAGGCGCCGCCGTGATATTCAACTACGTCGTCAAGACGTCCAGACCTAAAGGAACGTTTTCATTCAGGATACCTTTGAAACACATCTTTGGATTCGCAGACGATTACAACAAGGTCATGTACGGATTCAAACACAATCTGACGTTGATTCGAAAAGGAAACGACGACGCAATAGTGAGACTCACCGCGACCGATGTGGGTAAGATAACTCTACACAAGATATCATGGTTCGTTCCGCACGTGGAGCCTTCGATGGCTGAGAAAACGCATCTCTACAAGATCATACAATCCAAGAGTAAATTACCCGTGGGATTTAGAATGAGACAGTGTGACACGGCTAGCATTCCTCCCTCCACGAATCACTTTGATTGGAGATTGACGGTGAAATCCGCTTCCGAGAGACTGCGTTTCATCGTGGTCGCTTTTCAGACTGATAGGGACGGGTCTCAGGAAAAGAATGTGTCGCTGTTCGATCACTGCCATTTGAGAAACATGCAAGTGTTTCTGAACACCACGAGATATCCGGCAATCGATTACAACACGTCGTTCGACAAGAACGATTTCTGCAGACTTTACGGCGATGCCGCTGATTTTAGAAAGAAGTATCACGGTCTAGACGAATTGATGAGCAACCCCAACATATCTCCCGGCGAATACAAGTCGATGTATCCCATGTTCGTGTTCGACGTCAGTAAACAGAGTGAACGACTCAAGAGTAGCGTGGTAGACATTCAGATCAAGATGCAATTCGATAGGAACATGCCAAGAAAAACCGAAGCCTTCACCCTAGTCCTGTCGGACAGAGAATTACAATTCGAATCGGACGGAAATAAGATGTTGATCATTCGATGAGAGACAAGTGTGTGAAAAAAAAAAAAATAATAAACGTTAAAAATGCGGATGTAAGATTAATTAAAAAAAACTAAAATCTCAAAAACAAAATGGATGTTTTTGACACGAAAACAACAAATCATCTGTTTACTTCAGATTACTACAACGTTAAAATGAAATACTTAGAAAAATGGATTCAAATTGAATATGAAGAACGTAACACAAAAAAAGGATGGAATAGTTGTGATTTTAACGAATATAGTTTAAAAGAAGAAGAAAAGTTTGATCTCATAAGATCTAACGAAGAAGTTATAAAAAATACAGTTTTAAAATGTTGCAAATGTAAGAAACGTCAAATAAAAATCGAATCTCAACAAACTAGATCTGGTGATGAACCAACAACCGTATTCGCAAAGTGTATAAATTGTAATCATAAATGGATAGAAAATTTAAAAAAAAAAAAGTAATGAGATATAGAGAGATGTTCAATCTCTCTATATCTCATTACTTTTTTTTTTGTTGTTTTTTTTTTTGTTTTTAATAATCACACATTATTTTTTTTTTTTTAATTCATTATTTTCCACGCGTTCACTGTTTGTTCAAAGGATCCAGTTCGATCAGTAGACTCACCACAGAAGTGGCGGCTTCAGGATTATTGGTTTTCATGACGAAATTAATCCTGTCTCCGGCGTTCACTTTGAGAGGCGTGCCAAACGTGCTAACATTCGCGTGTTGATTCTCAGTCTTTTCGACGCTGTATCTCTTATGATCTCCACACCATTCACCATGAGATTGACGACCGCTCTGTTATTCAAATCCAAGGAAGCCAGACTCATTCGAAGGATTTCACCTCCCAGCGGCATGGGATATCCCACCTGACCGTGTTTCGATCCGCTACCTCCATTTCCGAAAGACCACTTGGCTTTTCCCTCCTCTAAGGCGTCGGACTCTTCGGCCCACAAGGTGATCAACTGTCTGGCATATTTGACTTTCTCCACCACCGAAATCAGGGTGCAGGCGTCCGTCATGTGCACGGGTTCCGGTAGATTCGTGAGCGCGTGTCCACCCATGTCTAGTTTACCTTCCATGATGTTGCCCTTTCTCCAGACCGAGTTGTCGTCCACGTACTTCCTTCTTACCGTGCTGGAATCGAATTCGGGATCGTGATTGAGACCGAATAAATTGTGACCGTTCATGTTGATGCCACCCTCCATGGTTCCGCCAGATTCTTTGTTCAGGTAGAGATCGTCCACTTGTGATTCTAGGTATTCTTGCGATTGTATCACGGAAGAATCCACGTAGCCTTTGTTGACCGCGGTTGAGTCCGCATCCGTGTTGTCGATCTTCGGCAGATTCAATATCTTGTGGAATCCCGCATTCAGATCCGATTTCATTTCACGTCCGTCGGACTTTCTCTGTTCCAGATCTACGTAGTGTTTGGTCGCCACGTCCTTGGGATTCGTGGGAGCGGCCATGTTCGTTATCTTGTAAGAATTGGCGTTCATTTCCGAGTGCATCGTTTTTGTGACGTATCTATTTCTCAGGTGTTCGCTGAATCTCGCGCGAGAGTCGTCCGCGTATTTCTTGGTGGTGGCATCGGTGGGATCTACGGGATTCACGACGTTCACCAAACATTTGGATTTCAGATCGAGATCGTCGGTCATGGTTTTATCCACGTAATTATCCAGCAGGATTCGTTGGAAATCGGCTTCCCCCTGTCGACGTATTTTTTAGTTGCAGCATCTGCAAGATCTGTCAGCTCGGGAAGATTGTAGAGCTTCTTATCGTTCATGTTCAAAGGTTCTTCTCGAGGTTCGTATCTCCGAACATAATGCTCATCCAAGTTGGCAACGTCGTAACCATCGTCGACTTCAAATGTCTTCCTCTTCTTTCTCGGGTTGACTTTTTCGTTGTCACTTCTACCAAATTTATCGACTGTCATGTTGTTGTGGGATTTTTTTTTGTTGTTGTTGTTTAGAAAAAATGTATTCAAAACGCAGTTTATTAAAAAATGAACTATGTTATTTTATTTTTCTTTTTTATTCGATTAAAATTTTTTTTAAATAATTTTTTATCTTTATATATATACTATAAAAAAAAAAAAATCTCTCTCTAATGTAAGTCATTGAGAATGTCTTGAAATTCATCTCCTTCAGACCATCTCTTGAGAACGTAGAGACACAGGTGACCGCAAAACACTTGATCTGGTGATTGCACTTGATCCGTGTTGTAAAGAACCATCGATTTGTTGAAATAGTTCTTTATTTCTTTCGGCGGCGAGATTCCGTAGCTGTCGAAATAATAATTCTTCTTCTTCCCGTTCTTGAACCATGCCACCCAGTGAGTGCCTTCACCCGATGAATCGTCTAGATTTAAAATTCCACATTCCGATTGTCGAGGTCTTCTCTTCGGCAAGGCATCTCTGGAAAACACTCCTAGAAAATCTTCGATTTTCAAATCTTTTGCAGCATTCAACAGATCGATGTTGGATAGGGGTTCGTTGGGTAAGACGACACCTTCTACGGATATCTTTATTTTCTTATTCATAGATGCGTATATATTTTTTTTTTTATTTAATTTATTATAATTCACTAAAAATGACGTTATTTTTTTTCTTTTTCTTTTTAAACTAACTCTCTCGATGTCTGTATCGATTTCTATAATTTTGAATCCGTCTAATTCCTCTTGATTTTCTGGAATCCTATCATCCTTACTCATATCTGGAATCCTATCATCCACAATCATATCTGGAATCTTATCGTCTGCAAGCGCATCTAGAATCCAATCATCTCCATTCATATCGTCTCTAATTAGATCCACAGTCCAATGTCCGAGTGCCAAAGTGCTTATTTTATCGTCTAACACGAATCTCTTGTCGTCGTCGGCCATCAGCAAAATCTTGTTGACTATTTCGGTATACAAGTCGTGATTTTCGCTTCCAATCGATTTCATAGTCTTATACACCGGACCACTTCCTAACAGACAATCTTTATACTCTTGGAAAGAGATGTTTTTCTTCACCACGCACGCTTTAACTCCTTTGCACTTCTTGATCTCTTCATCATCTTCTAGACGATAAGCATAGAGTTTGGGTCTCAAGCCCACGAATTCGACGATCTGTTTACCACCGCTCTCGTCCTTAACTTTACCCAACACCTTCTTGTTGTCGTTCGATTGAATGTTGGACGGGTGATCGACGGGATAATTGCTTGTGTCGAACCAATCGGCCACGTCCGGAGATATGTCTCAGTAGACGTCTTTCGTCTCTATCTCGTAAACTAAACTGTCTGTGTCGGTGAACAGTAGTTTGGCTTTGTCGCCAAATTTTCGTTTGACGTAATCGTAGTGAAACTCGTACATCAATCGCTTGCTGACATCTAAGATGATCGGTCCGAGATAATACGGTTTGTCGAACTTCAGGTGCGTCTTTTGCATGTGAACGGCCACTAGATTTTCGCCGAATATGGTTCGATGTTTGTAATTGGGTTTCGCCACTAATTTTTTTGCTTTTTTCTCAGACGTGACGAGTCGAATGTCGGTTCTCTTCCTGATGTTTTCCATCGATTTGCCGTACATGCAGTTGTTCATGAGTTTGAAGAAATCTTTTTCGAAATCGTTCTCGGCTCGGTTCTGAGATTCGTGTTGAGATCGATGTATTTTTTCATCCAAGGCTCTTCGTCGAATCGAATGATGCGATGTATGTCGACTAATTTCATCCCGTAATCGACATACTGTTTCAAATTCTCGCCATAGACGACGTAGTTACAGTTGTTAAATAAATTGGGAATGAGTTTTTCCTCATCTCCTTCGTTCGGTTCCATTCGTTCGGGAGCCAGCGGATAATCGTTGTGTGGATCGTGTAATTCTTCCGGATAGTTCAGATCGACTTCTAAAATGCAAGGATAGTCTCTCCATTTTTGCATCTCTTCCAGTTCCTTCTCCCATTCAAAATTTCCAATCGGTAAAGGATGACTCATAGCCCAACCATACAGATTATTGGCGTCCCAATACTGAATGTATTTAGTCGCCCGTTTCAATTCGAAACCTTCTTTTATGTAGGGATTGTTAGCCTCAGAATGTCTGTGAGAGATCATCGAGACACCACCTCTCGCAGCCCTTTTGAACATGAGCAACATGTCCACGTCAGATAATAATTCCAATTGGACTTCGGTGGTCTTCAACAGAGCGTCCCACGCCATACCGGGTGTGGTGAAATACCAAGCGGGATCCAGATCGTAATTTCGACGACAGACGTCTCGAAAAATTTTCGAACACGTCTGCCAGGAGCAGAACGTCGGTCTTCAGATAGAGATCATGATAATCTCTCATGGTTTTCATATCGAATGATTTCCACACGTTTTTGGTGTGTTTGTAATTCTCGTCGGAAATGTCGGATTCATATAATTTCGAATAAAAATCATCTTTCGAAGGTAGTGCGGTGTCTTCGAATCTCTTTAGATCCTTCATGTAATCGTAAGGATAGACTCCTTTTCTCAACATGACGTCTACTCATTCTCCGAAATGTTCGCTCGTGATTTTAAATTTATCCTTGCTCATGTTATCGACTAATTTTTCCAGAGCGGTCGACATGAATTTAAAAGTGTCGATGAAACGTATGCATCTACGAATGGATTTCGTTTTTTCTTTCAATGTATTTCCGTCGATTACTCTTTTCCTCTCCATGAGCTTCCATTTCGTGAAGGAGATGTATCTTTCTTCGCTGTTCGCGATGCAATGTAATTCTTCGTGTGAGGTGCCGAGATTTTTCACGAACAGATGACTGTCGTAACCCGAGAGATTGTGAAACATCACCGGATAGAAAGTGGCGTCTCAATATTTTAAATTACACTTGCTGTGAGCCGGACCACGATACAGACCCGTGTAATGATCGTGGTCTCTGACCTTCTTATTTTCCTCCGAATTCTCGTTGAACGATTGTCTGCATATGTGACATTCGGTGGCTCTGTTATTTTCGTCCTGCTCCTCTCGTGTGATGATCATTTTCGCTGGAGTTTTGAATTTGTTGTATAACATTTGAATTTTCGATTCTAACTCTTCCACGAACCTTTGAGCCACGTCGTCGTCTTCACGCTGTTTCGTGTAGGTGAAGGGACCCATGTCGTGTTGCAAGTCGAAAGCGCATTTCACGTAAATGCAATAGCTCGAAGGTATGTGTTTTTGATATCTTTCGACGTAACTTTGAAGAGCGTTGGGTTGACAGAAACTCATTTTCGCAGTGAAACATTCGAAATCGGCGTACACGATGAATGGTACTTTTAACCTTCTGTTGTGATTTTCAAACTTCACGATGGTGTTGGGTTTGGGCATTTCGACAGCGACACCTTGATTTTCGTTGCAATATTCCTGATGTTTCGCTAACGATTTTTCGGTCTTAAACATGTTCATGCAGTTGCAACATAAAGATATCTTATGTCCATGATTATTATTTTGTCTCGACAGTAATCGGCTCGGATGTTTAACCCAACAATAATGACGATTGTCACCATTCGAAATCAATAATAAAATAATCGTCTTTTCTCTTCTGTGATACGAAGTCCATCTGAGAGGATAGATCTTTTGATTTTCGTCATCGTATTCTAGGACGTTCACCGCTATGGTGGGATTTTGAACCTCGAAACGTTCGATGTGTTTTAACTCTGTTGGAAAAGTCACTCCGGTCCAATCGAGATTTTTAGAAGTTTCCTCGTAACGAGAAACTCTATCGGAGTTTATTTCGACAGGGTATAAAGTGGAGGTGACTGCCCATTTAAAACACTGATCATCTTTATTTCTCACGTTGACCACGGCGTGTTTCTTAGTCAAGAAATACGGTAATTCCAAGTAGGAAGATCCTTTCAATGGTTCGTTTTTAGTCATGTGAATTTCGAGTTTCAACACCTCGCCGAACGTCCAATTACTACCTTCATTTTGATAATTCACGAGAGACGTCAACATCTTGTCTTTCATCTTTTCGAAAACGTCTGATAGATCTGAACCTCGAAATACGGGTTCGACGTTAGATCTGAAATATGCATTTTTCATGATGCTCTCGCCGGACTTCACGTCGATTTTATTCATTATATTATATTATAATAACGTTTCCTTTTCTCTCAAATTTCAGAGTCGATTCTTCTTTTTCTTTTTTTTTTTCTTTTTCTTTGTGATGTGATACGTTCATGGTAACATTTTTGTTTATCGGAATCATAATTATGAACGAATGTTGTGCATCTCTTGGTAACACTCTCTTCAGAAGGTAGTGGTGACCGTGGAAAGCATCGTCTCATTCCCAACCGTATATCCTGTGCTTTATCTATCTCTTTCCTTAGATATCCATCATTAGCGTCTAACCATTTTTTTATTTCTTCGCTCTCCCTTATCGTCTGTCTGGGCAATCGAAAATAATTCTGCGACAGGTAGAAACAGTCCACGTTGCTGTGTCGACCCCTAACGTAATACGATTCGCATCGGTTCTGTCTCTCCAAAAGCAGATCGTCGAAAATCATGAGATTCTTATCTTCCGATTTCAGTTCCCTAGGATCCGGAACGTCGCTAGCGTTCTCATAAAATCGACACTCGCCGTTCGAAGATGCGTTTCTTTTCGTCAGCTCTGTCGCTGCGCTGTCCAAAATGGTCGAGAGCGGAGCTCCACACTTGTCGAATTCCTCCCTACTGTCAAAGATTCTGGCTATGACGTCCTTGGGCAATCTGCGATCCATGCACTCTCGAAGCAATCTGTATTCGGGTTGAAACAAGCTGTTGCCAAACATGAACAATCTGTCATAATCCAACCAGTCGGGTCGGGACAACAGATTCATCAACAGATTGGTCTTTCCACAATTCGATTTTCCCACTATCAAACCTCTTATGCTCTTGGGAAAGTACTCGTTATTCGACCTCTTGGTCGCGGCGTCATTCCAAGACATATCTTTAATGTTCATCTTTTGTTTTATTTTATTTTTTTTTGTCTGTTATTTTAGATTCTTTTCAAACACAAATTTTTTATGTTTTTTTCAAACTCTGTTTTTAATGTTGTTATTATTATTATTTTGTTTATATCGCACCGTCGCGAGTTCTCTTCAATCCGGATCCACTCGTCATTTTGGCTAAATCTTGTATGGGCACCACGGCATCCTTAAAATCTTTCCAACTTTTCGGCGTTCACTCTAACGCAGCTCGCTTCGCCGGCGGACTGATCAACTTGTCGATCAACGCGTCGGCTGCCCTCTTGCCAGCCACAGAAGCTATCCTACCACTGGCTTCGGAAGTGGCTTTCTTACCAGCATCCAAAGCCGTCTTCTTACCGACCTCAAACGCGGTCGATGCGAGTTTTCTACCCGCATTGCTCGTGAACGCTCGCATTATAGAATCGACGATGCCAGAACCGCCTTGAACGTAAGTCCTGACGTATCCCCTGTTCTTTATCACCAACATATTTTATTTTTATGATATATTTTGGGTTTTTTTTCACTGGTAAATCGTTTTGTCGTTTTTAAATACTTGTTATTATTCTAGTGTAAGAATTTACTGTTTTATTTTTTGTTTGTTTGTTTGTTTGTTTCTCTCTCTCTACTTATTATTATATTCACATCAATCCTTCAATTCGTTCATCAGCCTTTTATACTGGTTTTTATTCAAAACCTTCTGTCTCACCAATTCGTCAGATATGGCAACTATCTGATTATCTAATCCCGTGTTACCAGCCCATGTGCTCCCCATCAACAAACTCAATCTCTGAGACAGAGCGTCGGGATCGCTCGGAAGAAAAGTGGTTTTCACCCCTTTGCCGGTCACCGATTCGACGAACTTCTTGTTCATCTCCCATATGGGTTTCACCACTTTCGTCCACTTGTAACCTCTGTTGGCTTTGGGTCTCGTCTCTCTGGCATCGTTATTTCTCTTCATGGCGTGAGTTTGAACTAGAATGTCGCCGTAATTGTCGAAATCCTGTTCCATGTAATCTCCGGGCTTGTCGAAAAGGAGCAATCTCTGCAGACCATCGGTTACTTTATATTTATTCGAACCCACGATCAATTCATCATCATCCATTTCCACTTCAGTGTCGCCCACGAATTTCCTACCGCTCGAATCCTCGCGAATTCCATACAACAGATCTCTCTTACCGCCACCATCATCATCGGACGATGCGATGCTATCAGTGGTGATAGTCGAAGCTGTATCATCGCTCTCACTCACGTCGGTTTCGATTCTCGTGGGAACGTAATCCGGTGTAGATTGTACGGAATACCGATTTCCAAAACTAGGAGGCATCGAACCCATTCTCAAAGAACTCTCCTTTATGGGTCTCAATTCTTCGACTATCTCCTTCCTGCTTCGCTCTTGACCCTCCATCACGGGTTTAAATATTTTTGTGGCTTCGCGTTTGAGTTCCATCTCACCGAGACGTCTGCTCCTATCAGCAGCCTGAATGGCCTTCTTAGAACGTAAATACTCGTCTAAAATTCGATCTCGGCGTCTAGGATCCATCTGGAAAAACATCTTTCGTTTTAATTGTTTTTATTTATTTTTTTCAAAATTAAATGTTTAATTATATATTTTATGTTTTTGTGTTTTAACTCTTTCCGCCTTAATATAATATATAATAATCTGAAAAAAAATCACATCTCAAACTGACTGTGTTAATTGGTGTTTAAAAAATACGTTTAAACAGTACATGACAAACCGGTTTCTGATTTAACGCATTTTTTTGATAGTGGTGTTTACATTTTGTCAAAAGATCTTCATTCATTCACACATCAATTCATCGAGTGTCGAATTAAGAGAGAATCCTTCTTTTGATGACTGCGATTGCTATCATGAATATATTAAAAATTTTACCACTCAAAACCTAATTGAGTGGAAAATGCGTTTTAAACATTCCGTGGGGAATTCCCCTAATAATGTCATAAATGGGAAAAACCCACCGCCTCAAAACAATTGCGGATTCTAAATCATCTGTACCAACGCAATTGCCGATTCTGAATCGCTGATTTAGAACCTCCAAAACTGTTTTTTGGTGATGAGCCAGAATATTTTGCCTTCGCTCGCGTTCGACGACGATGGATCGATGGGTCTGATCTGCGATGCGAACGTAGACCAAAAATTACGTACACGATACAACTGAAGATGTACAACACACGCACACGATGCGTTCACCGCGAGTATTTGAACGCTAAAAGCGCGATCTAGGAGTCACTGACTGTACATGAGCCGATTCAAGATCATGTACAGTTTTTGTGAACAAGCGTGTGGTTTAACACTGAATTCCACGTTGGTGAACGCATCGTGTGCGTATCTTGTACACGTACATGTACAAGTGATAGTATATCGGCCTTTATTACCTACTCATGCCAATAAGCCGATTGATTGACCGAAATGAAAACGCAACAGGCAGGCATCTTTTCATTCCTGCGTCATGATTACGCCAATAAAAGACATTTGTTTGCCATCTTCCCTTAGTGAAATAACACGAGATACCCGATTCAAACATAAACGAATCAGCAGGCTCATTTAACGACAATCCTGAATCAGGCCACCAATGTCGATTTGGAATCGAATCTTCAAGCTGCTCAGGCGTCTACTATTCTAAACACATCGAATCTAAACGAGATCATTAATCAATGAATAGTAATTACTCTGACTGACTGTTTGTATTTATATTTCCAATAAATAATGGTACATATTATATCCCAAACTATCCCCATTTGTGTTGATTTCATTGCCCCAAGAAGTCCACGGTGAGTTGCTTCATTTTTCCTCATTTTTCCTGATCAATAAAGTAATGTTTCTGCTTGGTGTGGTGGAGATAAAAGTATGTCCTGCAGTTGGGAATTATTTAGATATTTGATTACTGTTTAGACACAGGGGCTTTAGGCTTTACATTTCTAGTTAAGTACTAGAAGGGTACACCAGTAAACGTAATATGCGTTAGAAACAGACTGACTGCATTTTATAAATAGCATAGATGAACAAATTAGTGCACATGATTTTATCCACTAAATTAAGGAGACAAAGGTTGATTTAGGACTGGTAAGATTATGAAATATTATAATCGGCTTTTGAAGAAGAATGAAAGATTAAAGTCGACTCTACTCGTACACTGACGTCTAGAAATAACTATATATAGAAACTTATAGATCACTTGCGACCATGTCCCCATAACATAATTGTGTCGTCAGACACAGCTTTCCGACTTTATATGTGATGATACACGCACCTTGCAGTATTGTTTATTCTGATGTGTATATATTGAACAAAAGCTGTATTTACTTGTTAATCGAATACAAGGGAGAGGACGTTCCTTAAGTGTTCAGCAGTTGTTGTCCAATCCTTTTTGTTAATTTTGACAAATAAAATATGTTTAAATCTGCTACTTGGATGGACACAGGAACCTGGGAATACAGTTGGCACGCGCCCCCACATTTTTCTGGAAATAGTGTGTGTGGGGGGGGGGGGTTGTGTGTGTGTGTGTGTGTGTGTGTGTGTGTGTTGTGTGTGTGTGTGTGTGTGTGTGTGTGTGTGTGTGTGTGTGTGTGTGTGTGTGTGTGTGTGTGTGTGTGTGTGTGTGTGTGTGTGTGTGTGTGTGTGTGTGCGTTTGTCTTACCAACTTGACGAGGTAACTAGACAAAAGAGTTTGCGTGTTTCGCCTTACCGAGGTACAAAAGACAAAAGAAACCCTTTACCTCGGTTGTTTTCCCAGAACTGTACCGGCAAAACGAGGTTGAAACCGTTAGTCCACACAAAGGAAAGACAATGGGGTACCTCGGTATGTAGGGAAAACAAGACTGTGTGTGTGTGTGTGTGTGTGTGTGTGTGTGTGTGTGTGTGTGTGAGAGAGAGAGAGAGAGAGAGAGAGGAGAAACTCTGAGACAGCATTATCTTTACCAATCCGTCATTGCAATCCTATTGGATATTAGCAGCAAGAGGGTGCACAGACCCTTTACTCTTAGTTATCATGTGACTAAAGATTCCATCGTTTTAGCTTTTCTGCGCTACGGTCTTTAACGTCGAGAGAAAACATATTTTGGGCTCCATATTGAATAACCCCGACCCCACCCCATCGGCCCGTTTGTTTGTTCAATATGCAGTCAAAGGTATTCACTTTTCTCAGTGGGGAGCTGTGTGCAATTTCTAAGCATTTGAACGGAGTACAAATGTATTGATTATTCGACTAAAGAAAATTCTAATTGATAAAAACTTGCAGGATCGAGAGTCGAGTAAGAACGAGCTTGATGACTTCGTTCCGATGAAGTGTTTCGAGGCCAAAATTGGAACAAAAACCCCAATAGAATTTGGTTACCGATTTTAGTTAAAGGCTTTAGTCTGTTTTGCCCGGTTAGTAAACGGTTAAATTACACATTGTGTCATTAAAGTCTTGCATAAGGGTCACGACTTGATATGAATTTCTTTCTCACAGACCGACCTGGAACGTGTATTTGTTCTTCGTAAAAATCTCTAAGAGTATTGCGGAGAGCATTCACTTCAAATCTCCTTATATTTAATAAAAATCACATGCATCAGTGAATATATATATATATCTAATGCAGATGACACTTTGTTGACCTCAAGAGACGATTTCGAACTGAAGAACCCAAAGGCAATATATTTCGAACACACGAGGAGAGGATGGATTCGGATTTTGTCAGCAGTTAGAAATTCACAAGTACAAGTTGAAAAATTTTCACGCTAGGGAGGGGATCAGTAAATAGTTTTTCTCAATTGTTGGGTGTTCGACAGCTAATGTGGAGGGTGTAGAATTGGAAATCAGGCGGTTACACCCACTCCAAGACAATCTAGCCACGCCCATGCTTTTATTGCTATTTATGATAGGTTCCAGTGGACGGATGTGATTCAATGATAATTACTTAGTTTTGTAGCAGGGAAACGTATAACAATTTCATTTAAGGTGAACCCATCGTCTGCTAATGGGACAAGCCGCAGCTAAGGCCAATTGCTGGAACATACACATAATTTGGCGCAGACCTATCTTCAAATTGACAAAGTATATTAGACACGATTCTTCTGTGTATTCAGCGTCATATAATGCAGGCAATGAGGAATGTACGTAATACAAATGCATGGGATCCGACCTATGCCTAACAACGTCATGTACAAACGCGTCCGATTGTCGTTACGTATATCTGTTGACATTATGACCTGAACGAAATGCTTTGACCCAAAAGAACGTCAAGAAAGAAAGGACACACACCATCAAAGGGTGATATTTTTCTTTAAAAATAACACCTTAATTCATGTTTAATAGTGGAATAAAAACAGAACACAAGTCAGGCAGAGTACGGGGGATAGAAATCCACGACCCTTGTTTGAGTTTTACCCCTATTTCACGCACGCCTAATACAGCCGTGAAACAAAGGAAAAACTTCAACTCCAGTTGTTTTTTCCAGTCCTACCGTAATTCCCCCTCGTTGTGTTCTGTCTTGGTATTGTCTGAAATCGGTAATTGATCACAAATCCCCTCGCGTCCTACAAGTGTTGCAGTACTATAATGGCAAAGCGATTTCTTTCTCCAACAGATAGCGGCCTGGAGCCAATGCTATACAATTTTTATAATTGTATTTTCTACAATTATATTTTCTATCTTTTCTATTCAAAAAAGTAGGGGATATCCAAGTTGATATTTTCAGAAAATGGTATTGGATAAGCCTGTTTGGACACATCAATGTGTTACCTTGTTTAGTGTGGATCATGAATGCCACCGGCCCACGAAACCTTCGTGAGGGTTTCTCGCACGAGCGCCTCGTTAATGTCTGTGGGGTACGTTTTAAAATTTTTATTTGTATTGGACGGGCTTTTTCGGAGGTCTCATCGATCGTTTATCAATGATTTGTGGTCGAAACGTAACTTTTGAGGTATTCGAAGACTTACACGTGACGAACGTTTACGTGCCGTTGGCATGTTGGAAGTTGGCAACAGACAGACTGCAGTGGCTCAAATTCTCCACGTTACTTTATGGGTGATTAGAAGGTTGTGGTCACGTTACTGTCAGACAGGAAATGCTGATGACAGACGTCGGTCAGGTCGTCCAAGGGCGACAGCTGCTAACCAGGATCGTTTCATCTGAACCACAACATTACGAAACCGCCATCAGAGTGCCTCAGAAATTAGGCAGCAGCTTCACCGAGCGACTGATGTGCGAGTCCGTGGTACGCCCGACAACCTCAATAATTCCACCTTTGACTGAACGTCAGCAAGACGTAACTGGTGTGGAGGACGACAGCGCTGGGACAATCGTCGGTGGAGCAACGTCATGTTTTCCGATGATCGAGGTTCACTCTCGACTTCCACGACAGGCGAACAGAGTGTGGCGGCAGCGGAGCGAATGATACCATGACGTAACCGTTAGGCAGCACGATCGTTTTGGGGGTGGATCGGTTATGGTGTGGGGAGACAAGCAGAACAGCATTACATACCATCCAAGGGCGTGTCACAAGGCAGTACTACTGTGACAACATGTTACCAGCTCACTTAGTACCATTTGCGCGACGTCATGGCCGTCGATTCATTTTCCAAGGTGACAATGCAAGAACACACAGGACCCGTGTCACTACAGTGTTCCCACGCGCAGAACATCACTACAAGGCCTTGGCTAGCACTAAGTCCAGACCTTTCACCAATCGAGCACGTCTGAGATATGCTTGGCAGGCGCCTACGCCATTTAGTGTGGAGAATGCCACGTCGGATCCGCGCTTGTCTCGCGAACCGAGGCGGATTTACGAGGTATTGAGGTCTTGGACTGAATGTGGTAAATACTCTGACTGACCGTCCATGTTTTCTACAGCTCAGTGCGTGGAATGTGTGCTTGTCAGACACCCAACTATCGCTGAAATCATTCATCAGATGTCACAGTGCAATGCCTCAATTGTCTTCTTGATGAAAATATAGATATATTTCTTCATATATCTCACTTTTATCGAATATCCCCTACTTTTTGAATAGTATATTAATATAACTGACTAAAATAAATCATTATCATTTTAAAGTCATGGCAGTTTGCCAGCTGGCAAATCGCCGCATTTTGGAAAATGCTAATGGTCCATTTCAACCCATTTAAAGTCATAACTAGAAAATACAATTATAAACGTTTTCTAGTATTGACCCCTGGCCATGCCTCACTTACTCAAGTGGTTCGAGATTTCGTTAATAAAATATTGCGAAGTCTAGACCGAATCAAGAAAACAACCGACAGTAACAACAGAAATTATTTCTCTTTCGACGAGTGAGATTCCACGGCCTTAACGGGAAAAAAGAGTGAACAGAATTTTGTCGAAATTCGCAATCAGTTTTTCTCATCATAACACACTAATAAGTGTTTTAGTGGTATTCAGTGTTTTTGTTACAACAATCAGCTGATCTCGATCGCCGATTTCCTGGGAGTTCTCGAGAAAGGATCAGCCAGATCAAACACGATGTATCTTCTTTAGAAAGATCAACAGAATGTATGGTCTCCCAAAAATCGGAGAGTTATTAACCCTTAACATTTCTTGGATTTCTTATGAAGCAGCCATCACTTGATTTGATGACAAATTTAATAGACTCTAGCATCAATAAATATTGAAAAGAGCATTACTCCTATCTTTAAGGATATATTTTGTAAACAAGAGGCAACAATATATTCTACTAGGTAACGGGATATTATTGCATGCCTGTTCAATGAAATCCCCATCTACAGCAAAACGTAACCATGCGGAAAATGGAAATCTGCTCCGCACACATGTGCCGAACGGAAATCATTGACGGACTATTTTCACTGGAATTCTCTACAAATCGTGCACCGAAATCACAATCTGAATCGCTAGCGACAGCTAAAATAGTAACACGGGTTCCCCTCGCAAATTTCGTTTGCGATAAAATATGTTCTTTTTGATGATAGTTCGTCCGCTGAGTTCCAATGTGTTTTATGTGCTTACTGGCAAATAGAACACATTGGAACTCGGGGGACGAGTTGTCAAATGAATGGCCGAGTGTCCATCTAATAATTGCCTTCATAGACGAGAAGGCGTGTAATAAACACAGAACGGCACACGTGTATCGTTCTGTGTATTTGTTGCACTGGGCAGGAAGAATTTATTTATTTATTATTTCTGAAGGTCATTTTCAGCATCATTTTGTTACACCATGACCGCAACATAGGTTTGAGGTCTTTATTGTATTGTATTGGTGTTTAAGGTCATATAGATTTGCACAATGGCTAATCATGACCCCATCATGAGTATCAACTCAAGACCAAGGGTGAGCGTTAGTAAGCCATGTTGCCCATTTTAGAGAGGATTTGCACCTCCCAAGCATTGGTGACTGGGTCCTATTTTACCAGTAAAACAGAGCCTGTTTACCGCAGTGAGCAGGTACTGCTTCACTTCCCGGGGTTCCCGCGGGGGGGGGGGGGGGGATTTGAAGTCAAATTCATCCCAATCGTTGATACCTATGCAGCCCACTTTAGTACAGCTGAAATGGTTAACCGATTAATCGACTAACCAATCATCAACGTTTCGATCGATCAAAAGATTAATTGGTCGATTAACCGTTACTTTTGCACTACTCCTATTTTGGGGCTTGACAACGGAACAAACTTGCTCCAAAACATTCAAACATTGTCATACTGACACGACTCAATTATTTGAGACAGAGTAAAGCATGCAAGTTACGTGGTGTCATACTTGTTTACTTGCATGATCATTATACAGTATCAGCAGCTGGAAATTGTCATCCTTAATCCTTTATCCGGGAGCGCGGTTGCTTAGTGGTAGACTGTTGGACCAGGGGTGAGCGTTAGTAAGCCATGTTGCCCATTTTAGAGAGGATTTGCACCCCCCAAGCATTGGTGACTGGGTCTTATTTTACCAGTAAAACAGAGCCTGTTTACCGCAGTGAACAGGCACTGCTTCACTTCCCGGGGTTCCCGCGGGAGGGTTTGAAGTCAAATTCATCCCAATCGTTGATACCTATGCAGCCCACGTTAGTACAGCTGAAACGGTTAACCGATTAATCGACTAACCAATCATCAACGTTTCGATCGATCAAAAGAGTAATTGATCGGTTAACCGTTACTTTTGCACTACTGTATTTTGGGGGTTGACAAAGGAACAAACTTGCTCCAAAACATGCAAACATTGTCACACTGACACGACTCAGTTATTTGAAACAGAGAAAAGCATGCAAGTTATGTGCTGGCATACTTGTTTACTTGCATGATCATTATACAGTATCAGTAGCTGGAAATTGTCATCCTTAACCCTTTACCCCGGATCGGCGTGGCTCAGTGGTAGACTGTTGGACTTCTATGCTAGAGGCCCTGAGTTCGATCCACGTCCGGGACGACCCGCGTTGTGTCCTTGGGCAAGGCACTGTATCCCAGTTGCCTGCAGGGAGCACGATGACGCCGTATACTAAGGCGTATTGCACGTCGATGGTGCACATGTCTTCAACCGCTGTAACTTGCTGGAGTGGAGCTTGAACAGAGTTAGAATGTTGAGGAGCTGACAGTTGCTCGTCGATGTTCGGTGGTTCTCTCCGGGTACTCCGGCTTCCTTCACCCGTAAAACTGTCACCGTAACGATTAGCCATTGTGCATAAGTACGTGACCTTAAACACAAATAAATAAATAAACCTTTATCCAGTGTGAGTAGCAGACGATACTTCTTGGATAACAAAAAAAAATTCAATTTTTGTATCAAAAACATGGCTTATGACCCTAATTGGGAAGAGCTCAACGAGCACGTTCCAATGAGGGGTCATAAACTACGTTTTTTGAGACAAAAAATGAAAACATAATAAAATTTGAATCGAGATTTTTAGACATAGCGCTGAAAGGTTTTGTCCGTTACTTTGGGTAAAGGGTTAAGGCTGTAAATCCGCAACGGCACAGTAGTTATTCAGCCACCTATTAGGGCAAGCCATTAATTGGTGTATCAAGATCAATTCATGTGATTAATCTATCAAGAAAACCATTTAACCGTTTTAGAGGACTTTCTCATTAGGCGTCGGTTCCGGGTCCTATTTTTCCTGAACTAAACAAGCACTACTCCATTTCCCTTGATTCCCACGTGTAAGGAAAGGAAGAAGCAAGATCTGTAAAGCATCGCTGAAATGAACACACACCAGAAAAAAAGCGTGGGTGACGGAAAGAGATTCGGAAGGGTACAAAAGAAAGTGTTGCGAAAGAAATTGAATGACATGGCCAAAACAACAAACAACAGCACGAGTCAGGAGGTAACGATGGGACCCGGTTTGTGGCAACCGTATGTACTGGCTAATATGAACAGGACACAAAGAGTGCTTCTTGATTCTCTAAGCTGATTTGTAAATCATTGTGACGTATGAGCAATGAATACTTCCATTTCCACAACGCAAACATCTTTGTTCAAATTTAACGTTTTGAAAGGTACAACATTGTATCAAAATAAAACAACCTCTAATTAAAAGAAGTAACCGCTCTTTCCGTTCCTCCAATAGAGGAACGGAAAGAGCGTTTACTTCTTTTAATTATTGATAAATATGGAGTCCCTTTCTTTGGACTTTTACTTTGTGCTAACAACCTCTACCATTTTAATTATTGTATTTTCAAAGTTTTCAAAAACTTTCGGCAAAACCATATCATGTGACCCCACGTTGGGACGAGCTCGACGATTTCGTCCCAAAAAGGGGTCATATGATATGGGTTTTTTTCCACATATTTGGAAAAATATCTTTTTCAGCAACTTAATTTACAATTTACGGATGCGGTCGATTTGTCAGAAAAAGGGTTAAACCATTATCCTAATGTCCAACTAGAGCTCCACCTAGCATTACATAATACGTCCAATAGGCTTTTTCGAATTGTACATAACTATTGTTTTGATCCATGGACCAACCAATAACACCGGACAGAACCCCAATTCGAACGAACTTGTATTTTAGTATTACTGGGACACAAACTAAGTTTGGTGCTGATCGACAAATTCACAATCAAGCAGGTGCAAGGGTTTCCAAGGGCGGTGATCATGCATATCAAATTTCGAAAGAATTAGTCTATAAACCCCGGAAGAAATCTCCGGACAAATTTCAACCAATGTGGTAAAATATTTTAAGTCGAAAAAGGCATAATTCTGGTAAAAGTAGTCCGACCGACAGTATAATCGCCCGTGAATAGTTTCAAATGGTGATGAACGTGCAAGCCAAGTTTTAAAAATAATTAGTCCATAAATCTCCGAAAAAATATATCCGAACAAAATTCAGACCGATGAGGCAAATTATACTAAGTCTAAAACGAACATAACTTTGGCAACAATAGTCCCACCGGAACGATAATCTTACAGGTTCCCATGGCGGTGAATATGTGTAAAGAATTGGTCCATAACCTCCGAGAAAATCTCCGGACGATATTCAGACTGATGAAGCAAATTATTTTAAGTCAAAAAGTCATATAACTCTGGGACAAATAGTCCAACCGGAACTTTAATTGCACATGCACAGGTTCACATGATGGTGAACATGCACACCAAGGTTTCAAGGGAATGGCCCTGGACAAGCCGAGAAAATTTCCGAACAAAAAAAAACGGACGGACGGACGACGGTTTATATAATGCGATCTGTTTTTGTTTCAAACGGGCCTATAAAAAGTCAAAGTGGCAAATGGAATACTTCAATAAACTCTAACAATGTATTTTTGGGGACAACAATATGCTTGATGACCCTTATTGGGACGAGCTCGTTCCACTGGGTTTGTTTGTGTGTGTGGAGGGTTGGGCGGTGTCACAAACTATGTTTGGAAGCAGGAATAAAAAATAATAATAGAAGTAGAATGTTGAACGTTTGACCGAATTGACACATATGTCAGCTGAAGGTTTACAGGATTGACCTCTTGAGAAGGTATATTTTTCTGAAACTTTAAGTTTGATAATGTTTTATATTATACTGTAAAGTATGAAGTGGAATATTATTACACACACAGAAGGACAGTTTCTTTCATAGCTCGGCCAATATCCTCCAGAGGCTGCTACGGCCTGAATGGCATGATCAGAATGTCACTCGATTCCAAATAGTCACAAATAATGTGTCTTCTTCTCTGGACATAATTGAATTTTTCAATTCCGTGGCAGCTTGACATTTAATCAGCCACACACCCAATGGCAAAATCGCAGCTTATTCGCGCGCACACTTGTTAAACTCAATATAACACTGTCTTGGAATCCCTCTGTGCATGCCCCAGATGTGTGGCCAAAATGTGCACACGACACAACCACTAATTCCTGACAATAAACCCTTTCAATCCGATGTGACTAAATCAATTTTTGTGTTAAAGAAAGTGTTAACTCTTTACCTAACACTGCTGGTGGGCGACCCGTGCGAAATATTTTCTTGAGTGATTGAATATTTTCATTTTTGCCTCAAAAACATAGGTTATGAATCCCCATTGGAACGGGCTCTTCGAGCTCGTTGCAATGAGGTACCATATTTTATATTTTTTAACTAAAATTGAAAAAACTAATAATAAAATTTGACAGGCGATTTTTGTGAATAACGCTGCCAGCTATGGTTCATACTTCCGATAGAAAAGACTATGAGTAGACGAAATAATGAACACCACACTGATAAGGAAATCCTTCATTAAGGCTTCAGAAATACATGTAACGCTAACATATTTTAGGTAAACCTTCTCAGTTGTGAAATCCGTCTGTTCTCAGAATAAATACTAAATAATACTATCCCTCAAAACGAAGTCTGTGTTGCATAGAACCCGAAGTTATTTATTTATTATTGGGGTTTAACTACGCTTTCGGCAGTTAAGGACGCCTCGAGTTCGACAGGTTTACGAGTGGATGAACTCGGAGAGAACCACCTAGCAGCTGCGAACAACTGTTAGACTCCCCAGCGTACTAACTCAGCACAAGCAGGGCTACCATTGGTTGAAGATAAGTGCACCATTGACGTGCAGTACACCTTAGTACACAGTACACGACGTTACTGGATGTTGGTGAAATCTGTAACCGAGGCAATTCACATTAATCATCTTTGGTTGAAGTTGCTTCGGATAACCAAGAAGGAGACTGGGAAATCAGACAGGTCGAAGTGGCAACTGGTTTCTTTCGAAGAAGGCAAACCGGTTGAACAAATTGTTTTCGTCTTGTTCAGGGAAAACGCCATTTCTCCTTATTGTAAAATTTGAGGTCACAATCAACAGACTCATCCAAAAATCGAAACATGAAATCGCAGAAGAGATCATCAAGATCATGTAAAATGTTAACTACTGTCTCCAAAAAAGCGAAGATAATGCTTTCCATTAAAAATTCCAATTTTTCGTGATATTTTGTGAGAATTCCATGGATAAGACATATGTCGATAAAAAGTTTACCATATGATCATCACATGACGTGTGTTTGGAGGTGTTTGTGGTCGTGTTATCTGCCATCGTATGTACAAAGAAAGTAATAGTTGTTAATGTCGTATATCAATCGGCCAACTGTTGTTTTCGGAAAATAGGCAACAAAGAATTAAAAACACTTTTCCCTGAAGTTATAAAAGTTCATTTTGACCCCTAAAAACCCACCCAACCCACCCCACCCACCCCACCCATCCCACCCCACTTTTGTATATTGGAAATACATGTCCACTCTGGTAGAATACGCCCGCCGTGGACTGGTCACTTTCCACTGGTGGGCAATATTTCCACGGACGAAATCATATTAGATTCCAAAAACTAATTATAGGAATAATCATCCACAATTTAATTAATGAAGCCTCGGGTACAATCCGGTGCTTCATTAATTAAAATTTTTCTGATGATAATTTTTATTACCGGGTAAACGCATGCGTGGACATCATTGCCCACGCGTTGATTATGCCCAATCCACGGTGCCTGTACTGAATAAAAAGCAATGCGTTGTTCATTTTTTCAACATCATTCAACGTGGAGGTTGATTTTCTATTGCGTTTTCTGGGCATGGAATACTTGTATGGACACTTATGGCTGAAGGAAGAACTTATTATTCAGCCTCCTTTCTGTGACAAGACATTCGCTCGTTTTTCTGAGTAATTCAGGATGCATTGCATGTATGTTTGTAACCTCTTCAGAGCAGAAATTGCCAGGAGTAGCTGAGGATATCTCGACTTATTTCGTGCGAAAGGCATTTTTTATTACAAAAGGGAATGTCGGTAAACTGTCTGCGTTCTGCTTTCCCACCCGTCGAGAGGCGAACATTCGCCATAGTGATTGTGGATTCTACTGCACAAACTCGAATCTCACGCAAAGAAAGAATTGGATATCTCCCAATACGAAATGACATCGAGAAGAGAATGCACTCAATTCCCCGTACACAAGCCTGATGAACACGATATTAACGCAAGTCGAGTCCTTGTTACTATCGATAAGTCGCGAGATCGAAGATGGAGGTGTCATGCCCCCAGTGGGAGACTAAATGGTAATGTTACATTTTTCTCACAATATGTCGTCTTCAGACACGAGAAACAACAAATGTAACCCGAAGTATACATAGTTCTTGGGGCCAATATTGTATTTTACGGGCGAAAGAAGCCGGAGTACCCGGAGAGGACCACTGAGCAACGGCGAGCAACTGGCAGCTCCCCAGCATAGTAACTCCACACAAGCAGGGTTGGCATTGGTTGAAGACAAGTGCACTATCGATTTGCAGTACGACGTAGTACACAACGCCACTGTGCCCCCACGTGGGGAATGGGGGTAAAGCGTCTTGCCCAAGGATACAAGGCGGTTGCCGCAGGCGAGATTCGAACCGAGGACCTCGCGGCTTGCAACCTGCGACTCTACCCACTGAGCCACCGCGCCCCCTTTGTACACTCTAAAAATGAGTTTTCGGTTGTCTTTTATTGTGTTTTCATTCATCACAATTCACTTTGCTAATAGATTATGTGCGGCGTCATCATGAGGACGTGTAGGGGGTGTGACAGCCCCTCCATAATAATATTCCAGCCGGGACATTTCATCTGGATTGGAGTCTAAGATATCAGTTGCCGTTTGCTGGTAATCATGTACTTTCTTGTTCTAGTACTATATATGCATCTTCAGCGTAGAGGTGGTCTCATGCAAATGAAAGTCTGTGGCTCTCTTGGAATGTTGTAGTCTTAGACTCTCAGTTTTGAGTCCGGTACGTACTAATTAAATAAAAAGTTGGGAAGCCATTGTATTTCGACTATTTTTTGTATTTATCCACAACTTTCCTGCGCTTCATAAATATAATTCTCATTGACAAATATTCAGTGGGGACAAAACGAGTTTACATCCCCCATCTTTGTGACGCCTCTGGTCATGTGCAACGTTTATAATAACTAGCAACATCCGACTACTTATATGGGTTCGCACTGCATTGCATTGCATTGCAATTTAATAAACACTCTGGGAGCGCGGTGGCTCAGTTGGTAGAGGTGCAGGCTGCAAGCCGATAGGTCCTCGGTTCGAATCCCACCTGCGGCAACCGCGTTGTGTCCTTGGGCAAGACACTTCATCTCCATTGTCCGCGTGGGGGCACGATGATGCCGTGTACTAAGGCTTACTGCACGTCGATGGTGTGCATGTCTTCAACCAATCTAACCCTGCCTGTGATGCAGTGCGGAGTTACGATGTTGGGGAGCTGGCAGCTGCTCGTCGTTGCTCGGTGGTTCTCTCCGGGTACTCCGGCTTCCTCCACTCGTAAAACTGTCGCGGTCATGATTAGCCATTGTGCATAAATATGTGACCTTAAACACCAATAAATAATAAATAATCATAAACAATCTGATCATTGTTTGAAATGGCGTCGAAATACTCTAGGTTATCATCCACAAGACAGCTCTCTCTTTGGTCGTAGTGTTTCATTAAACTTAGAGGATGTTGGTACTTCATTTAGCAGACGCTGTAAAAATCAATGCACCTTGTATTCGTACTGAAATATGTTTAAATGGGTTATAATAAATGGAAACAGACAGCAAAGAGGCGGTTGAAAGTTCTGCCATTTTGACTGCACGGATCTGGAAAGATGAATTGCATTCTCCATTCTTGGCCCTTGTACGTTGTTATTGTAATTAACCCTTTACCTAACATGAAAAGCAGACGACACTTGCAAAAACAATTCTTGAATAACTCGTTCCAACGAGGGGTCATAACCTATGTTTTTGACACAAAAATTGAAAAAATAATGAAAATTAATTGGCGATTTTTGAGAATAGCGCTGGCCGGTTTTTGCCGTTACGTTGGGTAAAGGGTTAAGCAGACGTCTGTATGTAGTACACAATTTGTGTCAGTTAGTAACGATAGACATACGTAAAAAGGACGATAGTATTATTCAGGAATAAAGAGATGAAATGTGTAAGGTGTGATCAAATTAAGTATATCCTACATTTTCCTCCTTTGTCGTGGGATTTGCTTTGAGATGTGTGGTATTATATATTGTGCTGAAGGTGCTAAAAAGTTATGAATGATCTTCGTTACTCTATTTAATTGGACATATCTAGGACAAATAGTCAAATGGGTCGAAGGGGGCTTGCCCCACGCCGTCCCTGCGCGCCTTCGGCGCGCTAAAACCATTCCGTCCAGCACAAATAGTTATATGAGTTGACATTTAACTCTGTTTGGTACCGTCGACACTCTTAGCATCAACTGAAGTGAAATATTTCAAATTATTATGTCCCTGACCTCCGAAGGAGGTTTCGAAGTGAAGTCCGTCCGTCCGACCGTCCGTTCGTCGGGCGAACATTGGGGGTTTAGGGACTATTATTATTAGGGGCTACCTCCAAATTAAGGTAGTGTTAGGGTTAGGAGTGGGTGGGGTTAGGGGTAGCCCCAGAGTAGGGCTTAAGGTTGGGGGTTAGGTCCCGGGGGGTAGGTTTGGGGTGAGGGTTGGGATTTTAGTTTTAGTAGACCCTAAACCGAAAATAGCCCCCAATCCTATTGGTCTGGCTAGGGTGGGGTTAGGGTCAGGGTGGGGGTAGGGTAGGGTAGGGTGGGGTTAGGGGTAGCCCCAGTGTAGGGCTTACGGTTGGGGGGTTAGCTCCCGGGGGGGGGTAAGGGTTAGGGGTGGGGTTTTACGGTTTAAGGTCTGGGTGGGGTAGAGTAGGGTTGGGTTAGGGTGGGGTTTTGGGGGGTTTGGGGGTGGCGTTAGAGTTAAATATAAGTTCTAGGGTGGAGGGGTGGGGTTCTGTGTAAAATAAGGCTTTGGACTTACAAAATGTTTTTTTGGTAGCCCATAAACCCGAAATGTTGGAACGTCCGTCCGTCCGTCCGTCCGTCCGTCCGTCCGTCCGTCCGTCCGTCCGTACAAACGTTTTGGATTGCGATTTCAAGGCCATCTTTCGGATTTGGTTCTCCTTTGGTAATCGGGTAGATCAGCATAGGGGAACGATATGCACAAGGAACGGGTTCCGTCCATTATTTTTTCCCAGAGTTATGGCACTTTTTCACTCTTTCGACTAAGAACATGTTTCTTGAAGGCTACTTTCAACATACCTGCGGGTCGGGACAGTGGCCCACGCTTTGCTTAGCCCTTGTTTTATGTTCATTCGTTTTTCTTCTCCCAAAACAAACCGCATTCCCACTCACACACGCCGAATATGGTATTCCAGCATTGTATTTCACACTCAGCGATGACGGACTTTTTTGGACGTGTTTTGAAAGTAACCGCGGAATCAATTATAAAGGGTTGTTTTTGGAAAACAAATAAGGAGAAAATACAATAAATACAAAAGTTAACTGCTCGGATTCGATTACGATTTTGTCATCTCGTGGGTCGCGCGGAATATTCAAGTTTCATTCGACTAAGGCATACGTGCGCCCCACTTGGGTTTAAAAATCGTACTCGAAACCGAGCAGTGAACTATTGTCTATTTAAATCTTTTGACCTCCAATTGACATAGGGGTACTCTACACACTGACCATCACCAAAACTAATGAGATTTAATGTAATGATATTCCGGTTACTCCTTCCGTTTTCCAGGGCCGTAACTCTATGCATAGAATGAAGACGTATGTCTTCACAGTGCACATTGTATTCTCTTTATAAGGCAAAATGGTTCCCAGTTATGTTACCCCCAACCCCCCCCCCCCCCCCCCCCAACCAAAAAAAAAGAAGCGTATGGCTAGAATTTCACATATGATAATTTTGTAGCCAGATACACGAAAACCTTTCGTGCATTATTCAGGACTTTATCCCGGAAGAGGGAATTTTCCGGTTCTCCTTTCTGAATATCAGTCTTGATACCCGTGTACTTCATAGGACAGCACCGACAATCACTATAATGAATTTATAAACTTATGAATTTTCCGGGTATCGTGATTGACTTTCAAAACTGGGGGCCACGAAGGCGTGAAATTCCAGTTCCCGGTATTAAACCGCAGTATTATTATTATTTTACGAGGTATAAAAACCAAAAGACACCGAAATAAAAACACGATCGCCCCCAACAAAACAATCCACTGCCTCCAGTGTTTTGAATTTTCAAAACGGAAACATAATTCACTTGCTAAAGTCCCAACAAGGAAGAGTGCAGGTCGACAATGTTTTCTTTCATATGTGCTTGTGAAACGATAATGTGCTGAATGAAGGATGAAGAGGGGGCGTGGTGGTTCTGTGGATAGAGCATAGAACTATAAACCGGGTGATCAATGGTTCGATCCTAACAAGCGGTAAGTGTGTTACGTTCTTCGGCAAGACACTTAATCCCAATTGTCCACACTGGCGCTGTGTATTCACTCTGTATTTAGATGTCGTCAGAGTAGTATCAATCACCTTCCTAAAATAATAATTGTTAACCCTTTACCCAACATAACGGTAAAACCAGCCAGCGCTATTCACAAAAATCACCATTCAATTTTCATTATTTTTTTCATTTTTCACTCAAAAACATAGCTTATGACCGTTGAGCTCGTTCCAATGAGGGGTCATGAGCTATGTTTTTGACGCATAAAAATGAGAAAAATTAGTGAGTTAAGAATTTTATTTGCATGTGTCGTCTGTTTTCATGTAGGGTTAAAGGTTAATGAAGATCATTAATATTACTAAAAATAATTTGTTATGGTGGAATACTAATGATTTGTTGCTGTCTTATCTGTAATAATTTAAACCTCTACAGACTGATGTCAAAATATCAAAATTTCCAGTTCCAAATTTTTACCCAGAATGTAACTATAAATTCAGCCAATTCAGTCCTGTTTGACAGAGCTCATTGAATTCATTGAATTTAACCAATTACATCTTGTTTTAATTCTTAGTGGCATTATGGGAAAACTTTAGTACTTGAAATTGCCGAACTTAGAGACCAGTATGGAGAGGGTTAAGGAGGCTGCATAATAATTGTTGAGCAGAATCTGTATTAAATTGTGGAGGAGGATCTATAATAAATGTTAAGGAGGATAAATAGTTACTGTTATGGAAGCAGAGGACGTGAATAATTTGTTCAGTAGGAACAGTAATAATTTGGTGAGGATGCTTAATAATAATTAAGGAGGCTTTATAATGCCTGCTAAGGAGGATAAGTAGTAATATGTTTAGGAGAAACAATAATAAATGGAAGATAGGGACAATAAGAATTTATGGAGGAAGAGCAGGAATAACTGTTCAGGAGGATTATTAGAAATACGTTTAGGAGAATCAGTAGTAAATATTAAGGATGGTCAGTAAGAAATTATTGAGGAAGATCAGAAATAATAGTTGAGGAGGATCAGCAGCAATATGTTCAGGGTAATTAGTGATGAATGTTAAGGAAGGTCGGTAGGAAATTGTCGAGGAAGATCATAAATAATTGTTGAGGAGGGTAAGTAGCAATATGTTCTCGAGGACCAGTAATAAATGTTAAGGGCACAAAGAAACTGTCGAGGAAGATCATAAATAATTCTTGAAGATTATTTATTTATTTATTTATTTATTTATTGGTGTTTAAGGTCACATACTTATGCACAATGGCTAATCGTGACCGTGACAGTTTTACGGGTGGAGGACGCCGGAGTACCCGGAGAGAACCACCGAGCAACGACGAGCAGCTGTCAGCTCTCCAACATCGTGACTCTGAACTCTGCACCGCAGCACAGGCAGGGTTAGATTGGTTGAAGACATGCGCACCATCGACGTGCAGTACGCCTCAGTACACAGCGTCATCGTGCCCCCATGAAGGCAATTGGGGTGAAGTGTCTTGCCCAAGGACACAACGCGGTTGTCGCAGGTGGGATTCGAACCGAGGACCTCTCGGCTTGCAGCCTGCACCTGTACCAACTGAGCCACCGCGCCCCCAATTCTTGAAGAGGACTAGTATTAACCTTTTACCTAACATGAAAAGCAGACGATACTTACAAAACAAATTCTTGAATAACTATTATTTTTTTTATTTTTTTGTCTCAAAAACATAGGTTATGACCCCTCATTGGAACGAGTTCGTTCCAATGAGGGGTCATAACCTATGTTTTTGAGACAAAAAATTAAAAAATAATGAAAATTAATTGGCGATCTTTCAGAATAGCGCTGGCCGGTTTTGGCCGTTACATTGGGTAAAGAGTTAATATGTTTAGGAGGATCAGTAATAAATGTTCAGGAGGGTCAGTAAACAATATTTGAGGAAGATCAAAAATAATTGTCGAAGAGGATTAATTGTAATATGTTCAGAAGAATCAGTAATAAATGTTAAGGACAGTAAAAACTGTCGAGGAAGATCAAAAATAATTGTTGGGGAGGATTGGTAGTAATATGTTTTGGAAGATCGGTAATATGTGTTAAGGAGGCTCAGCAAGAATTTGTCGAGGAGGATCAAAAATATTTTAAGGAGGATCAGTAATTATTGGAAAGAAAGATCAGGAATAATTTGTTTATGTTGTTTTGGTGGGAGAGTAATATTTTGTTGATTTGTTTATTTATTTATTAGTGTTTATGGTCACATATTTATGCACAATGGCTAATCGTGACCGTGACAGTTTTACATGTGGAGGAAGCCGGAGTACCCGGAGAGAACCACCGAGCATCGACGAGCAACTGTCAGTTCCTCAACAATCTAACTCGGTACAAGCTCCGCTCAAGCAGGGTTACAGTGGTTGAAAATATGTGCACCTTGGACGTGCAGTACGCCTTGGTACACGGCGTCATCGTGCCCCATGTAAGCAACCGGGATAAAGTGCCTTGCTCAAGGACACAACGTGGGTCGTCCCGGACGAGGATCGAACTCGGGATCTCCAGCATAGAAGTTCAACAGTCTACTACTGAGCCACCGCGCTCCCAATATTTTGTTGAGGAATATCTGAAATAGCTGTTAACGAGGATAAGTAACAATTTGTCAAGGTAGATCGGTAAGTTTTTGTCAAGAGAGAATCAAGAATAATTTGTAAAATATCACCAGTAATAAAATGGTAAGAATGCTTGGTAATAATTTAAGGAGAGTTAACGATATTTGTTAAAGAAGATCAGTAATTATTGTTAAGGGGATATAATTTGGAAAGTAGAAACAGTGATAATTTGTTTAGGAAGCTTAGTAATAATATAAGGAAGATTAATAATACATTTTGAGAAGGATCAGTTGTAATATGTTTAGGGGGATCCATAACAACAGCTAACCCTTTACATAACATGAAAAGCAGACTACACTTGCAAACAAAATTCTTGACGAGGGGCCATAACCTACATTTTTGAGACAAGAATGAATAAATAATGAAAATAAATTGGCGTATTTTTAGAATAGCGCTGGCCGGTTTTGGCCGTTACGTTGGGTAAAGGGTTAAAGAGGATCAGTAAAATTGTCCAGGAAGGTCAGAAATAATTGTTAATGATGATCAGTAATTATTGCAAGGAAGGATCAGGAATAAGAATAATTTGTTAAGGTTGAACAGTAGTAATTTGTTAAGGAGAATCTGTAATAATTTAACACTCTGCACACAGATGTCAAAATGTCAAAGTTTCAAGTTCCAAATTTTTCCTCAAAATATAACTATGAATTTAAGAAATTTTGTCTTGTTTGACAGAGTATGCTAAGATATGTCAAACAATTTTTAATTGGTTAAATTCCTTGTTGCATGCCGTGTTTCGACACCAGTGTTCGAGGGATTAAGGAGGGTTCATAATATTTGTTGAGAAGTATCAGTAATAATCTTAGTCGATCAGAAATAACTATTAAGGAGATTCAGCGTCAATTTGTTGTGAAAGATCAGAAACATTTGTTGAGGTGGGGGGGTGGGGGTCAGTAAGAAATTGCTAAGGTGAAACAGTAATTACTGTTTTAGGCGTGGGGGTCAGGAGTAATTTGTAAAGTGGGAAAAGTAATACTTTGGTAAGGATGCTTAGACATTCTTTAAGGAGTGTTTGTAAGAATTGTGGAGGAGGATCAGTGGTAATATGTTTAGGAGGAGGCGCAGCGGCTCAGTAGGTAGAGGTGCAGGCTGCAAGCCGCGAGGTCCTCGGTTCGAATCCCACCTACTGCAATCGCGTTGTGTCCTTGGGCAAGACACTTCACCCTCATTGTCCACGTGGGGGCACGGTGACGCTGTGTACAAGGTGTACTGCGCGTCGATGGTGCACCTGTCTTCAACCAATGCTTACCCTGCTTGAGTGGAGTCAGTATGTTGTGGAGCTGACAGTTGCTCGCCGTTGTTCGGTGGTTCTCTCCGGATATTCCGGCTTCCTCCACCCGTAAAACTGTCGTGGTCATGATTAGCCATTGTTCAAAAATATGTGACCTTAAACACCAATAAATAAATAAATAAATAATATGCTTTGGAAGACCGGTAATTTATATTAAGGAGAGTCAGTAAGAATTTATCGAGGAAGATCAGAAATTATTGTTAACTATTTTCCCAACGCACACGATACCAATATCCCTCTTTGGAACGAGCTCGAAGAGCTCGTTCCAATAAGGGGCCACATGATATGGTTTTGTTGATTTTTTTTTAAATATATTATTTTTCAACTGCTTAACCCTTTGAACCCTAGCCGCTGCTTTTCCGGCCAGGAACATGATACGTCATGACGTCATTATATAGGTTGGGTATTAAGTAAATGTGTAGAGTATACCCATCAATATTTTCAACGTGCCGCCCGAGGCTGCACGTTGAATGTATTGATTGGTCTACCGCTAATAATGAATATGGACTCTTCTAATTGCTGCCGTTGGAATGGGATGGAAGATACAAATAGAGTTCAAAGAATTAATTTTGCGGGAGGATGCGATCGATTCGTTAGGTAAAGGCTTAATATAGTAATTATTACAGAGAAGGATCAGGAATAGTTTTTTTGAGGTGGTTTTGGAATATTTAAACCTATACTCGCTGATGTCGGATTATCAAAATTTCACATTTTCCTCAAAATGTAACTTTGAATTCAATCAGTTCAAACCGGTATCAGGGAGCTCAAGCACACATCATCGCGACGTATGACACCGCATAACTGTTGTCAACCCTTTACCCAACGTAACGGTCAAAACCGGCCAGCGCTATTCTCAAATATCGCCAATTAACTTTCATTATCTTTTCATTTTTTGTCTCAAAAACATAGGTTATGGCCCCCTCATTGGAACGAGCTCGTCGAGCTCTTTCCAATGGGGGGGGGGGGGGGTCATACCCTTATAAAAAAAAGTACCGTGGTAAACCATGGTAAATCCCAAAATACCCTGGTAATACCATGGTAAACCATGGTATTACTAGGGTATTTTGGGATTTACCATGGTTTACCATGGTACTTTTTTATAAGGGTAACCTATGTTTCGGAGACAAAAATGAAAAAAATAGTTATTCAAGTATTGTTTTTGCAAGTGTCGTTTGCTTTTCATGTTAGGTAAAGGGTTAAACAAATTGTAACTCAATGAATTTGAGGAAATCTTCGAAGCACTATTAAGAAATATCCGACGCTGACTGCCGACTCCGAAAAATGTACAGACGAAAAATGTTTTATTGGATTATTAAGGAATTTACAGTCGACTTATAGTTATATTTTATGATATAATAGATATGAATTACATATTTTTCAATAAATAAATATTCTTCAAAGAATATTTTTATGATTTTAATTTGACAAAACTCAGTAAAACCTGTAGACAGACCGCGGACTGGGAGTGAAGCGAGTCGCTGACAAATCTAAAAACGGTATTAACAATGGAAACAATAACACTGTTAATGGTGCAAATAACTGGCATTGCAAATACTGCGGAGTATTTTGATGCTTTGTTTTTTAGCTCACCGAAGGGAGCTAAACTTATCACTTGCCGTCCGTCGTCGTCCGTCGTCGTCGTCCATCGTCGTCGGCGTCCGTCCGGCGTCGTGAACATTTTTCAAACGACTTCTCCTCTGCAACCACTGGTCCGATTTTCACGAAACTTCATGTGGATGTTCATAACTAGATGGCAATTCATGTTTGTTCAAATGAAATGGCCACGTCCCTTGCAACATTGTGGGGTGGATCTGATTCAAGTTTGTTCAAATCGGCCCCCTGGATTCACATTTGGGCTCAGTATAGAAGCCCGAATTCGAACTTGGTGCATTTCAGGCAAATTTCTTTAAAAATCTTCTTCTCCAGATCCAGCAGGCATAATCTTTTGATATTTGGTATGCAACATTGTGGGATGGATCTGATTCAAGTTTGTTCAAATCGGCCCCCTGGGATCATATTTGGGCTCGGTATAGGAGCCTAAATTTGAACTTAGTGCATTTCAGGCAAATTTCTTTAAAAATCTTCTCAAGATCCAGCTGTCGGAATGTTTTGATATTGGGTATGCGGCATCCTTAGGGGGGTTCGATTCAAGTTTGTTCAAGCCATGTCCCTAGGTCCATATTTGGGCTCACTGTGGGAGCCCGAATGATAACTTAGTTCAAAATGAGGAATTTTCTTTAAATATCTTCTTCTGCAGATCCTGCAGTCGGAATGTTTTGATATTTGGTATGCAGCATCCTTAGGGGGGTGAGATTCAAGTTTGTTCAAGCCATGTCCCTAGTTCCATATTTGCGCTCACTGTGGGAGCTTGAATTGTAACTTAGTTCGAAATGAGGAATTTTCTTAAAAAATCTTCTTCAGATCCAGCAGTCGGAATGTTTTGATATGTGGTGTGTAGCATCCTTAGGGGGGGGGGGGGGGGAGGGGGGTGAGATTCAAGTTTGTTAAAGCCAAGTCCCTGGGTCCATATTTGGGCTCCCTGTGGGAGCCCGAATTATAACTTAGTCAATATGAGGAATTTTTCTTTAAAAATCTTCTTCAGATTCAGCAGTCGGAATGTTTTGATATTTGGCATGCAGCATCCTTAGGGGGTGAGATTCAAGTTTGTTCAAGCCAAGTCCCTGGGTTCATATTTGGGCTCACGGTGGGAGCCCGAATGATAACTTAGTTCAAAATGAGGAATTTTCTTTAAAAATCTTCTTCAGATCCAGCAGATGAATGCTTTTGATATTTGGTATGCAACATCCTTAGGGGGTTAAGATTCAAGTTTGTTCAAGCCATGGCCCTAGTTCCATAAAATTTGTCTCTCATGACTTCATTCCTTTGTAGTGTTGATGAACCATGTCTAACTGAATGTGACCCCCAAATACTTCTTTGAACCACTTTGGCCGGTGAGCGATTAAGGCTCCTTGGGGCCTCTTGTTTATATTTACTTGCTTTGGAAAAAGTTAATATAGAGGTCGAGATTTCAAAAAAACAGAATTTTATAATATTTCAGACTACATGTAAAGATATGAGGTCAGAACTATTGTTGTTAAATAAAATAGTTAACTTAATTTGGATAAAGTTAATATTAAAAGAACGTGAATTTCATAATATTATAAATTTTAATGACACGGAACTTGAAATTAAAATATGCGTATAGCTAAAGAGTTATTATTAGCAATAGTAGAAGTTTCCAAAATACTATCCTGTGGATTTCTTTATGCATCACTGACATTTTTCGTCCTGAAAATCGGCTATCGGTAAAGTTATCTCCCATCAAATTATTAGAAGCGCGAGGAAGATTCAATCAATTAAGAAGCAAATAATTCTTGAGAAAACCCCTATGTTCTTCGACATCAGTGGAAAATGAAACCAAGTTTCCTTTTGTTACTTTTAGTAAACGAAAACAACAGACAGCTCCCAGAGGTGTCTATTGTTTTCGTTTATTAAAAGTAACAAAATGAAATTTAGCTTCCAGTGGCAAGCTAGTTGAGAATATCTATCAGTATCACAATACCAAGTGTCCCCTTTGCCGGCTAAGTAAGTTGGAGAACCAAGCAGTTCAACTCTGGCTCAACTCATCATGAAAATCTACTTTCGAAAAAGTTATCTCCCCTGAAAGTATTAGAGTGGCGAGAAAGGTCCGATTAAGAAGTATGTAATTGTTGAGAAAACGCCCATGAAATCAGTAGAAAATAAAGGCATGTTTCCTCTGTTACTTTTGATAAACGAAACCAACATACTGCTCTCGGAGCTGTGTGCTGTGTGCTGTTTTTGTTCATAAAAAAGTTACAAAAAGGAAACTTGGCTTTTTATGGCAAGCTAGTTAGTAGCAACCAAGTAGCCGCCCACTTTGGCTCTTTGCTGATCGAATGTATTTTTGTGGAAATTGCAAGTTTTTATTGTTCCCAGGACAAAAATGAGCAAATCTCACTTCCTACATTTTTATATTAGTGGAAAAGACAGTGCCTGTAATATACGATGTCGCGATGCCGACACTATTGATATAATGAACAGAAAAAAAACCAGAATATTAAAAGATGGTGAAAACATCTTTTTCTTATTTTTGAAAGAGATTTTATCAAAGAATAATTGTCAAAAGTTCAAACTGACTGGGAAATAATTGTAAAAAGCGAGTTTCTATATTTTTATGCTACTCTACGGGAAAATGCCTGAAGTTTGTGAAATGATGCGCACATCGATGATACAAATTCGCCAACATTTCTAAATTTCAATCATTAAATGAAATTCCCTTACTCTTAGTGTTAAATTTACTGACAGCTTCAGGCAACTAAGGGGAGCTAACTTTCCTGTAAATATCCCCAAGGACGAATATCATTATTGGTGTTGCGGCACTCGAACAGACGGAAGTACGAAGAGATAAAATGATTTCTGTATGACCCCTTCCCCCAGACACACTCACAAACATTTATTTGTGGATAAATACATGAGTATTCGTAGCACATGACCGACATGGGCCTCTCAACTTGTTATTTGATTAACACGTACCATACTCCAAAATGGCCTTCCCGATCAATCTCAGTTATATCATGATACATGACACTACATTACTACAAAATATTGTCACAAATGGGTTGCACATTCTTCATGATCCAATAAAACGTTTTCCGTCTACACATTTTCCGGAGTCGGTACCGGTAACGTTCTGTACTTTGTGCATAGTCAGATCGCAGAAACAGGAAGTCAATTTCCGATCTATCTGTAATTGATTCTAGCTACTCCGTCGTTCACAATGGTTTGTCTTTGTCTGCGGATATTTTTGGTGAAAATTTACTGAAAATACAAAATTATTTATCAGATACCATTATTTTGCCTAGAGCGTTATGATATCTGCCTTCCTTCATCATAATCCGTCCTCGGCTGATATATACCCCCAAACTCGGCTGATACAAGTTATCGTGGCAATTATCGTGTGTGATTCTTTACCAGACACCGCTACTGATGCATGCGCGATCACATTGACATTGAAATTGTTTACGCTTCGCTTTGTGTTTCTTTAAATATATTTCGAAGCTATAAATTCAAATTCACACCTTGTATTAAACTAACATAAAAATATTAGATGCAATAGCGCATCATTTTTAAATGCAGATGCAGCAAAAAGTGAGAGTGAATTGAACGCTAAGTTCTGCAAATCAACAAACACAACTGTTTGGCCAACAGGTGGTTCTATTTATTTAAAACTCAATTGAAATTATATCGAACTGAGAGAAACACACTTTCAGTCAGAAATTGTCAGAATATAAAACTAATCCATCACCCAGGACAGCCCACTAATGACGTGAATGTCTTGGGCAACATGAATAACAACCCTACACTCTAAAATCGGAGGAGTGAAAAATCAACCCAAATCCACTGGGTTGAGTGAATATGAACGCAATTGGATTCATATTCACTCAACCCAGTTAGTTTGAGTTGATTTTTAACCCAACTGGTTTTGGAGAGCATCTGACAGAACTGACAGTTTTTGTGTATCTGTTTCCGAACAAGTAACTAGAGCATAAAGGCATGTCGGCAACTACCAGGCTTAAATAATATTTCTAAATGAATGGTGTCCGTTTGTCTTCTAAATTCAATCACCTCATTAATAAACAAGTTATTACGTTTTCGATTTTATATCAGACTAGATATCGGCCTTCGGTAATGTTATCAGCCTTCAAACTTCAGTCAGAGGCTGATAACATGTTACTTCTGGCTGATATTAGGGCTGGCGTGAAATCAAACAATTATTAAGCTCTTAGTACATGTACACGGGCGATATCTGTAGGCTGTACCTGAAATAATTATTAGAAAAATAACGGAGCGCAGTGGCTGCGCGGTTGCACCCTTGGACTTCAAGCCAAAAGACCCACGGGTCGATCCCCACCAGGGGAAACTGCATTGTGTCCTTGGGCAAGGCACTTAAGCACGGTTGCCCACGTGGGGACGCGGTAGCACTATGTACTAAGGGATACTTACGTCGAAGGTGCACTTGTCTTCAACTAATGCTAACTCTGCGTGTTGGTACTTTGGGGAGTGTGACCGTTGCTCTCCGGCTTTCTCCACCCGTAAACCTGGCTGTCGAAAATTTCTGACATAATTATTCGAAAAATAGAAAAAGTCTTTGGTCATCGAAAACTGGACTTACCACCATACTGCCATTTTCTTCTCGCACAGATATTCGTGCATTTCAGGTCGAAAGGGTGAGACTTTTCAGTTTGGAAAAAGCAATACTGCATGTTCAATACTTTTTGGTTATAAGATTAAATTATTGTTTATCTTTCTACCAATGCAGAATGAGTTCGTCTTCTCGCTATAGAAGGTATTGCCTGACACGATGTAGTCTCCTGTCAAAAAGGAGTAACCCTTTACCCGACCGAATGGCAAAAACCCTTGCAAAAAGGTCGAGTAAGTAAATATTTTTATTCGTTTTTTTCAAAAACATAGCTTATGGCCCTTTATTGGCACGGGCAGAATGACGGGCAAACATAAGCTGTTTTTGAGACAGAAAATGAAATAAAACATTTGAATAGGCATTTTCCACGAATGGCGCCGACTGATTTAATCGGTACTCGCTCTAAAGGGGTTAAAAATGGGATATTTTTTATGGAACACCAGTATGTATAATGTCTGGAATCGCTGCTGTTGTCTTTGTTACCAGACGCAAATATGTCACGCAATATATCGATGAGTAATGAACAGATGTGGGATGCTGGGACGTTTGGAAGCTTTGTATCCTGAAAACGAAATATGAAATATCATAGCTTGAAATAGTTTGGCCTATAATGTACAACACCAGTTTTTAATTTTTTAAAACATACAGAAAAAGTAAAAATAGGTGTTGTTCGTATGAATATTTCATTATTGTTGCACGAAGATTTCCTTTCATAACATTGCTAGTGCATTTGGCCGATTTTTTAGTAATTAAAATCAAATCGCGTGGTGTTTCAGGGGGTGCATGCACCCCCGTGCAAATTCTGAATTTCCAGGGGAAGGATCCGGACAGGGTGGGATATGTGTATGTGTGGCATAATCACCTCCTATTGATTAAAACTGCTCCAGACCAAATGAATGCATAACCCGTGGTCCTTGTGAGCACTACACGAGGATGTACCGCCGCTTCACGTTTCGGTTTCTGCCAGACGAGAATTACATCCATTGGGCCATGTTTCAGTTTCCAGCACCCCTGGCGTATATCGGAATAAAAAATCGACTTTTCATAAAGTTATCTCCCTTGAAATTATTAGACGCCCGAGAAAGGTCCAATTAAGAAGAAAGTAACTGTTGGGAAAAATCCTTTGACATCAATAGAAAATAAAGCCAAGTTTCCGTTTGTTGTTTTTAATAAACGAAAACAACTGACAGCTCTCAGAACTGTCTGTTGTTTTCGTTTATTAAAACTTACAAAAGGAAACTGGGCTTTTTATGACAAGTTATTTAGAAGCAACTGCTTCACAGAAAATCGATCCCGAAGAGTATCTATCAGTATCACACCTACTTTGCTCAGCGAATGTGCTTTTACCGCAATTTGTAAGTTTTTTCTTCTTCCCGGGAAACAGTTAGCAAGTCTCTCTCCCTACATATTTAAATTAATGGAAAGGATAGTATGGGGTCTGCACGTGGTGCACACTCTTGATATAATGAGAAGATAAAAAGGTACAGAGCATCAAAAGATGGATAAAACGCCGTTTTCTTGTCTTTAAATGGAATTCAAAAGAGAATAATAGTCAAACGTTCAAACTGATTGGAAATAAAACTGAACAAAGCCAGCTTCTGTATTTGTATACTACTCTACAGGAAACTGACTAAAGTTTTGGAAATGATGCACACATCGATGATACAAATTAGCTAACATTTCGAAATTGTAATTTTTATATCAACTTTCCTTACCCATAGAGTTAAATTTATTGGCAGGTTCGGAAAATTAAGGGGAAGTAAAGTTCCTGGAAATTTTTTCCCGTGATGAAAATTGTCACCCATGATGAGATTTAAATACTCGCCACATCTGAAGAATCAATTTCAACCTATACATAGGGATGTCAAAATAGTTCAAGCGACACATTCTACCCATAATGCGACTAGGAACTGACCAGCTCAATCTTGTTTGACAGTGCTCATTATGCAAAAAAATATAGGTTGATATTTTGATATTTCGATATCAATATGCAGACTGTTAAAACATGTACATATAGTCTTGTGGCGTCAGGTAACCTGCCGACACCAGATATTCTTTTTTCTCTGTTATGCCTAAAAAGTTAAAAATCTGTTTCTCAGACCCTTTTGGTAACTCTCTTTTTATAACCAATGCAAACTTGAAAAAAATAATAATTAAATGGTTTATGTCTTGATATTTTACCCAAATTAATAAAAATTGATAAATTTATGGCTTGAGTGCAACAAGTCTTTTCAGTGCTTTAGGATTTCAAAGCCTTCTTGCACTCAAGGGACGAAATACACCACCACCCATGCTATTCTGCAGATTATGAGGCCTAAAACACAAAACAAACCAAGAACATGAACTTTTGATGGCAAAGAAATAATTAGAAAAATAAAAAATGAAATAAAAAAAAAAATCCGTCCACATGGAATTTTACCAAAAAATGACCTGAGAAACAGAAGATCTACATTGTGGGACCTTATTTCTCATTTTAATGGACGCGGTGTAATAATGCGAGGTCCAATCTCCAATGATACACACTGATGTTTTTTTAACGAGTTTTATATTTCCTTTGAAAATCTCTTAAATTTAGTTCTTGTAATTGTGAAACATATCAGACGAACACACCGCGTTTGAGGGACGTTGGAATCCCCTCCTCCGTCAACATTTCTTTTCGAAACGAAGTTGGAACCGTATTATCCCCCTTCCCAAATCAATTTTTAGCTCAACCTTGACGAAGTCAAATTTGAGCTATTGTCATGGCCCGTCGTCCGTCTGTCCGTCTGTCCGTACGTCAACAATTGGCTATGGCTCGGGCTAGAGGTCGTATTTATGAACCGATCTTTACGAAACTTCTTGTGTACCTTTGTTATGACCCTGGGACGGGAACGAGTGTTTTTAGGTGTGGTCCGAAATTCAAGATGGCTGCCAGCGGCCATTTTGTACCGATGATGCAAAAATCAGTTTTTTGTACAGAACTTCTGTATGAAAGTTCTGATTTGAATAAAGTTTTGCATAAATGTTTAGTACCATGGGATACATCACATATAATACGGGTTTTATTCTCGTGCGTAAATTATGCAAATTAGACTGACTTTGATTTATTTAGTGTTACTTTCAGAGCTGTAAGTGCCAAGCTGCTATGGCTCGGGCTAGAGGCCGTATTTATGAACCAATCTTTACGAAACTTCTTGGGTACCTTTGTTATGACCCTGGGACGGGAACGAGTGTTTTTGGGTGTGGTCCGAAATTCAAGGTGGCTGCCAGTGGCCATTTTGTACCGATGATGCAAAAATCAGTTTTTTGTACAGAACTTCTGTATGAAAGTTCTGATTTGAATAAAGTTTTGTATAAATGTATAGTACAATGGGATACATCACATATAATACGGTTTTTTTTCTCGTGCGTAAATTATGCAAATTAGACTAACTTTGATTTATTTAGTGTTACTTTCAGAGCTGTAAGTGCCAAGCTGCTATGGCTCGGGCTAGAGGCCGTATTTATGAACCAATCTTTACGAAACTTCTTGGGTACCTTTGTTATGACCGTGGGACGAGAACGAGTGTTTTTGGGTGCAGTCCCAAATTCCAGATGGCTGCCAGCAGCCATTTTGTACCGACGATGCCGAAATCTGTTTTTTGTACAGAACTTCCATATGAAAGCTCTGATTTGAATAATTTTTTGTATGAATGTTTAGTACCATGGGATACATTACATATATTACAGGTTTTTTTCTTGTGCGTAAATTATGCAAATTAGGCTAACTTTGATTTATTTAGTGTTACTTTCAGCACTGTGAGTGGAAATCCCAATACGGCTCGGGCTAGAGGCCGTATTTATGAACCGATCTTCACGAAACTTCTTGGGTACCTTTGTTATCACTGTGGGACGAGAAGGAGTGTTTTTGGGTCCATTTTGTTCAAAATTAAGTGCAATTAGATTTTTGCGCAGAACTTCCAAATGAAAGATCTGATTTGAATAAATTTTTGTATGAATGTTTAGTACCATGGGATACATTACACATAATACAGAGTTTTTCTCGTGAATAAATTATGCAAATTAGGGTTCCGGTTGGGACTTAGAAAATTTTGGACCAAAATCCGGAAATTAGTTTTTTGGTTTTTTATGCGTTTTGGTCAATTTTAAGATAAAAAAAAATTTTTTTTTTACACTGAAAATGTGGGGTCCGGGTGGGACTTAGAAAATTTTGGACCAAAATCCGGAAATTAGTTTTTTTTGTGTTTTGATGCATTTTGGTCAATTTTAAGAAGAAGAAGAAAAAATTTTAGTCTGAAAATATTTTGTTTGGGACTGAAAATTTCCACACAAAAATAATAATCTACAATGATTGGTCTTAATCTGTAGTCCATTACAGTCACCTTGTAATTCTTTTATTATTGTTGACTGGGCCAAAACAAATACTAATTCCTGTCATATTCATTATTCAGTTGTCTTGGTCACAGCAAGTACTAATTCCTGTCATATCCAAGTTGAGCTACAGAGTCATTGACTCTTTCATTTTTTCAAAAATAGTTGAGGGAAAGAGATATAGAGTGTGAGAGAGACTTTTAGTATCTTTACCAATGTATTTTTAAACACACCAAAGCCACCAGAGAATTGGAGTTTGGGGGGGGGGTGTCCCCAACGACTAGAATACAATCTCCTGAAAGCCGTATTTCTCTTTTAGATTCCCGTCATTTCAATCTCATTGGTAATTATCAGGACGCTGTGCCCAGGCCCTTTACACGTAAGATGCGACCATGGTTTCCCTCATAGAATTTCCTCTTCTGCGGCACCCGTCGAAGAATTGGAATATTTGGGGCTCTGTATTTATCAAATGTCCCCACTTCAGGCAACCTTTGGCGTCCCGGTGTAGTAATTTGTTAGTTACCTAACATGAAAGGCAAACGACACTTGCAAACAAAATTCTTGAATAACTAATTTTTTTCATTTTTGTTTTAAAAACATAGCTTATGACCCCTCTTTGGAACGAGCCCGACGAGCTCGTTCCAAAGAGGGGTCATAAACTAACTATGTCTTAAATGAAAATATAGTGAAAATTAATTGGCGATTTTTGAGAATAGCGCTGGACGGAATTGGCCGTTACGTTGGGTAAAGGGTTAAAAATGGAGGCAAAAAAGTCCAATTTTCTCGATTTTCGAAGGTCTTGCATCTTATCCGGAGATTTGTGGATTGTATTCCTGGCCTCCCAACAAGGAAATGGGTTACCACTGATATATATAGTGTATGCATTGGCACCCCTATGACGCCCCCCCCCCCCCCCGAAAGTTCGAAAGAAATTCTCTCTACATCCCTAAGGAATTTCACCATGCCCACATACGATAAAAGAAGGGGTGCCAAAAGTCATTCGAGTATAAGATAGGGTTGCTGAAATGGTCGGTCTAAAGAACCGTGGTTCCCAAATACCCAGATGAGGATATGAGGGGATTGACATCAGAACTTATTTTAGGATTTTTTCAATCCCCTCGCAGTCTAATAGGGGCGAAAACTGCCAGATCTCGACCTATGTATCGCATGAAGAGATCTGATTGGTTGGTTAATTATAATGGCCGGACTTCAATGGCCGAAAATCTACCGGGAAGTGGCGTAGACGGGGTGGGAGCTGCTGGGATAGTCACGCCCCTTTCCCTAAACTGTTCCCATTACTTCCCTAAAAATCTTGAATTCTGCGACTGGCATGGGACGTCATCTAATGAAATTAGGGTAGCACACCACGCCTGTTGAAAACTGGCGTTCTTTCGAGCCTCAAACAATCTGCTAAGAGCGCCGTTTTGGCCTTATTTTTCCAACATTTCTCCGGGGGAGACCAACCTTGGGCCTCCCCAGAGAATTTTGTTGAAAAATACACTTCCCTCTCTTCCGATCATACCAACACGAGAGGAACACCACCTCCCCAATCCCCAAATCAAGGTGTTGATCTTCGTGTATATGCCTGAGGCTTAAAATGCTTGAATATTCAAAAGACTCTGTGCCTCCTCCTAGTATACGTACCTGGCTACGTGTGTGCGATCGAGACCAGTGATAGCCAAGCATAGCCAAGAATAGGTAAAAATGCGGGATTGGAATGGACCAGGAACAAGCAAAAAATGGATTCTGAAATAATTTGAGCGAGGAAAAATACATCCATTGAGTCGAGGGATACCCACTTTATTTCAGGCCCCAATAATCGATCCAGTATGGCATGTTTCTAGAAGGATCTGCAGGGAACGTTTTCGGTCATTTCCGTCACTTTCGGATTGTTTCCGTAAATTAGATATACTTTGATTGAATCAAACCGCATCCTACAACAAAGACCACTGTGTTAGAGGTCGCTTGACTCCATGGAAACAACGTGACACCATAGAAACCAAGCTAACGGCCTCTGTCATATACAATGAATGACGGGATCACTATAATCCTAACTTTCACCCTCTTCCCACGCATATTAATACACGTATCACCATGATAATGTCGTTACAACATTACTATTTATGCGTGCTACAAAGACAATAAACATGGCGTCACTGGTCATGTGCATTGCAACGCCAAATTTGAGATCATCTAAAATGACTGATGTCCTTACGATGAGCAGTTATTCACCTCAATGTGTTAGTCCTGTTTGCATGTCTGCAAAATTATGATCGACGTGATCCGGTTGCGTGAGAGAGTAATACTTTTGCGAGGTTTCTTTCAATATCTCACCTTTCATCGGGAAATAATAACATCGATTATTTTCTGTTCTTGGGATGCATTAGTTACTCTATTATGGAAATATACTTTTCTTACATCTGTAAAATTGCGTCATTACTGAATCTCGTTAGGAGCTTGCCGTTGTATCCTCTTCGTGGCTATCAGCTTTCGTCACTGGGAGAGATTTACAGGGACGTTAGCTCCCCCTAGTTTCTTAAACTGTCAATGAATTTAACAATAATGGTGTGGGAATTTCATATGAAATTGACATTTCGAAATGTTGGCGAATTTGTATCGTCGATAATAGCCACCTTTCATATTTTTATACTACTCTACTTGTTCACTTCACAAACTTCGGGAATTTTCCTGTAGAGCAGTATAAAAATAAAAAAGGTGTTTTTTTTACAATCTTTCCCCAATCAGTTTGAACATTTGACTATTATTCTCTGTTGAAACCCGTTTAAAAATTAAAAAAGCGTGTTCACCATCTTTTGATGTTCTGTAACTTTTTCCTGTGCATTATATCAACCGTGTGCGCATGGTGACATATAAAACAAACTCGGTCCTTTCCATTATCCCTTTACCCAACGCCTTGACGATTTCAAAATTTATTAGTTTAAATATCATTTTTTAAATTTTGTCAAAAAAATTCAACAAAACCATATCATGTGACCCCTCTTTGGAACGAGCTCGACGAGCTCGTTCCAAAGAGGGGTCACATGATATGGTTTTGTCGAAATTTTTGGAAAAATAATATTTTTTCAGCTGCTGAATTTGCATATTACCCGGGCGGATGCGGGCGATTCATTGGGTAAAGGGTTAAGATAAAAGTCTAGGAGGTGAGATTTGCTATTTTTTTCCTGGAATGTATAAAAAATTGCATATTACTACAAAGACACATTCGCTAAACAAAGAGGCTGAAAGAGCCAAAGTGGAGAGTTACTTATTTGCTTCTAATTAGCTGGTCATAAAAAGCCAAGTTTTCTTTCTGTAAATTTTAATAAATGAGAGACGTCTGTTGTTTTTTCTTTATTAAAAGTAACAAATGGAAACTTGGTTTTATTTTCTACTGATCTCCTAGATCTTTCTCCAACGACTGCGTGCTTTTGAATTAAAATTTCCCCACTCGTCAAATAATTTCAGGGAAGACAACTTTATCGAAAGTCAATTTTCCTGATGAGATATAACGCACGGATGTTCTGTAATTATTTATATCTAACTGTCGTGAAATGTTGCACTTCCATTGTGTTTTTAGCATAATTTGGAAGATAAACTATACTATTCTTTAAACTAAATGTAATTAAACAATCATGCTTCGGTCTGTATGAATCGAAATTCCATTAAAATCTCGCAAATACTGACTTTTTACGGGGAAGTGGAATTATATCATCAAAATATTTTAATTTACATGAGCGGTGATATTAGTTCATGGGGCTGTGAATTTTATTTCTCACTTTCATGAAAACAATTGTAACAGTTGTTAGGGACGAATTCGAAGTAATTAAACTGTTGTGTGATTTTCTGTTAAAGGCGTTTAGCGCGAAACCTTTAGGGAACACAAAGACATATTCAAAGTCTATTGCTTAAAGCGGTTTCCTTCTTTTTTGTCATTAATATTTAGATATTTTGTTCAGCGTAATGTTTATGTACGAGAAACTGAAATATCAACGCGTCCATGATTTGTTAAAGATTGTTGTTCTGACATCTGAAACACAAGTAAAAAACAATTCATCCGGACCTCAGTTTATCATGTTTGGTGTTTCAGGTAGTTTGATCTTAGAACTGGAAGAGATATGAATACATTGAATGCTAAAATCACTGGGTAGAAGTTTGAGGCACCCGCGTGGTTGGCTGATCTGGAAAAATGGGGCTGGGGGGGGGGGGGGGGTACAGATGTTACATCCTGGCCCTATTGTCGCTTCGGGGTATACAAATAGGGTTTAATCCCGGGAACTGGAAATTTCTGGTTCTCAGTTTTGAAAGTCAGTAACGATACCGGGACTTTTCCCGTCCTACTTTCTGAATATCAATCCCGATACCCATTAACATCATAGGACTGAACCGGGAATCAAAGGTTGCGTTCCGCAGTCTTTGATTCCCGATGCTAGTAATGTTCCTCATCATTTCCCGGGCATTAGCACTGATTTGTAGAACCGGTAACCGGGAAATTCCCGTTCGCGATATTAGACCATAGCACCAGGGGCAATGCTTGTCTCGGAAGAAATTGATATTCGCCGTTATCTTATAAACTATAATAAGCAATCATTGATAGCATGTTCCATAAATTTTCTCGGTATCGTGGTTGACTTTTAAAACCGGGAGCCGGAATGGCGTGTAATTACCGTTTCCGCCATTAAACCTTATATACAAATAACTTGAAATACCTGACGGGACAACAGGCAAGGTGGTCATGTGACGTCACTGAAATGCCTCTGGTCCACCGAGTATACCTGGGTTATGCGTTTTGTTGATTGAACAGTGGGCAGCATGCAAGTACGTTACCATTGTCGCTGTCGGCATTTCATGAATTTAAACAACCTGTCCCATGCTCTAATACCTTGCCGATACGCGTTAGGTATCATTCAGAACGCGGGACAGGTTTTTCAGTTCACCAAAGACCTCTAAATCGAATGCACTGGGGAGGAACTACGTTCCATTGAATCGATTCTCTTCCGACTTTTTTTCCAGTTCCTTACCAACGTCTTCCGGTTCAATTCGGAATTAAAAAAAAACTTAATTTCAGAAAAATGAGTGGATTTAGGTAAGTTTTATACCTTTATTGTGTGACTTAATCGTGGATTCTTACCCCGACTAACCATAAGAACTACAAAATACAAAGCTAAGGCGATAATTTCACTGGACACGGCGCTTCAAACTGACAATAAAATAAAATTTTGTGTACAAAACCCGTTGAAGGAATTGGGCCGACGCTTCAGTTTTTCACTCTCTGATTTTACCCCAATAAAGCGTCTTATGTCGAACAATGTAACGTGTGTGACAAGATATATTCGTAGTCTGTATTATCCAAACTGGTTGACAGCTAAAAAGTCCAGTTTCCTGATAAAATCTAATGAGATGAATATTCCGAAAAAAGGACCCAGTTCGCCGTTGATCACCACGGTTGTGATCGGCTCACTATGGCATTTTTATCGGGCGCATTTAACCAAATTATGGTGCACGTGTACATGATTTGGGTACCAGTGGCTGGTTGGCAGCTGTTCAGAAAGAATATTGAATAAGAACTGAAACAATGAGCTACCAAAACGGTCTTGAAAAACCCAAAATCAATGTAAGCAATAAAATCTTAACATTTGATTCACAGTTGTTGTCAGTTCTAACCTAAAGTCACATATTTTACAGACCATCACTTCCTTCATGCTGCATTTACCACACGGGAGTTAATTTGGATTAAAAGTGCCAACAACTGCGATTTTGTTTTGTAAGATATTGTAAATGAATCCAGGTACCAGCTAGTAATGTTCCTCATCATTATCGTTATCAATAACTAAAAGTGATGCTGCAGGCTTCATCGAGGCACATGGTGCCGTGGTTGGGGTGGGAGGATGTGTTCCACTCCTTCGGGTGGGGGTGGGCGGTCCTCCCCGGGACATTTTTTGGAAATCTGAAGGTCTGAGAGTGATTCTAGAATACCCACTTTCTTGCCATTCCAACATTCTAATTGAGGGAAAAGTCAATCACGTTTTTGGTGCGCCTGGCTGAATTTGGTCGAAACGTTTCGTCCGGAATCAGCTGGAATAAGCTATAGGCCTACATGTTTGTGTCCATAGCCATCAGTTATCATTAGGATAAGACAATAGTCTAAACTTGGAGGACCCAAAGTCCATATTATACACCTGGAACGTAATTAAGCACACCATGTTTTCGTCTAGTGAAACGTGATGTTTGTGGTTAATAGCGTACCTCCAACACATCCCCTGGTCCACGTGAAGCATGCTTCCAACGAATATCACAAAAAACACTATCACCACATTTAATATATGGGTATGAAACAAGAACATTTGTCACTTCTTTTATCAATAAACGTTGACAAGGAGGAGACTGTCAGAGGCACTAAGATGGCAACTCGTTGGCATGCATGCAACATTCATGTCATTCAAAGCTATTGGAAGGCAACTTGGCTATAGTCATTCTGTCATCAGCAGACTTGTCCGAAAACATCAACAAACAGCGATGTTAAGGACCGACCAGGGCCTGGACAGCTCAAAAGGACCTCTCCTCGAGAAGATCGGAGTCTGGCACGCCTCGTTAGGCGTGAACCCTTTTCTTCAAGTGGGACTTTGAAACGCCTTTGGCTCCCCAACAGGCGTTTATGCAACATAATTGCCCGAAACCGTCTTAAAGCACGGGGACCAGAAGGGTTATCAAGCGTCCAGTTCTGTCCGATCAGCATCAACGACGACGTTTGGGGTGGTGTATGGCACGACAACATTGGAATCTCAGGACGTGGAGGAGAGTCCATTGGTTAGATGAGAGTAGGTTCCTGCTTCACGCCATAGATGGTCGCCTGAGAGTGTGGAGGCATAGAAATACTGCTGACGTGCCCAGGAACATCAGACCTACTGTTTCTTGTGGTAGAGGATCAGTAATGATCTGGGGATGTCTCTCTCATGATTGTAAACTTGATATGGCGACTGTTCGTGGGAATCTCAGTGGTCATCAGTACATCTGTGACATTCTCAATCCAGTTGTCGTGCCACATTTTGACAACCACCCGTTGGCTACTCGCCCTGTATTCATGAACGACAATGCAAGGCCACATCGTTCCCATGCTACGAGAGCATTGCTCCAGAACAACGCTATTATAACACTATCTTGGCCTGCAATGAGCCCCGATCTGAATACCTTAGAACACATCTAGGACTTTCTGGGACGCCGTGTTCAAGCAAGGGATCCGCCTGTATAGACTTGCGCCGATTTGGAAGCTGCATTGCATGAGGAATGGCAGCAGTTGACTCTGGGCCATATCAGAAGGCTCACAGGTATCATTAGGAGAAGGGCTCAGGCCGTCATCCGGGCACGTGATGGATACACTCTCTACTGACGTCAGACAATGATATTGTGTTCAGGAGATAGCAAGTTACATTTTTTTGTCAGTAATTACCGGCATTGTTTCATCATGGACCGTTCCAGAACCATATTTGTCGAGAGAACTGCAGCCCACACTGCCAACAATTATAGGCAACAACTTTGAACTTGCGGTTTTAGTTTCGCATCATTTTAGAGTAGTCGTCAAGTTTGTAGTCTGGCTGTACATATAAAGGCACCAGCGCCTTGGTATTTCCTCCGCTACTGCCAATTTTGCCACTCAGTACGCAAAAAAAACGTCGGATTGATTCGGCTCGATCTGCAGATAAGTGAAGTGGAGCCGGTTATTCTTCAAGTGGAGTGAACTGGAACCCTGGTTTTAGTGAACTGGCGCTTACACGTTGTAAATGAATCCAGGTACCAGCTAGTATTGTTCCTCATCATCATCGTTATCAATAACTAAAAGTGATGCTGTAGGCTTCATCGAGGCACTTGGCGTCGTGGTTGGGAATGGGGGGATGTGTTCCACTCCTTCGGGTGGGGGGTGGGCGGTCCTCCCCGGGACATTTTTTTTGGAAATCTGAAGGTCTGAGAGTGATTCTAGAATACCCACTTACCTGCCATTCCAACATTCTAATTGAGGGAAAAGTCAATTACGTTTTTGGTGTGCCTGGCTGAATTTGGTCGAAACGTTTCGCCCGGAATCAGCTGGAATAAGCTATAGGCCTACATGTTTGTGTCCATAGCCATCAGTTATCATTATGATAAGACAATAGTCTAAACTTGGAGGACCCAAAGTCCATATTATACACCTGGAACGTAATTAAGCACCCCATGTTTTCATCTAGTGAAACGTGATGTTTGTGGTTAATAGCGTACCTCAAACACATCCCCTGATCCACGTGAAGCATGCTTCCAACGAATATCACAAAAAATACTATCACCACATGCAATATCTGGGTATGAAACAAGAACATTTGTCACTTCTTTTATCACTTTATTGCGTATTATTGGGTTATGATAACAATTTTCCATCTGTTATTGTCCTTGATATGACACCGAAGTATTCGTGAAGCAACTGCCGAAAGTTTACACAAATGTTTCCCTCAGTAGACCATAAGATAAAGACATTACAGCAGCAATCGATATTTTTGCAAGGAAAACAGAGTGATCATCGACATTTGACCATGGAATTCAGTACATAGGTTGCCCGAGCAGGAATAGTTTAATATCCGCTAAATATCTACTTAACATCTTCGCTGATTGCTGTTGGAAAACGTTTTCTCCGCGATAGGTTTTAACAGCAACAGGCCTGCGACGTCACATTAAAAACAATGATAGGTAGCGCACTGGAGTAATTTTCCAGAAGTGAACTGGAAAAAAGTCGGAACAGAATCAATTCAATGGAACGCAGCAATTCTTCCCCAGTAGAATGGTGACTATTGCATACGCTTCACACTATACCGACAAACTCACAAGAGCTGAAACGGTTAAAGGGGTTCCTTGATTGATTGATTGATTTGATTGATTGATTGATTGATTGATTGATTGATTGATTGATTGATTGATTGATTGATTGATTATTGATTGATTGATTGATTGATTGATTGATTGATTGATTGATTTATTGATTGATTGATTTATTGATTGATTGATCACATGGCTTAACCTTGGTTAACCGATCAATCACTTGCCCTTATAGGTAGCGGAATAACTGCCGTGCCGTTGATGATTTAAACCGCTACCCAACATAACGGACAAACCAGCCAGCGCTAAATACAAAATTCTCAATTCAAATTTTATTATTTTTTTCAATTTTTGCCTCAAAACATAGCTTATGATCCCTCATTGGAACGAGTTCGTTGAACTCATTCCAGTGAGGGGTCATAAGCTATGTTAAATGAGGAGTCATAAGCTATGTTTTGGGGACAAAAATTGAAAAATTTTAGTATTTTAAGAAGTGTCGTTTTCTACCTACATAAGGTAAAGGGGTAATAACGACCATTTCCAGCTATTGATAGAGTATAATGAGCATGCAAGTTAACAAATATATCAACACGCAACTTGCATGCTTTACTCTGTCTCATATAATTGATGTGGGTCCGTGTGACAATGTTTGCGTGTTTTGGAGCAAGTCTGTTCCTTTGTTAATCTATATTATTGCCACTTTAGTGTGCGTTCTCTAGTATATTAACACAATTTTACCTTTACGGTAAAAGTGCATGATGCACAGATTCAAACCGGAAGTTGTGTGTTAACGTGGTTAACAGCCCGGCTCCGGTTACAGTTTATGTAATCCGCCATACCAAACGCGTTACAGTTTATGTAATCCGTTTCGTTAACAGCCCGGCTCCGGTTACAGTTTATGTGATCCGTCATACCAAACGCGCCACTGGTTCCGAGAAATCAAACCGGGGAGAAAAGTGCAGGAAAGAACACCTCCGGGTGTGGCATTTTAGCGTGAAAGCCTGCTATCCTCCCTCAATCTTAATCTCAACATACATAACTAAGATGATTCATATCTAATCTAATAAACACCATTAATAACAGGTAACTAGGAACATAGAGGGGTGAATTAACAGGCAGTAAAATCAGTTCAGCTGAGGCCATTTACAAGATTGGTCTGCCTTCACCCATTTAGCTATCATAATCACTTAACCCTCTACCCAACGCAGACGATATCAAAATTTATTATTTTAAATATCATTTTTTAAACTTTTTCAAAAAATTTCAACAAAACCATATCATGTGACCCCTCATTGGAACGAGCTCATTATTTTTTCAACTGCTCAATTTGCATATTACGCGGGCGGATGCGGGCGATTCGTTAGGTAAAGGGTTAACCATTAATAGCAGGTAACTAAAAACATAGGGAAGGTGAATTGAAAAGCAGTAAAATCAGTTCAGCTGAGACCATTTACCAGAATGGGCTGCCTTCACTTATTTAGCTATCATAATCACTTAACCATTAATAGCAGGTAACTAAAAACATAGGGAAGATGAATTAAAAGGCAATAAATCAGTTCAGCTGAGACCATTTACCAGATGGGCTGCCTTCACCTATTTTCACTTAACCATTAATAGCAGGTAACTAGGAACATAAGGAAGGTGAATAAACAGGCAGTGAAATCAGTCCAGCTGAGACCATTTACCAGAATGAGCTGCCTTCACCTATTTAGCTATCATAATCACCGAACCATTAATAGCAAGTGTCTTGGAACATACAAAAGAGGTAATAGGAACATTATGGGCTGCTCCCAGGGATAGATTACCTACAACGATGTAATTGCATATTTTGTTAATTTTAAAACCCACTAATTCTGCCTTTTCTCTATTAGGAGGTACACAGATGCTTTCTTTTTGATCTCCAGTTCCCAAATAACCGCTATGGAAAAACCGATATGGAATACATTAACCGCTTCATCCCTAGAAGTGGTCATACACCTCCTGGGAGGCGAGCGTTGGTCCTGTGTCCCTTTGTTACCCCTTTTTGCAAGCGCCGGTAGCGCGCATTCTACCCCAGCCAAATAGGTTACAATGCAGGCCTGCCCCAGAACCAGGGAAGTTCTGGTCTTTCTCTGGGTGGTCCCCGAAAGGAGCCGTTGTTGTTGTTTCCTCGATTCTACGAAATGCTTAAACAGAATCCAATAAAATGAACCAACTCCACTAACCATCGACCGTCTGAGGCAGACTATACTTGCTAATGATGTCCCACCACCACAACATGAGTACCCTATAAGTGGCAGACTTTACTTGCCTAAAAATACCATCACAGCACCCTCGGGGAGAGGTAGCACCTTTGCTGAGAGGACCCCTTCTCGCTCTGGTCCTCGCCCGAGGGTTCAGATCAACGACCATCAAAAAGACGAGCCATAACTCCCAAGATCACCTAACCCTGGATGTCTGCCGAGTACCCGATCCTTTTCCTCCTTCAACGTGCCTGGACATGTAGTTACAAAATATCATATACAGTTAAAGAGGGTCGAAAGGGGCTTGCCCCTCAGCGCACCTGCGCATCATTGGCGCGCGAACCCATTTCATCCGCGGGATTCCAAGCAACCATTAATTGAATGATATTCTCATTACACAAACCGACAATATCAGGTCCGATGTTGGTGGATGTGCCTGAGGAAAATCCCCCCCCCCCCCTCCCCGCTCCTCCCATAACCATATCTGTCGTATTTTTGGTTGTCCGTCGTAAATCTTGTTGGTTGTTCGAATGCCAACATTTTCTCTGAAGGCCGCTAATTTGAAAAAATGTAGTAAATGTTGACCATTTGGCGCAACCACAATTTCCAAAATAGTCTGATGTTTCAAATCTATTTTGCATGAAAGTATTTGTTATAAACCTTTTCTGCTACAATTGCCCAATTTTAATATGAGACAAGATGGCATAGGAGCTGTTTATCTTTTGGAGGTCAACGATCAAAGATTATGTTCGCAGGATTACTAAATTCAGGATATGCTCCTGAAAAGGTGGGTGAGCGTCTTGATTATCTTGAAGATGTCATGTGAGAAATTCCGAGTTATCGAATTTTTTGGCCGGACAGATTTATGGTCAAGCTGATGAAATGGTCAAAGATTATATGTTCACGGGGTTACTAAATTCAGGATATGCTGCTGTTGGTGTGGGTGTCCGTCTTGATTGACTTTAAGATGTCAATCGAGAATGCCGAGTTATCGATTTTTGTTTGGTCTGACAGATTTATGGTCAAGCTGAGGAAACGGAAGTCAAAAGGTGGAAGTCTCCTTGACGTTCAGTATCAACTGGCTATTTAGTAGCGTGAGTTCGCCATCATGTTGCTATACTCTGATCGAGACGCAAGTGAGACAACCAAGTAACACTTAACTATAAAACTTCTAAAATAACTCAAACAAGGCTGACGTGACGTCATTGACGTACGCAGATTATCGACAGTTTTACAAGCGCGAAGTGAAAACTCTTCTGCCTTTTCTCTGAGCATTGTGGACAATCGTTACATAATTCCTTTTTTTTGTTAACCCTTTGAACATGGTGGTATCGTCTATGTCAGTTCAATGGAAACAATTGGAAGATTCCATATTTATTATCTGGGGGTAGACCAATTAATATTTTGAACGTGCAGCTCTGGGTGGTTAATTTTCGGGTGGGAGTTATGGTGGACTTAGTTTCCTCCTACCCGTTTAGCATTCCAACTTGACTGTGGGGCGTAGGAACAGTGTAGTTTACATGCTACTAAGGTTTAATACCGGGAACTGGAATTTCACGCCTTTGCGATGGCCGGTTTTAAAACTCAACCACGACACCCAGAAAATTCATTCACTATGGTATCAATGATTGCGTATTAAAGCTTTTAAGATAACGACTAATATCAGTTTCTTCCGAGACCAGCATCGCCGTTGGAGCTATGGTCTAATATCGCGAAAGGGAATTTACCGGTTCTAAATATCAGTGCTAATGCCCGGGAAATTTTAGACAAGAATCGGGAATCAAATGTTGCGGAAGGCAACATTTGATTCCAGGTTCTGTCCTATGAATTGTACGGATATCGGGACTGATATTCAGACACTGGCACCGGAAAATTCCGAGTATCGTGGTTGCCTTTCAAAACCGAGAACCAGAAAATACCCGTTCTAGTGATTAGGTATGTTAACATCGACAACTTAATAACATAGCAATAAAAAGGTATTGACTGTGACCTGGTCAAACTTAATATTACAGCAGCATATTCCTGTGGTAGAAAATAATAGAATAGCCCTCTCTCTGTAAGACATTACAGCTGCAGCATAATATAGGCAGGCAAATATTAATTTGCGTTTTATTGTAGCGGGTTGAGAATTTGTAAGCTCTTGCACGAGATGATCTGTTGTCAGGTACAATTAGAACATTATACCCGGGTTGATGGCACGTAAGTAGTTCCAGTACCCGTTAAGCGAAAGGGCTTCTCTTAAACTGGGGTATAGTGACGAGTGATTCTGGGACTAGCCATGGTGTTTTAACAAAAACAGGAGTACCCCAGTCATTTGTCACGTGAAATTAGGCTGTCGCTGTGGACGTAACAGGTAACTGAAAATGAAAGAATTTTGTTTTTACCAGAGAAATGATCAAATCAGAAAGTAATCGCTCAAACAATTTTAAATTTTTTTTCGCTTTTGTTAATTATATCAGTTTTGATAACACAACAAGATGGTCCATGTTCATGTAGTTCCTCTCCCCAAATTCTTAGGAACGTTTTGAGACTTTTGTCTGTACATTCAACTCTTCCATTCTGTAATTAATAAAACGACCACTGTTCGTACCTCCTCTTCCTTTATTTCGCTGTATACAAGGTTCGATAATGTTTTTTTTTTTCTGCCTCTTTTTTGCAGCATGGCGGGTTCCCAATGCCTCCTACGCATACTATTTACTTTTCCCCATTGCTTGAGTAAATCTGATGCGATTTGGTATCTTGATAGACTGTTCTTCCACTCTCTACGTTGATACTCTGTGAAATAATTATTTTATTTTGTTGTTAACCTATATTCAAATGCATTTCAGGTCGACCCCACCCTCTCCGCAACCCCAGTTTTTTATCGTTCCAATAATACCGCAATCCGCAACTTCTGATTATCGTTTTTAATATTATTCATTTATCTTTTTGCTAGTTTACTCTTTTTTGTCGCCCTGGCGTCTTTACTTTCCAGCCCTTCTCGAGATTTCTACTATTCCAATACGCGCACGGTTTACTTTCCTATCTTTTACAGCTTTTCACAGCTCGTCATCCACTCCTCAAACAAGTTCCCGTGTTTGACCCTAACGTTTCCTATACAAAATTTCCCCGCATCTATGAGGCTGGCTACTATGGGATCTGCCATTCCATTGACAATGACCTCCCTGCGTATATTCAAAAAATCCCGAGGCGAGAGACATACTGACTCATCAATTAGGAGTGGGTGAAGTTAACACTATAGTTTTCCTCAGTTTTCGTAACTTCATCACTCCACTCCACGCAGTTGGTGTTGTATATTCTCAGGGAGGGCACTGGAGGAAATTTATTTTGGAGCGGTGTAGTGGTTCATTTCAGACATTTATAGTACGTGGATTATTGCATACCTTAACCCTTTACCCAACGTAACGGCCAAAACCGGCCAGCGCTTTTCTCAAAAATCGCCAATTAATTTTCAAAATATTTTCATTTTTTGTCTCAAAAACATAGGTTATGACCCCTCGTTGGAACGAGCTCGTTCCAACGAGGGGTCATAACCTATGTTTTTGAGACAAAAAATGAAAAAATATAGTTATTCAGGAATTTTTTTTGCAAGTGTCGTCTGCTGTTCATGTTAGGTAAAGGGTTAACCATTTACCAAACGTAGCGTATATAACCACCTTTCAAATTTTATTATTTTTCCCTCGAAAACATAGCTTATGACTCCTCATTTTGAACGGACTCGTTGAGCTCGTTCCAATGAGGGGTAATCAGCTATGTCTTGAGAAAAAAAAGTTTTTGTCATTCAAGACATTTTGATCTCAGTGTCATCTCCCAGTGTCGTATTAGCTGAAGAGTTAGTAAATCTTCAAAACCAATTCGTAGATCTGTGATTTAAAAAAAAATCACGAAGCAAATTCTCTGGCGAAACCTCTCGATAGGGCTTCTTCTATTGATTACATCTACGTCGCAAACGGTTATGAAATATTTTCTTCAGAACGTGTTAAATAAAAGAACGTAAAAGTAGTATTTTTACCGCAAATTTTCGGCACCAGCCGCCAAACTTGTAAAATATCCGTCAATACCTCCAAGAAAACTGTTTCGAATAAAAGATCATATATTTTTCTCAACAGAGACTTGATTTGACCGAATTTATGATGACATGCCCAATACTATGTGACATGTTCGTTTACTAAATAATTATGAATGAAGACCCATCCCGCTGTTGTTTTATGATTACGCCGTGCAGATCCACTAATTGTGTTAATATATCTGACCATTTTACAGTGTCCGCATTTATGCCATTTACTAAACAGCGTGACCGGAAAAAGTCGATTACTTTTCGAAAAAGTAAATATGTAGATCTTCATTCTCTAACAAGAGATATTCAGTCCTCACTTTTGATGACTAGGTGTGAAAATGAGTCATCTGACGCATTGGTTTCTCTGTAGTAAATATTTGAATTAGAGTTACCCGCCTTCGGAAATGATACAATCTCTAAAAATAAGCAGTCTTGGAAAATATATTGTTTGAATAAACATTTGAAACATTCTAATGACATCTTGCATTATTGTTGAATATTCCTGATAAATAAAGAGGGTAATTTGATGACTTTTGGACCTTAAAATACAACTGACTTATGGTTTGGTTTTATTGGGAATTACCAGAAAAATATGTGCACGTAACCGGTACTTCCCTTCCTGTCAGTTTTCTCTCTTATTTGTAGCACGACCCCCCTGTTTTCGGGTCAGAAAAAGTTGTCTGAAGGGCTCTGCTTGGCCAAAGATATTTGAATGCTAAAATTAAAATGATACGATTATAATTTTTGTCACTGGAACGTTATAATGCTCGTCTATTGGAAAATAGTTAGTGATGTGATACCTCTACGATAACACCCTTTCAGCCATTCGAAACAAGCATGCCTCTTCAAAACTAAGGACAATTGTGCCTAGACAACATGCACCCTGGTTTGCTGAGAACATCCTTGATGCCAAACAGAAGCGATGCAGGTTGGAGTGAGTCTACAATAAAACCAAACTTGAAATACCCTGTCAAATGCTGCAACAACAAAGGAACATGACATATAATTTGATAAAAAATGCTAAACGTATCTATTACAACAGCTTGATTGCAGACACGTCTGACAGTAACACTTTATTTAACATCACAAACCAGTTACTTGGTCACCTGAAACATGTAATACTTCCTGATCACTCAACTTTTGCTGATCTGGTGTCCAGATTCAATGATTGTTTTCTTTCCAAAATCAGGCTTATTCAGGAACGTATTGGTGAAACAGATCCGCCTCGACGAACGAATCTGATGATACAGTCTTATTTTTTAGAATTTTCTCCAGTGCCTGAGGCTGAGGAGTCAAAATTAATTCTTTCATCATCCAATAAATCTATTAACATTGAACCAATTCCCACGTCGCTCTTAAAGTCTGTGTTAACACCCCGTGTTCCGATAATCACTAAGATTATTCAGGCTTCACTTTCTGAAGGTCATGTTCCTGATGCCATGGCATTAGCCTTAGCGTCACCACCTATTAAAAAACATCACTTGATCCCGATAACTTGAAGAACTGCAGGCCTGTCTCAAACCTGGCATTTGTTTCTAAAGTCATTGAAAAGATCGTTGTCAGTCAATGTAACAGGCATCTATCTGTTAACGGTCTAGTAGAACCCTTTCAGTTGGCATACAAATCCAATCATAGTACAGAAAATACCTTAATAGGGTGCACAGTGACATCATCTGTGCCTTATCTGATGGAAAAGCTGTTCTCATCCTTTTGGATCTTTCGGTTGCATTTGATGCAGTAGATCACGACTTTCTACTCGATCTTCTGAATCAACACGGGGTTAATGAGACTGTTCTTATAGGGTTTCATAGTTATCTCGAACATCGACCTCAAAAAATCAAAATTGAAAATACTAGATCTGAACGTGAAGAAGTGAATTGCGGTGTGCCACAGGGTTCAGTACAATTTATCATATACACAGCAGAACTTGGATGGATGTTGGGAGATCTTGGTGTGCCATACCATCTATACGCTGATGATACACAGCTCTACTTGACATTTAATCCAGCTGATGCTTCTGAAACAGCGGGCATCGTGTCTGAAACGGAAAGATGTATTAACTCTCTCAGACAGTGAACACCATTCCCCTCAGTTATTCAGTCAGCTGATGTTGGTGATTCTACTGCTCTGGTCACTAACAATGTAGAAATATTCTGGAGCTTTTTAATGCTAATCTCACTCTTGGGCCTCATATTAAAAATATTAATAAAACTTGCTACTTGCAACTCAGAAAGCTGAGCAAACGCCTTCCATTGCTCAGTGGTAGAGCTTTGGAGCAACTAGTTCACTTCTTCGTAATCTCTCATTTGGATTATTGCAATTCTCTTTTCCACAATGTATTGCTACAACAATTGCAGAGAATACAGAATATTGCTGCTCGAATTATCAGTGGCGCGAAACCATATCACTCCTATCTTGAAGTATCTACAGTGGCTTCCAGTCGAAAGTCGAGTGCATTTCAAAATTCGCATGCTGGTATTTAAATGCGTTCATGGTCTTGCGCCTGCATACCTGTATGAGCTTCTCTCTCGCTGCATATATATGCGCAGTCTTCGTTATTCAGACCATTTGTCACTGACCGTACCTTTGACGCGACATGTGTTGGCGAGCGAGCGAGCTTTCTCGGTTGCGGTCAGAGACTCTGGAATGCACCCCCCCCCCCCCCCCCCGCATTTTCGGCCACAACCAAGTTTACTTGCTTTCAAGAAACGGCTAAAAACTCATTTATGAAATCATTTATTTCATAGCTTGTGTTCTGCAATCAGTAAAGCGTTTTAGAGCACCCGTGGTGGCTTCATGCTATATAAAACTAATTATTATTATTATTATTATTATTATTATTATTATTATTATTATTATTATTATTATTATTATTATATTGGTGTTTTCGAGGCGGATTAAAAACTTAGTGATTGGATACAACTGGAGTGGGAAAGAATACATGTATGTCTTCGTGAGTGAAGGGACATCACATTAAACCAGCGATAGTCTGTGCGGACACTACGTGAAAAGTGGGTAAAAAAACAGAATTTGCCTGGTAGTATGTGAGCTTGGTGTACGTTGTGCTTGTAGAGAATCTTTCTTCGCGACGAAACTCGTTTTTTGTGACGTATAGCTCCGGGTCTCCGGTATCTAGCATTCAATTTTCAAAATACATAACCGTAATTTCTTGGCAATAGCTGTTAACCATGTACCCAACGTAACGGTCAAAATCCGCCAGCGCTATTCTCAAAAATCGCCAATTAATTTTCATTATTTTTTCAATTTTTGTCTCAGAAACATAGGTTATGACCCCTCGTTGGAACGAGCTGGTCGAGCTCGTTCCAGCGAGGGGTCATAACCTATGTGTTTGAGACAAAAAAATTAAAAAATTAGTTATTCAAAAATTTATTTTGCAAGTGTAGTCTGCTTTTCATGTTAGGTAAAGGGTTAATGAACAAAAAAAAAAAAACATACCCATCTGATCAAAATAATGGGATAATCAAGCTGATCCCAAATATTCTTTTCCCATCGGACACTGACATTTCAAAGCTAATTCAAATTAATTTGGTAGACGGGTGGTTTTACGGAACAACTGGTATATCATATTTTTGCAGTGCACAAGGCTCTCTTTATAAACCTGACGTCACTCCAGGCATAATGTTCAGAGGCACGCACGTCACGTGTGAGATTGACGTTACATTTCAAATTTTAAGCGCTGTCACATTTAATTTTCTGTGGTTCATCTTCGTTTTTTTAGTTTTGTGTGTAGGTGTGTGTGGGTCTCTCTTGTGAGAACCTAGACAATAGTTTCTTAGCTTTCTCCATGTCCTCACAAAGAAAACTAGAAAAACTGTGAGCACTGCTTACTAAATGATACCACCCACTCCCACCAAGAAACATTTTACAACAGTAAAAGTGTGTTTAATGCAGAGAGCACAAACACTGACCCCCCCCCCCCCCCCCCCATACACACACACACACACACCTCCACCACGAAGCTTGAATTGACAAAGCCCATTTTTCAATATGTGAAACTGTAAAAATGAAAATCTGAAAAACAAAATAGATGGTACACATCTTCACTGTATGTAAAAGAATGTTTGAATTCATTGAAATCCATTCACTAGTTTAAAAGAGGTCGCGGATAGCAAATGTCAACTCCCCCTCCCCCCCCCCCCCCCCCCACACACACGCAAGCTTGAATTGACAAAGCCCATTTTTAAATATGGGAAACCCTAAAAATGAAAATATCTGAAAACAAAACAGGAGGCGCACATCTTCAATATATGTAAAAGAATGTCTGAAAGTTTCAATGAAATCTGTTCAATGGTTTAAGAGGAGTTACGGATAGCAGATCTGTACAGAATGTCAATAGAATTTGACAAAGTTCATTTTTCAATATGGGAAACTGTAAAAAAGAAAATATATGAAAACAAAATTGGAGGTGCACATCTTCAATGTATGTAAAAGAATGTCTGAGAGTTTCAATGAAATCCATCATTCACTGGTTTGAGAGGAGTTTCAGATAGCAGATGTGTAACCCCCCCCCCCCTCCCCCAAAGCGTAACACTCCTATAGCATAACGGACGGACGGACGTATGTCGGAATATCTGAAAGAAAAATAGGAGGTGCACATCTTCAGTGTATGTAAAAGAATATCTGAGAGTTCCAACGGAGTTTGTTAAATGGTTTAAGAGGAGTAGCGGATAGCAGATCTATATCCCTTCCTACTAAAACCTGAATTGACAAAGACCATTTTTGAATACGGGGAACTGTAAATATGAAAATATCTGACAAGAAATTAGGAGGTGCACATCTGCAATGCATGCGAAAGAATGTCTGAAAGTTTCAATGAAATCTGTTCAATGGTTTAAAAGGAGAATGTCAATTGAATTCGACAAAGTTCATTTTTCAATATGGGAAACTGTAAAAATGAAAATATCTGAAAAGAAAATAGGAGGTGCACATCTTCAATGTATGTAAAAGAATGCCTTGAGAGTTTCAAAGGAGGAGTTGTGGATAGCAGATGTGTACCCCCCCCCCCCCCCCACCCCCCAAGCGTAACGGACGGACGGACGCGCGGACGGACGCTCCAACATTTCGGGTTTATGGGCTACCAAAAAAACATTTTGTAAGTCCAAAACCTTATTTTACCCAGAACCCCACCCCTCCACCCTAGAACTTATATTTAACCCTAACCCCACCCCTCCACCCAAAAACTACACCCTAACCCTAACCCTACCCCACCCTGACCCTAAACCCTAAAAACCCACCCCTGACCCTAACTCTCACCCACCCCCGGGACCTACCCCAACCTTAAGCCCTACTCTGGGGCTACCCCTAACCCTAACCCCACCACACCCCTTACCCAACCCCACCCTAGCCAAACCAATAGGATGAGGAGCTATTTTTCGGTTTAGGGGCTACTAAAATTAATAATAAAAAACTTCAGATCAGCCGATATTTCGAAGATACAGACATTGTCTGTATCTGTGAAAGTTGGCTACAACCCAACAAAAATTTTTCAGTAAGTGGGTTCAGCACTATTAGAAGAGACCAGCAAATCACTAAAGGAGGCGGCGTTGCTCTTCTAATAAAGCAGAACATCAAAACTAAAACCATAAAAACTAATCACCTCGATGCTGAGGTGATTGCAACTGAAATCACAGTCGACAATAAAAACATCGCGATTGTTTGTTATTATAACGACCCAAGCAAAATTGTTTCTGACACTGTCTTTGAATTCTTTACGAGGAAATACAAACACTGCATCTTCCTCGGCGACTTCAATGCCAAACACCTGTATTTTGACTGCAAAAAACAAGCCCCAACGGTGAAGCCCGCCCTCGATATCACAAAAACATAACCTACATGCGGTTATGAACGAGAACTCAGCAACTTACATCAGCAACAACCCACTATTCTCACCCGAAATCCTCGATCTAATTATCGCCAGCGACTCCCTGATAAATCACATCGACGACCACTGGGTCGGCGATGATGACTTAGGCAGCGACCACTTCCCGGTCCATGCCCCGCTCCCATTAGGCAATGGCCCACTCAGGTACTCCCCCCCCCCCCACCCTTCGCAGGAATTTTAGAAAAATCAATTACAACCTGTACCGCGACATCATCGACGTCAAACTCAACACCCCCCCCCCCCCCCCCCCACCCCACCTCACCCCCATCAAATGCAACTGAACTCGAAACCCGATGTGAGGGCATAGAGAAAATCATTAACTCAACTCAAAACGAAATATGCCCAAGAGAAGAAGTGCGCCCCTGGAGAAATACTATCTCGGGCGACACACTCTCACTAATCAAAACCAAACGGAAAGTTCTTCGCGCTCTTAAAACCGAAACTGACCTCATAAAAACATACAACCGCCTTCATGGCGAGGTTAAGAAAGCCCTCCAAGCTGAAAAACAAGCCAACCGGGAAAAGGCAACAGCCAACATAAACAGGGTCCAGGATGCTAATAAATTCTGGGATTCTTTCAAAACCCTACTGGGCAAAAAAACAAAGGCCGTAAAGCCGCAGCCAAACCTCTTAAAAGGGAAGACGGTTCCTTCACGCGCACTGACAAAGACAAGGCCGACACCTTTGCCGACCTCATTAGAAATACGCATCGCCCGTATCGAGGTGCGTACAGCGATGACACCATAATAAACGCCATTGATGACTTCATCAATGAACATCCGGATATCTACCGTGACCCCAAATTCGACAATGAGCCAGAATGTGGGGATGACGATGACCTCGTCATCCCAATCACCAATGACGAAATCATCAACATCATCAAAAAATGCAGACATTCTTTCTCGCCCGGTGAGAATGAAGTGAGCTATAAAATTCTAAAACAAAGCCCTAACTCCCTGATCCTCAAACTCAACAAACTGTTCAATGCATGCCTCACCCATGGCTACTTTCCTAAATGTTGGAAAACAGCCATTGGGGTCATGTTACCAAAACCTGACAAGGATCCTTCCGATCCAGCCAGCTACCACCCAATCAGCCTTCTCAGCTGCATTGGTAAGGTATTCGAACGAATCCTTACCAATCGACTCAGGGGGCATCTTGAAGATAACGAGTTTTTCAACAAATGGCAAAGAGCCTATAGAAACCGTAAAGAGGGCATCGAGCATGTCTACCGCTTAGTAACTCAAATGAAAACCGCGATCGACAATCAGCAAATAGGCGCCGCAGTCCTGTTAGACGCCGAAAAAGCATTCGACTCTGTATGGCACAATAGAATGCGCCTCAAACTATCTAAAATGAAACTTCCCATGAAACTGCTTAGATTACTCTCCTCCTTCCTAAGTGATCGCGAAATTAAAATCAGAGTAAACAATGAAATATTCGACAGTGTCCCCATAGAAGCAGGCACCCCAAGGTTCCGTCCTCATCCCCCTCCTGCACATCATCTATGTAAACGATCTCAAATTCTCCGAGGATCGAGTTCAAGTCTCCCAATTCGCGGACGATAAGAGCCTCTGGGACTCTAATAATACTGCCAATCTACTCCAAAAACCGCTGCAACGCGCTCTCGAGGACCTAGAACATTGGTGTGCCAAATGGAGACCACTTCATGGGAGGCGAGCGTTGGTCCTGCGTCCCGACTCTGCCCCTTTTTGTAAGCGTCTATATTGCGCATCCTTTTGACCCAGCCAAACAGGATCACAATGCAGGCCTGACCCCGAACCAGGGAAGTTTGTCTCTTCAATACTGGTAGTCTTCGAAAGGGGTCGTTGTTGTTTTCTTTCCAAAGACATCCAACCATGATTCTGAAAGCCGACTTAGACAGCCTGAGGCAGACTATATTTGCCATTGATGGCCCGCCATCGACACCATCTCCGAAGTGGCAGACTATACCTTGGAAATCCTGCAGAACGATGCAGGTCGATGGATAACAGCGTCGAGTAATGCCGCAGCGCTAGAAGCAATCAGGGGTGAGCTTGGGTGGATGAGAATCAAGGACAGGATAGTCCTATTGAAACTCGGTTATCTTAATTATCTGGTAAATCTCCCCGATAGCCGATGGTGTAAAGTAATGTTCCTGAGAACTTTCAACTCAAATATCAAGACGGGGTGGATGGTCCAAGTGAGGGAGCTAGTAGAAAACTACTCATTGGAGATCTCGGACCTTGACGTTGGGGCAAACCAGGGTAAAAAGATCCTCAGAGAAAGGGTCATGGAGGATTGTAAGCCTAATTGGCGAGATGGGGTCAAATCAAAGAGATCTTTGGGTGGCCTGCGTGATAAAGAGAAGCCTGGTTTTGAAGAGTACCTTGATGGCACCTTTGGTGGGTCACTGTTATTCAAGCTGAGGTCGCGGTCCCTGGAGCTAAGGGGAAAAATTGGGAAGAACAGTGAAAAGGGGTGCCAGATGTGTAACTTGGAGTGATGGAGACCCTGGAACACTTTCTTTTAGAATGCCCAAAATACCAGTCTAAAAGAACAAGATTCACGGGGGGTATAATGGGGAAGTGGGATGGGAGAATGAAGGACATGTGGTTAGGGGGCGACTCAAAGGAGAGGGTTAATATGCTAATCGGAGAGATTGGGAAAAATGGGGCAAGGGATGTCATCGAGCAGTTCGTCTCCGAGTGTTGGGAGGAGAGAAGAAGCGTGGGAATAGGGAGGCAGTTGGTAGAACAGGGGTAACCAAGGCCTTCTCATACGAGAACCGCGACAAATCAGCGGCCGGCCAAAGTGTTATTATTATTATTACTTGCCCGAAAACTTACCACTACTGCACCCTCGGGAAGAGGTAGTACCTTTGTGAGAGGACCCAACCTCCTACACTGGTTCCCATCCGAGGGTTCGATCAAACATCAGTCAACGAAGCCACACACCCGTGACACCTTAGCCAGATACATCTGCCGAGTACCTGTGGCTATTCCTCCTCCAACACGCCTTGACATGAGACATGCGTCCGTTAAGAATTGTATTTTCTGCCTATTAATATAGCTGACTAAAATTAATCATTAGCATTTTTAGAAATATGTCAATTTGCCGACTGGCAAATTGCCATATCTTTAAAAATTCTAATGCTACATTTCAACCCACTTAAAGTCATAACTAGAATCTCCAATTTCAGAAAAAACAATTGTAAAATTTTTATAATACTGGACTCAGGCCACACCACGTGGAGGAATTTCTAGCTTCACATACAGAACTTTCCCGAACTGATCCAACAGACAGCAAAACTTTAGCCCGTCCATCTCTCCACCCGCTCACCCGCCTACTTTCGGACCTGATACCACGCACGACGCTCGACAGGGAATGACACTGAATCTGTATTCAGTCCGATAACCAGTGTACAGAAATTGTGATACTGGGGGAACCTCTCAGATTGTTACAGTTTTTGTTGCCTTGAGTTTTTGATCCGTGTGTCCCATTTGATTGTTGATTATAAATACTTATTTTCGGCCACATTAACTGTGTTTTTCAGTTATTCCACAAATAAAGTGACCTTGTCACTTCTTATCATACAATAGCGTAGCCTGGGCTGTGTAGTAGCAAGGGGGAGGGGGGGCTGGGGAGGGGTAGGGGTACATGCCCCCAAATTTCAATCATGCCCTCCAGGTGATGTGGCCTAATTATTGATGCCTTTCGCAACTTGTAAAGTATGGACATAACCGGACTCAGAGTGATGGAAATTGCGTTTTTTGTCTCTAATTTCCCAGGGAAGCAGCCTCCCCTCCAGCGAGAGAGAATGTCCCCCTCTTGTGCTCACCTCCATCTCGTCGCTACGTGGCTTGGTCGCTTGGATAATGCTGCGCATCCTATTCTGTACCCCCCCCCCCCCCCCCCAGTAGTTCAGTGATCTAAACGTAGCGGCTACCCCCTACGTCGGAGGGTAGCCGCTACGTTCAGATCGCTGAACTAGCCCCCCCCCCCCCCCCCCTTCTAGATATTACTCTTGTCCCCTTGTCCCCCTAACTATGATATCCTGGATACGCACCTGAGCCGAGGTGGAGTGGGTAATCATGCCCCCCACCCCCCCCCCCACCCCCACCAGGAAAAAAATATTCACGCATCCTCCTAAACATCCCGAGTTCTGCATGGGAAGTCAACTAATGAAATTATAGATGACATGCCACGCTTGATGAAAATTGATGTTCTTTGGAGCCTCAAATTGTCTCCCAATTGTGTGGCCGTATATCGGCGCTATGTTAATCAAAGGGTTGCGTGGCAGGGCGTTGGATTAGATATGGACGTCAGGGCGGAAATTCCAACTGTACGGTCAGTTCTGTTAGTCTATCAACATACATCGATGTCTATGTGGTTATCGTCAGTCGTTAATGTTCCATAATTATCGGTTGGATTCACTGATCTTTATTCAACTTAATTGATGTAGCATCAGCTAAAAATTTGTCAACAGTCACCTTGCCCCCCCCCCCCCCCCCCCACACACACACACCTCCTCAAGATGGCATGAAGTCAATCAACGCGGTAACTCCTTCCAATCCATGGCGTTTGGTGGAATGAAAGCTGTTACGCTTTCAGCGTAACAGCTTTCAGTTCACCACACGTCATGGTGTTCACCTGTCTTGAAAGCTAATAGCACTTTATCAACTTTTCAATCTCGGCGCTTGTTTTTGTCGGTAATAGCTAAAATATGTTGTAATTATCCAATTCGTATTGTCACGAAATATGTGCGCACTATTAGCATATTAATTTTCCACCGACAACCAACTACTGTTTAAGGGGACGTCCAACGTAAATTTGGTCAAATTTCAGGAAATTTTCTTCCAAGTCCTAAAAAGGCCCAAAATGAATAACCCCAATAAATTATATACCAAAATGTTTGGAATGAAACATAGAACATGTGGAAACTAAAATTTATCATGGAACTGCCATATGGTAGATAGCACCGCCTGAAAGTCTGCTATGGCATAAGTAACCGACCAGATTTTAGACAATAAAATACCTTAAATTTGTTGAATAGTTCAATTCTGCAATCCTTCTAGTACAGACTCAGAGAAATCTTTTTATCATTACTGCAAGGAAGAGACCACAAGACCAATTATAATTTAGGATCTCTACATTTCAAAAGGGATGCCATTTTCCTTGTGTTTGTTTACCTTTTATGAAGTTCACCAAGGGTCAAATCCACACAGTTCAGAAGAATAAGTATGGAGTCATGAGAGAGTGCATCAATGAAAAATGAAGAATGTCCAATGTGGCTTTTCAGAAAAAAGGGGTGCCGAAAGCCATATGCTTTTCAAAAAAAGGGATGCCGAAATTGGGGTGCCGAGGATATTGCCATTGATATAGGTTTTTATTATTCAGAAGGGAGATAACTCTGTACGATTAAGTACAGGTTATGGAAAATCAAGCAATCTAATTGGTTAATTATAATTTATATAAATGATCTAGATAAATGAAACAACAAGAGTACTCGGAATAAGGTAGGAACTACTGGTATTACGTACCACCTTACCAGTAACAGGATGATACAAAGCATTTGGTAGGTTAATACTATGAACGGTTAGGATGGGACCTATAGGGGAATATACCAACCATACTCTGCTGCCGTTCTGTATTACCAGGCATTGACCCCACCCCAGAATACCGCTCAATAATATGAAGCATCTGGTGGATCAGTAGTACCAAGGGCCAGCAAGAGACTACGGGGATATGTACAGCCTATGCTATACTACCGTTCTAAACTACCAAGCATTACCCCCCACCCCCACAAAATCACTAGGTCTACCATAACGTACTACATATACCAGCCATATAATAAAACAAAGCAATCGGTTGGTTAATAGTACCAAGCACTAACAGGGGCCTATAAGTGTATATACCGCCCATACTATAGTACCGTTCTAAACTACCAGGTAGTACCCCTACCCACAATACCCCTATGCCTAGCATTGCATACTACCTATACCAGTCATAGGATAACATAAAGCATCAGGTGGATTAATAGTACTAAGGGCCAGCAAGAGACCTATAGGGATATGAACAGCCTATATAGTATCCTCAGATAAGTATCCTATAAAAGGTATCCTCGATAGGTATCCTCGAATAATACAATGCCAGGCCATGGGTATCCTCAAATACCGAGATGAGGCTAAGAGTCGTATTAAATTATGCCTCATTGAGGGATTTTTAATGGTCCTCATAACCTCAAAATTCAATGAGGCTATGAGGGATAGTAAATGAGGACTCATTGAGGGCTTTTACATAGCCCTCATGGCCTCATACGACAAAAAGGGATTCCACGGGCGTTTTCCAAAATGGGATTCCATAGGATATACCTGTTAAATACTGAAATGAGGATAAGAGTCGTAGTAAATTATACCTCATTGAGGGATTTTTCAAGGTCCTCATAACCTCAAAATTCAATGAGGGTATGAGGGATAATAAATGAGGACTCATTGAGGGCTTTTACATAGCCCTCATGTCCTCATACGACAAAAAAGGGTTTCCATAGCCACAGGTGTTTTGCAAAAAATGGGATTCCGTGGGATATGGCCATTGGATATAGTCTTTTGTTATACAGAAGGGAGATAACCCTGCATACAGATTATGGGAAATCAAGCAATCTGATTGGTTAATTATAATTTATATAAATGATCTAGATAAATGAAACAACAAGAGTACTTAGAATAGGGGCAGAACTAACAAGAATAGACCAGAAATTGCTAAATATAGCAATAATAAGGTAAACTGTTCCAGTTGATAGGCTCTTCTACGCTACTGGAGTATACTCTAGAATAAAGGAACATGCCTAGGTAGATGTAAACTATTGCATATATAGATAGAAGCAGAGAATTCTGAAAGAATTCGAAATAATACAAGTTGTCGGGTTGTTTGTGGTAATTAGATTTACTCTTCTACAATCGAACACACCCTCAAAACATACCCCTGCCCTATTGTAGGCCTTAGGTAACATAGCAATCACGTGCTACCATAGAAACCAAGATGGCGGCCTCCAGTACACAAAATGGACGACGGAAACACGTATCACCTTAACAACACGCGTTGCGCATGCGCACTAACACCACGTATCACTATGGGGATGACGTCACAACATGGCCGCTCACGCGGGTTACCATGACAACACAACATGGCGCCACTGGGTCACGTGACATGACGTCACTTCCGAGGTCATCCACCGAGGTCTTCCAAATGATCCCTGAAACGTGCGAGCACTACTACTCCTATCTATTCCTTATTAATCCTGGCGGTTACGTATGCGGCTGGCAAATTCCTTGTCATCAAATGCAAAAAAATAAAAAATATTTTTGAAAAAGTGGATAAATTCGGGTTTTGTATACTTTTGTCATTATTTTGGTATATAATATGTCGTTATTCACCGGTTTGTTTCTATAGGTTTGTTAACTACAGGTTGAGAAAAATAGAAGGTTACAGTCACAGCACTAAGACTAGTACCTGTACGTACAGTACGGCCGCCGTGGACTGGTTACTTTCCACAGGGTGGGCAGTATTTCCACGGACGCAATAATATTAGATTGCAAACACTAATTACAGGAATAAATATCAAAAATTGAATTAATAAAGTACCGGGTACCGGGTGCTTCATTAATTAAAAATTTGCTGATGATGATTTTTATTACCGGTGAACGCATGCGTTGACATCACTGCCCACACCTGAATTACCACCAGTCCACGACGACTGTACTGTAATGTCTTTATTGTAAGTAACTCATATGCCCGTAATGCTTGCAGTGGTGGAGCCAGAAAATGTTTCACGAGGGCGGTGGGGTGGGGGCATGTTTCCCATCAAGGGGGGGGGGGGGGGGGGGGGGTGCAAGTCTACAAGTGGGCTTTTATAATCGTAGCATTAGAGCATTGTATTCAGAGCAATCAAAGAATGAAGCCATCTGGTGGCTTTTGAGGTAGATCTCCAATGTTTGATACGTCGGAAATGAAGAACAGCTAGTACGATCGCGCAACGTTTACATGAAGATCCATCTGAAGGTATGATGTACAGCAGGAATTCAAGTCGGAATGGTGGGCTGGCGCAGATTCCCTTACAACAATACAAATTTGTTCGCAATTTATAAATCTGTAGCATTGCATTCTAGATAACTGGTTAATGTTCTACCTTTAGAGACATTTAACTAACAGTTAAGTGTTCTTTTAGTATATGGCATGGCATTCCTTGGTGCACTTGGTAAGAGTGACAGGTTCCCTAGCAATGGTGTCTGGGGTGGTCATGCTGTATATTCCACTCAGCGGTAATAATAATAATAATAAAATACTTTACTGTCCATCCATGATACTTGAAACGGTATGGCATTAGCAGAATAAAAAGAGTAAAAATACAGAAGATGAAGTTCATTTAATTAAAACGGAGAGGACACAAACAATCCGATATACACCCCACGCACACGCCATCCCACACACACACACACCCACACTCACCCTCACTGCCTCATACACGCACACCAAACCAGTCACTAGATTACAGTTTGTTAAAAAGAGATGCGCTTTGTGTGTGTTTAAGGTTAAAAATTCACACTGGCACAGACCTTTCCTATACTGAAATGTTTTTTTCTTTTAATATGCCGTCGAAAAATTGTTTTTATTTACTGAACCTTGATGGGTTTCAAACATGACAACAATACATAAAATTGATTTAACTAAGTGATGAGCTTAGGAACTTGTTAAACTGACTGGCAGTAATTGATATTATTCATTGATGGTCTCCAATTTAGTCCTTACAAGGATGTTACGCAAGCTTTTGTTTTTCTTAAAGGCGGTGACAGGTCGAAGATTCAATAGTTCATTGAATTTAAAGTTGGTTAAATTGAATTCATCTTTTAATATTTTTGCTATTTCGAACTCATTCTGTTGTATGTTAAAGTGAAAGGAATGCTAGATCTGCTTTCGCATTCTCCCTCTGATATGTTCATACCAAATGGCCAGAGGGTTTGCAGCGTATTGATAAAAAAAACTTCATGTTTTTTTCTAAATCCATCCATTTCTTCTAATGTGTCTATAATTGGTGGTTGTTCAGTAGGGTGGATTTCGAAATCGTCCAAAGAATGGTCAGGAAGATTAAAATGTTGTGCTACTGGGGCATCAGCATTATGTTTTATATCCTGTTTGTGTCTAGTAGCACGTTCCGGGAATGGATTTTGACTCTGACCAACATGCTGCTTCCGATAGCGTTTGCAAGTGATAAGATAAATAATATTTGGTGAATCACAGTGTAGGGGGTTACAGATCTCATAATTATTTTTCGTTTGTTCGGAGGAAAATTCCTCTTTCTGATCAGGCATAAAAGTATGCAATCTACAACGAGGCCTTTTGCAATTAAATACCGCGCCACTACCATTCTGCAACGGTCTGTTGTGTTCAAGTTTCCGTGGTTCGAAATCAGTAGTTTTTGCTGGACTTATGAGCTTTTTCAGAGTTTGAGATTTCAGGCAACGCAAAAAGCGCAGTGAGTACCCCCTCGATCTGAGGGCGCCAAATAGAGTAGAACAAGCCTCATTGAAATTTACCTTATCACTTGAATTGCGGTGGAGACGAATGAGCTGTGATTTGATGATACCTTTAAATGTATGTTGATGATGAAATGATTTTGTGTGCAATAATTGATGTGAATCAGTTGGTTTAAAATATACTTTATAATCTAAATGACCGGCCGCCTGAAATTGCTTGCCTTTATACACGGTCACATCGAGAAAATCAACAGAATTTTCACTGACAGTAGCTTTTAATTGCAAGACACTTCACCCCCATTGTCCATGCACTGCACGTCGATGGTACGCATGTCTTCAACCAATCTAACCCTGCCTGTGCTGCAGTGCGGAGTAACGATGTTGGGGAGCTGGCAGCTGCTCGTCGTTGCTCTGTGGTTCTCTCCGGGTACTCCGGCTTCTTCCACCCGTAAAACTGTCACGGTCATGATTAGCCATTGTGCATAAATATGTGACCTTAAACATCAATAAATAAATAAATAGCTTTTAATTTAATGTTTGGATCATGATTGTTAAAAATTTCTAGAAATTCAGCAAAATCTTCTTTTGAATGTTCCCAAATAATAAAAATGTCATCTAATTATCTGAGATATACGAGAGGATGCTTTGCACATTTGCTTAAGACATTTTCCTCCCATTCCGCTACATAAATGCTTGCAAAATTAGGACTGAATCTTTTGCCCACAGGACAAGCCATTATTTGTAGGAAATATATCTCCATTGAATTGAAAGTCATTACCTTTTAAGCTCAGCTCTAAAAGATCCAAAATTTGTTCATTCGGGCGTTTTGCATCCGGATATTTTTCAAACACATTTTTAACCGATTTATCGCTATCAATGTTCGTATACATACTGTCGATATCCAAAGTAGCCAGGATAGCATTTTTCGATATTTTCAATTTCGAAATTTTGGACAGGAAATCCTGTGTATTTTTTAGATAGCTCGGATGTCTATTTACTATAGGTTTAAGATGATAGTCAATTAGTTCCGAGATCGCATAAGATTCTGAGTTACAATCTGATACAATTGTCCTCCCGGTGGAGTTAAGTCATCCGTCCATGAAGAACGGTCCTTGTGGATCTTTGGTGGCATGTAAAAGTGTCTTGTTTGAGGACTGAGCTTAGCTGTTAAATATTTCAATTGTTTTTTTGGTTATGTGGCCTTCGTCGAGGAGAAATTTTAAGATCTTATGGAATTTTTCGACATTCGTAGGCCAAATAAGTGAATCTATTTTCTTATAATGTTCAGTATTGCTGAGTTCTCTCATAGCTTCCTTTATATAATTATCCCGAGATAGAACGAGTGCCGGCCCATCTTTGCTGTCTGGTTTAATTACTAATTTCTTATTATTTCGAAGTTTCGTGAGGACTCTCCGTTCACCAGCTGTTAAATTGTCTTATCGGAGAGTATGTTCATGCTGAACACCTTTTGGGGGATTTCGGGATCTACTTCACTGTCTGGAGGTGACCAGCCAGATGATTCTGTAAAAGGAAGTTATCGACCGCCGGAGTTTCTAAAGCGGGCTGCTAATTTCATTTGCCTAAGAAAATTGCAGTTATATGATGATATATTTGTTTGATTACCAGTTTTAGGTTTCGGTGCTGGTAAAAAGTTAAACCGCGATCTAAAAGAGACTTCTCTTGGGCTGTTAGGTCATTGGTGCCAGACATGTTAACCACATTAGTTCCTAATCCCACATCTGTTAGGCGGTTGTTACTTTTGCCTTTACTTAGTTTAAATCTAGATGGTTCAACCAGTGATCGTGCATAATATTGGCGGTTCTCATGGTCCATTGTATTAAATCCTGAGCAACATCAAACTTCGCGTCATCAATTTTTGATATCACTTTAACGTCCTTCACTTTCCGAATGGTTTCATTGATGATGCTCAAGGTTCTCCTCTCAGTCTGAGGGAGTTTTTGCGAAAAGTTTAGTTCAGCAAAATAAATGTTTGCTGATCAAAACTTTACCCTGATAACGCTAAGCATATTCCGCAACTGCATAACTACGAGATCAGTATTATCACTTCGAGAATTCACGCCAATATTTAATAATATTTTTGGGGGTACTGGACTGGCCCCTGTGCCCTTTAAACATAGAGCGAATATGATTGAACTTGGCGCCGGGGTAACACTCCACCTGGATGTCCGGGTGGGGATTTCGATCAGTGCGTCCTAAATTTGTGCTACCAATCATAAGGATGTTTTTATAAACACTGGGGAAGCGCCAGGTCTGTTTGTCAAAATTAACTCCGCTCTTATGCCGAAACTGGGAGAATTTAGAATCAAATGAGCGGCCCGAGTTGCGGCTCAATGATTTGACTTTCTCTGAATACGATATAACTGGTTGAGCCACACTAGAGGCAGGAGAAGGAGAAGAAACAGAAGCAGGAGAGGAAACAGAATGAGAAGCAGATAAAGCAGGGGCAGTTCTAGTAAGAGCACTTGGAGAACCAGAGAAGAAAGGCTGATGAGGAGTAGGAGGTCGAGGAGCAAAACGAGGCGAGATTGCGTTACTCAAATTGCGAGCATCTTCAGTCACAATATGGACAGGAGATGTTTGCAAATTGAGGCGCTTACTCTGCGAGAAGGAAGGAGAAGGAGAAGAAGAGGGAGAAGTACTTTTCCTTGATCTTTTCCTATTATGCTTTTCACGTTGGGTAGAGGGCCAACACGAGTGGAAGTTTGCTTGCTTCCTCCTGTATTGTTCCTTACTCCAGAGGCTGGGCGAAGTTCCGAAATATAAGACTCATAGCCCGAAATCGTCTTATCTGTCAACTTATTTTTAAAGTTTTTTTGGGGCCCAGATCAAGGCACGCGCCGTAGTGCTCTTGAAATCTATTTTTCCGAGTCCAGGGGGTGGTCGCATAGCCAAAGTGGTCTTAGACTTCTGCACGTTTAATTTTTTCTTGTAATGCTCAATTAAAGCATTTAACGTTTGGTCGGCCCATCCCACACTAATCTGTCGAAAAACAGAAAAAAATGTGTGGGATGGGAAGAGCTGGCTTTAGAAAGCCACCTAATTTATCTACTTTCTTCTCCAACTGCTTCGGTACATCTCGATTTGCCAAATGCTGCTCTAAGAGCACAGTGTGGTGCAAACACTGAATCACCTGAAAAGGGGCATTGACTAACCTAGAATAGGCCTGTTCCTGGTCCCTTCCAGACTGGGCAACTCCCTTTCCCTGATGCTTCTGTCTTTTTGGAGCCATTTAGAGAATAGGAAGATGAATTGACAATATAAAATTGAAATCAAGAAATGAAATAAATGAAAATGAAAACCTAGCTATTACCTATTAAAGAATATACCTGGATTGGTTGTAGTTTTCAGCAAAGGTAGAAAATAATCCATCTATGCCCCCTCCCCTCCGAAGCGTAACCACTAGGTAGATGTCACTTTGTCGTAAACGTCCTCTGTATTCTATATATGTGTGTCATCTATTGCTATATATGGTATTATGTACTTCCCACGTACCCCATGTGTAATAAAGTCGAACATTTTAGCAGTGTTTATAGCACATTGGGTATATATATATATATTCAATTTCCTATGAAGGTACCCATGGTCATGATTTTACATATCTGGAGTAATTCACAACAAAGTCGAATATAATCATTTTGCTGTCATGAATTTCAGTTCTCAAGCACTCAAAACCTTCGGGATGCATGATTCCGCCTGTATAGGATGTTAGGTTTTCATTCATCTGTATATAAATTAGTAATTAATATTAATAATATTAATACTTAAATATATCCGATTTCATTGCATATGATTGGTCGAGGTGAGTTTTTCGCAACTCAGTGAGTAATTTTCCTACCATATGAATCCTTTTGCTTTGTTCCGCTCATTTGTCAAATAACAAATATGGGTGTGTCCAATCGTGCAATTAAACTGTAATTGCTGAGGATGGGTTGTTGGTTAGTGTTCACGCCAGTTGTCCGCACTAGGTTTTTTCTCTTCAGTAGTCAAAACCGAGTGCATTAGTCTGTGTTGAAAATAATAAAACTGCCGTCTACACAAAAATTGATATGACTGCAGTGATATAAATGACTTCGGATGCAAATACTCTGAATTAAATTATATCAATTGAAATGAATTATCTGAAGATTTATTGTTAGCATTACCACGTGCAATATGATCACGGACAGGTTTATTTGTAGCACGAGTTTCTGTGACAGTGTCGTGGTCTCGACCAATCACATTCCCCTCTTTAGAAAAGGCTATCCCATGCATTGTTTGGGGGGGGGGGCGCGCTGTTAAGGACAATGGGGCAAGCCAACTTTAGAGGGCAGTCTGGGCAGAGGATCAGAAAGTTTAATGTTTAGAATGTAGTAGTAGTACCGATGTCCATATGGATCACGTTCGTAAGGCTTTTTTCAACCGAATCAGTGTCTCACTAAATTTTACATCATCGATTTTAAATCGAGAATTCAAAGTTGGGTTGGCAGGACAATAAAATCGCAATCACTGCGTGAAGTTGAAGTTTATTCGCTGGAGCGTTTTAGCTACTGGTGATCGCGCTATCAAATCCTCATGACATGGGAGGGCACGTGTAAGCGGCGAATGCCCGAGCCCCGCTCCGTCGTTCCGGGCGTGGGGTTTATTTTTTTTATTAAGAGACGAAAACCAGATTAAACAATGCCGCTTTGCAAAGGGGCGAATAGCCTGCGCTATTATTAAGAGGTAGATCGTGAGTACAGAGCATTCTCAGGCATAGAGCAATCTTTTTCTGTACTAATTATTTCGTGGAATAAGAATAATTAGTACGAACAGAACGGGTTATCTGGGTACAAACAAAGAACTTTGTTCACCCCAACGTACCTGCATCTTTACAGTCATTTAATGTTCTGCCGTTTTCAGCTGTTACGCTGCTTGGAACAAAGGTGCTTGTATGTGAAAGAAATCAAAAGCACAGCTGCTACTTTTAATATGTGTAATGTTGGTTTATATTATTCTACGGGCTTCAAAACGGAAATGTTATGTGTATTATTTCCCAACTGTTTGACTAAAAGAGCGATGTATGAAAAGTACAAACCGTCCATTTTTTGTATGAATTAAATTGTATTTTATAAGATTATTAATTATTGTATAAGTCTGTATTGAGAGCCGGTGGCAGGCTTGGTGGGATTAACTATTAGGGAATTATTTATTTGTTCAGTTGCATTGTCAGCTTCTATTATCAAACATTACTGGCAGTATTAACGGAATAGCTGTTAATACAATACATGAAATAATCAATGACATGTTTGAAATGTGAACATAACAAGCTACTTGGGTGAAACCATTCCTTTCGTAAAAGTTACTCAGTTATGTAGGAATAAATATTCATAGTGTTCATATCTTTTTCTCCAGATTCCCCATAAGTCCATGGAAATGTGTGCCAGATAAGCGTATTTCCCAAGTAGAGACCGAACGCCCCAAAACCAGGGGTTAAATCTGTAAGAGTTCCACACCCTGGTTGGCAACCCACAAAGCAACTTGTAACATGATTACCAAGGAAAGGAATACATTGGAAAGCATGAGAGTCCGCTTCAGAAGAGAAATGTGAGAAGAGAAATAAGATCGCTGTAGGCCAAAGATTCAAAATTTAAATGTACATTCAGGAAATTTGTTGAATACAACGGATGATATATACTTGTAAGGCTACATACAGCAATATTATTCGTAAACTAGATAAACAGAGTTTACTGCATCCAGTAAATCCAAGTCGGTGTGAAAAGGTGTAAAGTATCTGGAAAATACTATACAAAAAATTTATGGGGGCTTATTTTCGGAAGTAAAATATTTTTTAACAAATCAGAAATAGGTTTTCGTTTACAGCATTTACAGATATTCATACAGGAATCAGAATAATTTATCTAAGAAACCAGAAAAGGCATATATGTGCACAGCAAATAAAGGGTTCGATCAAGGAATCAGAAATTGACATTACTGCCTCTGCCATTTATTTGAGTGAAGAGATACATGTATAATCTTCAGAATTGCATTAGTTGTTATAAAATGCAATTCCTGATAGGTCTGAAAAATATACACTTAATGACCTCTGTTGACCGCATTGAGGTGGACCACATTTTGAACCTCCAGCAAGTTTTAACTCATTCGGTGTAGGTTCCACGCCTATAAGTCATACTAAGCCTGAAGTATGAGCAGAAAGCACTTTAAAAATATTGGCTCCACCAACTCTGGAGCTTCCATATTTGTAGATATTTGTAGATAATGGCAAATATTCATATTAGCTAGAAAATGTTCAGGTACATGGTACCTGTGGAAAATATATTGCGAGTAAAAGAATTCAGTAATGTCCGAATATCGCCGTAAAAAGGTCTTAGAGGCCCCAAGAGCCTATCTGAAGACTTATTGGCATTGGCATAATACCTAGGTCCCATCGATGTCCATGTGTGTTTAGAGCAACATTGTGGAAACGGGAAAAGTTCCTATTATTCTCGTATTGCATAACATAAAACCATATTAAGATCTCCATTTTAACCCTTTAGCTCGTTCCAATGAGGGGTCATAAGCTATGTTTTTCAAGGAAAAATGAAAAAATAATGAAAACCGAATAGAAATTTCTGTGAATGACGCTGGCCAGTTTTCGCCGTTATGTTGGGTAATGGGTTAAGAATGACTTACCTTGGAAGGTACACTAAAAAGGTGCCCCTTTCCACATAGAATTAAATGTTACAGAAAAAAAGCGTAAGAACATTCTGTGGCTATGAGTTATATGAACGGTGTTTGTACTCACATTGAAGTATTAAGAGGGTTAAAAACAGACCATTCAAATATTCCATTTCGTTACTTTATAATTGTGATAGGTGCTTCGGGAAAGCCACACACCCCTCCATCGCGAAACCTGTTGATCCTGAGTTATGATTGAGAATAAATAAATTTTAAAAATGCTTTGAAAAGTAAAGGGTTCTTTTTTCAACACGGTTTGCGAATGAATTTTGTAACATGATATTAAATGAATAAGTATACAATGTTATTCTATGTAACAGTTACAGCTTTCTCTCTGACCGCTTTGTTGCTCTCCTGTTTTAAATAATGACAATTGCTTCAGTGAACTCATTTGCCAGTACATGTTGAGGCTGTGAACATCTTTTAGCCTCTAATAGCTCACAGATGACCGATTACAAGCGGCACTCTATCAGCACAACAATAAATCTTGAGAAAGGATTGATTGTATTCGGGTTATCGTGTTGACAACCAGTGCATAGAAGACAGAAATATTCCAACCATACCATCAAGGCATGCCTTCTATTAATGTTATTTGTTTATTGGGGTTTAATGACACTTTTGACAGCCATGGTCACCTCGTGTCGAACAGTTTTACTGGTGGAGGAAGAGAACCACCGATCAACGGCGAGCAACTGTCAGGCTCCCCAACATACTAACTCCACACAAGCAGGGTTAACATTGGTTGAAGGCAAGTGCACCATCGACGTGCAGTCCGCCTTAGTACATAACACCACCGTGCTCCCACCTGGAAAATCTGGATTAAGAGACTTGTCCAAGGGCACAGCGCAGTTATCCCTAGTGGGAATCGAACCGCGGAACTTCGGTTTGACGTACTTAACCAACTACATGATAGACAAGTCAAGTAAAATCAGAACTCGGAGTAAAATATACACCTGGAACTGGTGGGGGTGAAGTGTCTTGCCCAAGGACACAACGCGGTTGCCGCAGGTAGGACCTCTTCGCTTGCAGCCTACACCTCTACCTACTGATCCACCGCGTCCCCTCTATGAATGTAATTGGAATACCTTGAAGGCTTATTTTGGGGATAAAATATTGTAAATAAATCAGAAATAGGTTTTCGTTAACAGTATTTAAAGATATTCTTTCAGAAATCAGATAAATTTTTCCAGGAGGTCATATATGCACAGCATTTAAAGGGTTTGATCAAGGGGGTGCATTAGGGGTTCCAAAAATGTGATTTCCAGCAATTCTGAAAAATGCACTCAATGACCCTGAGTGACCTCAGTGATCTTGACCGATATTTTGAACCTCCATTGAGTGTCGACTCATTTGATGTTGGTCCAAGGTCCATAGGTCATATCACGCCTGAGATACACAGACTAATTATCAAAGACTTTTTTTTCACTTTTTCCCGTTAATTTTCATTTGAATTATCCGCATATTTTATGTGGCATATTTTAGGTAATTAAATTTGAATAAAACATGCAATTTGATAACTGACTTGACTTTGATCATCTTGTTGTTTTTGTCTGTGTTTGTATGTGTTCGCCTATCGACTTAGGCGGGAATGTGGGAGAGGTAATTCAGAATTACACAAAGTAGCAATGGTTCATTCTTTAAAGTCTAATGCTGTTACGCGGAGGGGGGGGGGGGGGGGGGGGGGCGTTGCGGTAATCGGTTCTCGTCAGATCACCGAATTTGAGCAATTTCGAGCCCGGTTAGTCCTTGGATGGGTGACCGTCTGAGCGATCGATTCGGGCCTCCGCGTTGTGTTCTTGGGCAAGGCACTTAACCCCGATTGTCCACATGGGGGGCACGATGGCGCCATGTATGGCACGTCTATGGTGCGCATTTCTTCAACAAATCTAACCCTGCCTGTGCTGCAGTGCCGAGTTACGATGTTGGGGAGCTGGCAGCTGTTCGTCGTTGCTCGGTAGTTCTCTCCGGGTACTACATCTTCCTCCACCCGTAAAACTGTCATCGACACAATATGACCTTGGCTGTTAAAGTGCCGTTAAACCTTAATATATATAAATAAATAAATAAATAAATAAATAAATAAATAAATAAATAAATAAATAAATAATGCTATTTTAATGGAAATTTGCTGTCAACATGGACGCCGGAAGCACGGGGACAGAGGGGGCTGCTGCCCTCACTGCCTTCGGACCACGGCTCCGAGAGGGGCAGACAATGCCCTTCCCAGATTTGTCACTCAATATTTTTCGATGATTTATTCTCGAAGTAAAGCTAAATGCATTCCATTCCAAATCCGTTCTGGGCACTTTCAAAATTCAGTGGGTGAGTTTGGGAGGAGGTAGGAAGGGACACCACCTCTCGACCTCTCTCATCTCGGGCCTTCGCCCTTCGAGACAAGCATGCTTCATCATGTCTTAACGGAGGTGCTAGTACGGGTAAATGCCTTTTTCCCGGGGTCTGACCGCCCCCCCCCCCCCCCCCCCCCCCCGCCCTGAAGTGCTTCCTGCACCCCTAGCTGTCGCAATAGGACACTTTGACACATCAAAGTCTACAACAAACTCATATCCAAGTGATAAAAATGGCTTTGCATGTCTTTCTAATTTAGGTTTTGGATAAAATTGTAGTTTATTATAAAGGAAAATGCGAAGCACTATATTCTATTTGTCACAGAGACCTCGGTAGTGAGAGCTAATTTAAATTTAATACCGTGAAGTCTGGTGAAGTTGAAAACAATATCTGTAATACATCACTAGTGAAAGCCTGCAAATGAAATTAATTTTCGGATTGAGGCCTTGGGGAAGGAAGCAATCTCAATGCTCGCATTTGTATCTCTTCGCTACAAGGTGCGTTTATAATCAGACGGTATAAAAGCCCGTTGGTTTGATGTGAGGGTTCCGACTTTGCGCTAAAGTAAAAAATTTTATTGTATGCTACCTTATACGGTACCGAAAAGTTTAGATCAATATTACAGTGGCGTTTGGTCGCTTTAATTGCAATTACAAGTTGTTTTATTCCCACCACCTGGCTACTTAGACACACGGTGTCCTGGGTGAGGTATTTGAGTGAGACAGATCTATCCCTATCTTGCCCTCCCACGTGACCATCCTCATTTAGATATTTAATGAGAGCCGTGTTAGAACCGATAATGTTACAACGCCGCATAATGTTACACCAACGCATAATGTTACAAAAAATGTAAACAACCCATAATGTTATAAACTCTGCATAATGTTATAACTTTTTTTAATCCGTTATGTTATAAAAATCGACGCATAATGTTATAACTTTTTTCAATCCGTTATGTTACAATAAATTAACCGATAATGTTATAACTTCTGTATACTAATTCCAGTTATAGCTATTGTAGATGGACTTTACTACTTAACACTTATTGCAGCATAAAGGTATGTAATATTTATATTAAAGGTTTCTGCTCTGGTTAAGGCGAGGAGACCTCCCCCCCCCCCCCCCCATATCCCGGGGATTTATCATAGAATGACCTAGTGACGTTACATAAACGATGATTATCCTGGTAACTCAGTCGTGTGACGTCATTACCATGATCATCTTCTACCCAACATGGTGGAGGCGGGGGTGGTGGGGGAGGGGTGCTACTTTATTCGGTTGGTACGTTTACCAACATGCGTAGTCTCCGCTTCAAGAAATGTAGTGTACCAGAGTCCCCTGACGCCTTTGAGGATGGGCAAGTGCCTCTGTTTCTGCTTGTTTTGGGCATCTAAAACTCATTTGTCGCATATTTTTAAGTCATAAGAATACCTTATTGTTCATTAATTTGACAATTTAACAACTAACAGTGAACAAAAATGAGGTGGAGTTAAAAGAGGTCAAAAAGTTGGATAGTGCGAGATACATATGGTGGATGTGGCGGGTTGGATGGAGCGAGATACATATGGTGGATGTGGCGGGTTGGTAGTGTCGCACGGAACAAGAATAAGATGCGAGACTGGGTAGGAAGAGGAATGGGGTTTAGGAGAATTGAAGGGGGTGGGCAGGGATTAGGCTGAGAAAGAGAGGAGGTCATGGATTAGTACATCAGGGTGATTGTGCAGAGAAGGCTATCTGAGAATGCTATAAGGGAGTAGTGCTAGACGATATGATAATATAGATGGTGGAGATGATGGAAAAAGTGGAAGTGATGAATTTGGGATTACAGGTTCTGGAAAAGGCGGAATCACTAGAACAGGCAGTATAGGGAGAAGGAGGAGGTTGTAGAGGAGGAGTTGTGTTGATGTTGGTGTTGTGGCGGTGTTGGTGATGGTGTTGAGTAGTTATGTATGTTGAAAAGGATCCATTTTGTAGGACCCCGGGGCAGGACCCCGTAAGTGACGCTATGTCACGTGACTGGGCGGTCATGTTGGGTTGTCATGATAGTGCACGTGGGTGGCCATGTTGTGACGTCATTATCATGATAATAGGTGGTGGGATTGCGTATGCGCAGCGCGTGTTGTTATGGCGACACATGCTCCGTCTCATCCCTAACAACCCGACAATAGATATCGATTTAATTCAAACAACACGATAATCTTCAGAAAACTGACCCAAACACTCCCGAAAACACTCCCAAATAAAGGTGGTATAGTATCCTTAATGAGGGTATGAGAGGTACTCATTGCGCTCATAGCTTTCATTTTGAGACGTATGATTTTGCGCGCATCGTGCTCATTTTCATATCTTCCATTGCTTCATACGACGAAAAGGGGGATTCTGTGGGTTTAGTATCCTTAAAATATAGGATAGTGTCCTTACCTAATGTCCGATCATATAATCGACGCGTAATTTATCACAGAAATGGGTTTATTACAATAATGGTATATATTATTTAAAGTCAGAATAGTCCAATTCTACACTGGAACGTGAAGAGTTCCCTCATATACAGACCGACGGTCTCCACCTGAAACTGCTGCCATGACAGTATAAATTACCAAAGATATGTTTATTTGAAGTTATAACATTATCGGTTAATTTGTTGTAACATAACGAGTTGAAAAAAGTTATAACATTATGCGGAGTTTATAACATTATCGGTTGTTTACTACATTTTTTGTAACATTATGCGTTGGTGTAACATTATGCGGCGTTGTAACATTATCGGTTCTAACAAGCCGGATTATTTCATCATCGTCTGCATGTGTAAACAAAGATGGCGGCCCGCTTGGTTTTCATAAATACAGCCTTCCATTCCCTCCCACCAAACGATTGAGACAGATTTCTTTTATCCTTCCCACCTGACCATTAAATATGTAATGAGAGCCGAACTATTTCAACATCGTCTGCATTTTGTCAACAAAGATGGCTCCACGCTTCGTTTTCATAAATATAGTCACCTATTCCTTCACACCGCGTGAGCATTATTTTTTTCCCACCACACGCCATCTGGCCTCATATAAACCCACTATTTCAAATGTGATGTCACTGGAATGTCAGATGTTTCACCTCGCTAGAATATGTTAACCCATCGCTGTTATGAGCTAAGGCTGGTTTCCGTAGTCTGCTGGCGGATACTCCTGCCCAGACACAAAATCCTGTGCCACTGAAATAAGTAAAATGTTGGCACATTTAACCAAATTTCTCCCTATAAATTGAATGAGCTTTTCGATCAGTGATTTCTTTAGATAAATTCAGATGAATTTTTCATCAAATCTAGTCATGGCTGCTTCAAAGCAGCCATGACTAGATTTGATTAGAAATATTTTGAAAATACTCGGCGGGTTAAGAGTTAATCAGTAAAACAGTAAATTTTCATAGCACGAACAGTGTTCTGATTTCAATGACCTCATGTGGTGTGGGGTGGAGAAAAAAACATCCTCGAGTGGTGTGGCGTGGGGTGGAGATACTTGATCCAGACACGGGGCAAACCGAAGGTCTAGGCCAAATACGTTTTCCCGAGGTGAGATTGTCCTATCCCAGCTCACACCACTCGCGGATAATAATAATAATCTTATTCGCAACTCAGCCGCTCATGAAAACTTATCTATTCCTCTTGGTCTGGACGGTTTTTCGGTTTTCTGGTTCAGTTCCGGTTTTTTGCAGTCTTATGATAAGACCCAGCACAAACTGGCTGAACAGATGTACTGTGTTTGTGCATAAACCGATCAAAGTATCTTACTGGGAGAGAACTCGACTAGACTGGGTGTCTACTGTGGACTCTCGTCACTTTGTCTATCGGCAGAGGCGCGAATATGTCGTGTTCTCAATGTAACAATTTCACCCGTATTGGCTCGTCCACCGGGCTAGTCAATAAGGGAGACGGTGTGACTATAAGAACACAACATAGATTAGATGAATTTTATTCATGTGTTACCCTGATTTATGGTGGGTTTTTTTCCTGACTGAATAGGTTTAGCAACTGATTCCATAGAACCTCCAGGAATGATCAAAGGGAAGTTAGGCTGAACGCAGAGGAAATATTTACTGGCAGGCAGTGTCGGAGTCATGGAGTGGCTGAGAGGGGTACACGACCCCGCCCCCTCCCCCCCCCCAAAAAAAAGAAATAAAAATGTCAGCCCCCACCCCCCACCCCCACCCATGTTCATTCATATAGGGAACAACAGGCAAGACATTTTTATATGTAGCAATTTACTTGATTCTGAGTCCGTTTGTGTCTATATTTTATAAGTAGTGAAAGGCATCATTAACTACGCCAAATTGTGGTCTAATTATTAATGCCTTTCTCAACTTGTAAGTCCACCATGTGACCTTATGACTTAGTCCCTAATACCAATCCCATAGATACCCATTTTAACCATGAACTCAATAATATATATGATTGGTGCTCGGCAAATCAACTCGCCCTGAACGCCAGCAAAACAAAATAGTTATTATTAATCCAAACCATAAAGCTAATAGTTGCATTCACCCAGACATTTTCATGAATAGTAAAAAAATTAAAAGGGTAGGTTCAAAAGAAGATAAATCTCCAATTTTTCTAGGTATTCATATTGATGAACACTTATCTTATCAAACTCATATATCAAAAATTTGTTCTAAGATTGGATGGGCAAATTATACTTTGAACAGAGAAAACAAACTACTACCACATGTCATGAAGATTCTCTATTAATCTTTGGTCCACTGTCACTTGGTATACGGTATTCAAATATGGGAAACTCAAGAGGAATCAATAAATTACTGAAAATACAGAAACGTTCACTTCGAATATTAAACAAGAAAAATTGCAGACCAATTGTTCACAAAAGATAAAATATTGGTCACCGACTTGTACAAACTACATGCCTGTCTATTTACGTTTGATTGGAAAAATGGGAAACTTCCAGAATCTTTCGAACATTATTTTACTTCCCCTATCTCTCAATCACACATGAGCACAAAGTGCCTACATTTTACTTATTTCAGTGGCACAGGATTTTGTCTCTGGGCAGGAGTATCCGCCACCAACAGATACGGAAACCAGCCTTAGCTCATAACAGCGATGAGTTAACATAATCTAGCGAGGTGAAACATCTGACATTCCAGTGATATCACATTTGAAATAATGGGTTTCGATGACGCCAGATGGCGTGTGGTGGGAGAAAAATAATCCTCGCGTGGCGTGAAGGAATAGGTGACTATATTTATGAAAACGAAGCGTGGGGCCATCTTTGTTGACAAAATGCAGACCTTGTTGAAACAGTCCGGCTCTCATTACATATTTAATGGTCACGTGGGAAGGATAAAAGAGATCTCTCTCAATCGTGTGGTGGGAGGGAATGGAAGGCTGTATTTATGAAAACCAAGCGGGACGCCATCTTTGTTTACACAATGCAGACGGTGATGAAATAATCCAGCTCTCATTAAATATCTAAATGAGGATGGCACAGGACTGGTACATACCAACAAAACCAAAGGCTTTAGATAGGCTGCCTTCATATGTCTTTCCGAAAATCTGGAACGAACTGGACCCTGAAGAGCGAAACATAGAAAATAGAAAAGGATTAAATCAGATGTTAAGAACAAAACTTCTGTCCTCATATCAAGAAAGCTATCAGTGTGACAACCCATACTGTTACATTCCACAGTAGGGTCGCCACACCGATAACCTAAATAACTTAAGTGTCTCAAACTGTCGATACATCGAGGACTTATTATGTACAATGTATAATATTATGTCCATTATACTTTTCTTGACTGATGAACAGTACTTGAACCGTGCCATATTTGTTTTCTAAATCTAACCTCCTCCCAGTTTGGTAACCAGAATAATATCAGATTAGCTCGGAGGGATCGGGATACCCACTATCACATTCACCATTAACCACCTTTTTTGAACCTGGAAACTCGTCCATCCAAAGAAATAGATTAATGGGGTACGTAGCCGAGTCGAAGTTGCAGAAAAATTACTATAGACTCACAACTACCCATACTAGTAGATCTTTCTAGCACAGCCTAATACGCAGAGCATGTAGTCAGTGTGGAGTTAAATGTATTACGGGAGGGACAGGTAGACAGCCAATCTGGCTATGTCATCTCCCAACGGTATAGACTGAATATCATTTTCTAATAATCCATATGTATTTTATAGTTAACTATGTCCCACCTGCGGCAACCGCGTTGTGTCCTTGGGCAAGACACTTCTCCCCGATTGCCTACATGGGGGCACGATGACGCTGTGTACTGAGGCGTACTTTACGTCGATGGTGCGCATGTCTTCAACCAATCTAACCCTGCCTGTGCTGCGGTGCAGAGTTCAGAGTTACGATGTTGGAGAGCTGACAGCTGCTCGTCGTTGCTCGGTGGTTCTCTCCGGGTACTCCGGCTTCTTCCACCCGTAAAACTGCCATGGTCACGATTAGCCATTGTCCATAAGTATGTGACCTTAAAACACCAATAAATAAATAAATAGTTAACTATGTAATTGCCCGTAAACTATACCGTTAAATAAAATATCTATCTCTCTATCTATTATTGATGCCTTTCACAACTTATAAATTATGGACACAAACGGACTCAGAGTCAAGGAAATTGTGGGGGAGGGGGGGTGTCTCTAATTTCAAAATTTTTCCAGGGGCAGGACTAATGAGAGGGGACACCCCGTCTGGTGCTCGCCCACATTTTGCTGCTGCAGGGCTTGGATGATGCAGCGAATCATATTCTGTATCCCCCCCCCCCTTAGATATTACTCTTGCCCCCTAACTCTGCTGTCCTCCCTACGCGCCTGCTGGCAGGGCTTTTGTGGTGAGTGGTGTCGTACAAATTATTGCGAAGTTAAAGAACGTGAAGTGTTATTTACTATCTGTTCTTAACAAATAAAAAAAACCGAACCGAAACCGAGGTTTTTCCATTCATGACGTTAATGTGTCAACGAACGTTTTGTCATCTTTTATGTCGTATACTCCCACACACATACAACTAAGTCGAGTTGTTTAATAGCGCGGATGTTTTGACAAAAAAGTATCGTTTACAAACTATTAAATGTGGAAAATATTTTTCGACGGTGGTTCTACCAGCGTTTCGAAGCATTTTAATTGCGTACGCATTCAAAAACTGACTCATAAAAATAAGAAAATAGAAAAAAAGTAAAATTTATTTATTTATTTTAAATTATTTATTTATTGTTGTTTAAGGTCACATATTTCTGCACAATGGATAGTCATGACCACGACAGTTTTACGGGTGGAGGAAGCCGGAGTACCCGGAGAGAACAACCGAGCAACGGCGAGCAACTGACAGCTCCCCAACATTCTAACTCCACACAAGCAGGGTTAGCAGTGGTTGAAGACAGGTGTACCACCGACGTGCAGTACGCCTTAGTACACAACTCCACGTGTCCCCACGTGGGCAATGGTGTCTTGCACAAAGACACAACGCGGTTGCCGCAGGTGGAATTCGAACCGAGGACCTCTCGGCGTGCAGCCTGCACCTCTACCTACTGAGCCACCGCCCCACCCCCACCCACGCCCCCCCCCCCCCAAAAGGGAAATAAAATCATATTTAGTCACGAATCACCTTCGTTACATTTATCGGAAGTGCTTTTAAAAATAATAAATTTAGAGAGCAGTGAATTATAGACGCGTGATCACAAAGCGGTCATTATCGCGATCAGATCGGGACTGGATAGCGACATACTTACATTAGCAGGTCAAGATTTCGAGAACTAAACTCACTCGAGATCTTAAAATAGGATCTCGATAAAATGTTCTCGCACTCTATATCGGTTAGGATAAAAAATCAACCCAAATCAACAGGGTTGAGTGAATATGAACCCAGTTGGGTTCATATTCATTCAACCCAGTTGATTTGTGCTGATTTTTAACCCAACTGCTTTTAGAGTGCACATTTGTTTTTCAATGGCAGAGATTCTTCAATGATGCGGCGAGGAAAGCGGACAAGTAACTTCGGGATTAAATTATTACGGACTCTCATTAACAATTTTGTAATATGTTGTCCATGTCCTTCATCTGTGTGCCGTCCCCTGAAGACCTACTGGTCTATCAATCTCTCGATTCTTCTGTAAATTCCCAGATCTATCGCCTCACTAGTGCGCACATCCCTGACTTATCTTGTCATTAAAATCGACTTTCGATAAAGTTATCTCCCCTGAAAATATGAGACTTGCGAGGAAGGTCCAATTAACCCATTACCCAGCGTAACTGCCAAAACCGGCCAGCGCTGTTCTCAAAAATTAATTTTTATTATTTTTTCATTTTTGTCTCAAAAACATAGATTATGAACCCTCGTTGGAACGAGCTCGTCGAGCTCGTTCCAATGAGGGGTCATAATCTATGTTTTTGAGACAAAAAATAAAAAAAAAATTAGTTATTCAAGAATTTGTTTTGGCAAGTGTCGTCTGCTTTTCATGTTAGGTAAAGGGTTAAAAAGCAGTTTTATTGTAAACAAAACATCTTCCACATCAGTAGAACATAAAGCGAACTTTCCTTTTGTTACTTTTAATAAACCAAAACAATGTCTGTTGTTTTCGTTTATTAAAAGTTACAAAAGAAAACGTGACTTTTTATGCAAGCTAATTAGAAACAACTAAGTCCTTTGTTCTTTGGTTAGCGAATGTCCTTTTAAAGGAATTTGCAATTTTGTATTCTTCCCTGGAAACAAATTAGCAAAACTTACCTCCTAGACTTGTATATTAATGGAAAAGATAGTGTCTGTATTATATGCCACGCTGTACACACTGTTGACATAATGAACATATAAAAAATTACAGAACATCAAAGATTTATTTTTAGATGGGTTTAAATAGAGAATAATATATAATAATAATAATAAACGTTCATACTGTTGGAGAAAAAAATTGTAAACAGCCAGCTGTATTGTTATACTACTCTACAGGAAACTGCCTGAAGTGTATGAAATTTTGCGCACCCCGATGATACAACTTCGCTAACATTTCGAATTTTTCTATGATATCCTTAGTGTTCAATTAACTGACAACATTTGAAAATTAAGGGGAACTAACAATCCTGAAAACCTCTTCCAATGACGAAAATTGCCAGACACGTGTGTCCAGCAAGACTTACGCTGCCGATCACGAAAGAATATTTTATATGATGTTCTGCACGTTTAAGCAGATGTAGATCAACACTATCATCTGATTAACTGTTGGAAAGATCTGAAATAACTCTTTTCAAGAATCAATCAGATGATAGAGCTCAAAATGTGTGATGAATGGAGATTATCATTAAAGTGAATTTTTCTAGTGAGCCACATCGCATCGAGTTGAGGCAGTACAAGCCAACGAGTACGATACTGTTTTATTAACCCTTTGAACATTGGTGGTATATTCCATGCCAGTTCAATGACAGCACTCTGAAGAGTCCATTTTCATTATTTGGGGGTATACCAATTAACATTGTCAACGTGCAGCCTTGGGGCTGCACGTTGAAAATATTGATTGGACCATCCTACACCTTCACTGAGCAGCCATCTTACTCAATCAAATTATGACGTATCATGTTCCTGGCCTGGAAAAAAACGGTCACCCAGTTCAAAGGGTTAAAGATTCTCAACTCCATGTGGCACTGCACACAAGAAAACATCACCGAACTTCTCATCTTTTCTTATTACATACATGCTCTTAAGTAAAATATAAATAGTAAACTTAGCGCCTTGATTTCGGAATGTGTCGGGACGACCTTGAACGAAAGTCGTCAGTTCTTGCTTAGGCGTGTTCTTTATCACCATTCCCACTGTGTATAAACGGAAGTGAACGGAAGAACCCGGTAAACGTTTTTTTGAGACGGAGAAGGGTTTTCTGAAAAACACGGTGTGTGTATTTTCGCTTCATAGTTTGTCCACGTCATTAGGTCGAATGTATAATCGCATTATCCCGATTCATCATGCACTAATGCGTCATTCCTACCCACCTTTTTCGGAAAAAGTTTGTGTTCTCATTATAATTCGCATCAGAACCGACATAAGTCACTTCCGAAATGCCACGAAATGCTTATTTTTCAGTTCTTAAAATACCAAATCGAAGTTGTAAAGGTGGTTTATGATTGGCCCATACATCCGTAAGAATTGGTCTGTTACTTAAATCACCTCAATTTTTTGCATCTGATAGAAAAATTACGGTTTCCTAATTTTCATTTTGAACGGTCGGTAGACTCAGCTCCGAAATCTGTTGAACGACCGGTTCTCATTTTGGGTGACCACGTTGAACGGACGATAGACGCATCGAGCTCCACATTTTGTGTTGAAATTAAGCAATTCTGAACAGCATATTTATTTTCCCCGCTATGTCTTGTTTCAGACTCTAGTGGTGCAATCATTGTACAATGTAACATTTAATTCAGTACTATATAATCTCATTTCTTTCAGAAATCCTGACAGAAAAAATGGCACCGGGCCATCATAAGTAGAAAAATCGTATATTGTAATATTAATGTCCCTTGCTTTGTGAGTGCTGCAAGGTATTGTCTCTTCAATACTGTCACCTACACGCAACCCCCCCCCCCCCCCCCCCCACACACACACACACACCAACACCCTCCCTCCTTCCCTCACATACACCTACACTCCCTCTCGGAAGGAATCACACACACGTTAAGATGTAGATTAAATTAAGCCTATTTTATTTGTTATTATAATTAACAAAAGGATTGAATGACAAGTGCCCAGCACTAAGATTATATATTTTCCTTAAAATACAGTTGAAAATTACAAAGTATGTTTACATGTGTTTAGAGCAGTTGCACGTGAATGTTTGTGTAATGGCGCAGTAAACGTATATATATTTCGAAACAATGTTGTGTATGTACTTGGCTCGGAACAAAGATGATGGCTGATCAACTTTGAAAAAGTCAGAACAGAATTGAGAGATGGGGTAGAGAGGAGAAGTAAAATGCCACATTGCAACACTGCCTGTTCGGGTCAGCAAAACTATTCGGGTGATACTTCAGTTCAACACCTCCGCAACTCCGACGGAGTCCATACCACTGCTGTAGCTAGGTCTGGCAGGACAGACATGGGAAAAGCAGCAAGCCATGTATGAAGTAAACACAGATGGCCATTGATTTTATTAGTCAACAGCTTGGGGGCGCGGTGGCTCAGTTGGTAGGGGTGCAGGCTGCAAGCCGATAGGTCCTCGGTTCGAATCCCACCTGCGGCAACCGCGTTGTGTCCTTGGGCAAGACACTTCACCCCCATTGCCCACGTGGGGGCACGGTGACGTTGTGTACTAAGGCGTACTGCACGTCGATGGTGCACCTGTCTTCAACCAATTCTAACCCTGCATGTGTGGAGTTGGTATGTTGGGGAGCTGACAGTTGCTCGCCGTTGCTCGGTGGTTCTCTCCGGGTACTCCGGCTTCCTCCACCCGTAAAACTGTCACGGTCACGGTTAGCCATTGTGCAGAAATATGTGACCTTAAAAACACTAATAAATAAATAAATAAATAAATAAATAAATAAATAAATAAATAAATAGTCAACAGCTTAAGAGTAAGTTTTTTTTAGCCCTCTAACCAACATAATGGCTCAAAGTGATCTGCGCTGTTCACCGGAATCACCATTCAATTTCTTTTTTATGTTTTCAATTTCTTGTCTTAAAAACACAGTCCTCGATGAGTTCACATCGACGAGGGGTCATAGACTATTTTCTGGGGGCAAGAGTTAAAAAGAGTTGAAAAAATCTAGTTATTCAATAATTTCTGCCTGCGTTTTCTCTTATCCACCTAGGGCAGAAGATTGCGACCTGCCCGCTTGGCTAGCGGTCCAATCTTAAAAACGCTTCGTTGCCTTGATGCATGTTTGTATAGCCTGAAAAAAGTGGATGTTAACGGGCTCCGGTAGGCTGGGGATACCTTAAAGATGATCATTGGTCGATCTTGTTTTCATCTGTGCAAGATTTCTTCGCAGGACTTGTCTTTCACCCACATAGTTACTACAGTCGAATAAGTAGTGGTTAGCGTCTTCAGAATCGTAACAGCATAAACAGTTTGGCATGTTGTGGATGGGATTAGCGAACTTATCAAAATGTAGATAGCTGCAAGAGCTCCGAAGTCTGCAATGTATTAAACTGGCAACCCTATAGCCGCTGTTAAAGTACTTGGGTGGTATACACACACCTCTATTGAAATATTTATCAAAATTATGTAGTGAACTCGACTGGCTAACTTCTGCGGGTAGTGCATTCGATTCCAAGATACACGAGGATATAATTGAGCGCTTAAATACTTCCGTATGGGTAAGTGGCAACTGCACGCTAGAGTGGGACCGAGTGCATTCGAGGAAATATCTTCAAACGTTATAGGTAATAAGCCAGAGAGATATGTGGGGGCCTGGGTGTGCACAATTTTGAAACACGTAATCATTTTGTGTAGATGGCGTCTCTGTCTGGGAGTTTCCCAATCAAGTTTTGCGTGTATAGCAGACACTGTATTATATCTTCTGACCCCGGTTACTATTCTAGCTGATTCAATGTGGATTCTATACAATTTAGAAAGTAAGTAATCCGATGCTCCGGCCCATACAATATCAACAAATTCTAAGAAAGGGAGTATGAATGACTTGTACAAAGGTTCCATGCTTTTTCTTCCAAGGACATACTTAAGTTTCCTTAATTGAGAAAGTTTCGAGACAGTTTTTCTGCATACTCTATTAATTTGGGTACGCCGGTTCAGTACTTCAAGTCACCTGTAAGGTCAAACCGAGATGGATGTGTGGCATTGTGAGTTCAAGAGGAGTCTTACCGAACATTGCAACATTTCCAAGGTTAACCCTTTACCCAACGTAACGGCCAAAACCGGCCAGCGCTATTCTCAAAAATCGACAATTAATTTTCATTACTTTTTTCATTTTTTGTCTCAAAAACATAGGTTATGACCCCTCGTTGGAACGAGCTCGTCGAGCTCGTTCCAACGAGGGGTCATAACCTATGTTTTTGAGACAAAAAATGAAAAAAATTAGTTATTCAAGAATTTTTTTTTTTGCAAGTGTCGTCTGCTTTTCATGTTAGGTAAAGGGTTAATAAGTTTCTCAGCGAGTAGTATTATTTATTTATTTATTTATTGGTGTTTAAGGTCACATACTTATGCACAATGGCTAATCGTGACCGTGACAGTTTTACGGGTGGAGGAAGCCGGAGTACCCGGAGAGAACCACCGAGCAACGACGAGCAGCTGTCAGCTCTCCAACATCGTAACTCTGAACTCTGCACCGCAGCACAGGCAGGGTTAGATTGGTTGAAGACATGCGCACCATCGACGTGCAGTACGCCTCAGTACACAGCGCCATCGTGCCCCCATGTAGGCAATCGGGGTGAAGTGTCTTGCCCAAGGAAACAACGCGGTTGCCGCAGGTGGGATTCGAACCGAGGACCACTCGGCTTGCAGTTTGCATCTCTATCAACTGAGCCACCGCGCCCCCTTCTCGGCGAGTAAATCGATTTCAGTTTTTCAGGGGTTAAACGGGACTAGCCATATATTTTCCCATTTCGAGACGGCCCTAATGTTTTCGTTAGACTTTTCCTTAATGTCATCATTTCCATTTTTTATTTCACTGGTACATCCGTAAATAACCTCCACACATCCGGCGAGTCTAAATTTCAGAAATGGCATTGATGTATTTAAGAACAACGCGGCCCAGTACAGATCCCCGAGGAAGGCCACAATTAATAGGTACTCTGAGAGAGCAGAGTTAACAGTTACCCTTTGTTTACGATCGGTCAAGTAGCTACTGGTCCACTCGATGGATGGCCCAGATATACCATATTGTCTCAGTTTATAAATTAAACCTTTGTGCCAAACCCTATCAAAGGCTTTTGATATGTCACAGCTGACACAGCTGAGAAGAGAAACTGGTCTGTAGTTATTGGGATTATGTGCAACTCCCTTTTTATGAAGGGAAACTATTGCCATCTTCCATTCTGATGAGTAGACGCGTGGGATGAAGAAGAGCGGAAATAATTGAACCTGTGGCTTGCATATTGTGGTTTTTGTTTCTTTGAGCAAACGGTTGAGCATGTGGTTGTTGATAGCGTTGTGGCCAGTTGATTTGTTTTTTGTTGTTTTTTTTGTTGTTTTTTTAATTTTTTTTTTGGGGGGGGAGGGGGGGTGTTATTTTTGGTTTGAGGGTTGTCGATCTCTGACAGGATCTCCGAACACATAGGTATGAAGTCACTTTCGCTATTTCCAACATCATTTATCTTACTATTTTATTAAAAGGTTTTGTTGAGTAAATTGGCTTTGTCTACGTCGTCTCTTATTATAACTATACTGCCGGCATCATCTTTGTAATTAAGAAAGAGGACAGGGGGCACACTCTCGATTAATCGCTTTAACTGGTGAAATGATGGCGAGTTGATTTACTTAAGAAGATCGCCTTTCTTCATCATTGACAGTTTTATTTTCTTGCCATCTTCCACTGGAATGATTTCTTTGCCTTGGGATAGCGTAATGTTTGGAATCACTTTCGAGTTTCTCCAGCGTGTAGACAGTGTGGAGTCAGGATTTTTTCTCGCCAACTTTAACTTCAGCATCTTTGTGTGCTTCAACCGAGTGCACAGTTGCTGAGGTGAAACTGTCGGAAACCTGTTCGAATGATGGACACTCGCTCCAAATATCCATTCTCTGCTAAATATGCATGAGTAAATTTCATAATAGGGCACAGAAAAGGTCACAAAGATTATATTTTCGTTCATAGAATGTCCGTGTCAAATTTGAAAAACAACACTTCATAACTGTTTATATCCATTGACCATTAGGGTTTAATCCACTTTCCAATGGGATGTTCTTCTTAAAGTGTGCTTGCTTCTGTGAGAGAGGGAGTGTGTATGTGTATGAGAGGGAGGGAGGGAGGGAGGAAGGGCGTGGGTGTGTGTGGGGGATTACAGTGTTGAGAAAGAGAATACCCCGATGCACTCACAAAGCACAGGAAATTACTATTACAATACCCGTTTTTTTACTTATGATAGCCCGGTGTCATTTTGGGGGTCAGGATTTCAGGAAAAATGATCATTACAAAGTATTGAATTAAATGTTATTTGTACGATGAATGCGCAACTCGGGTCTGAAACAAGTCACATAGCGGAGAACACTGATATGCTCTTAAGAATTGCTTAGTATGAACACAAAGTGTGGAACTCTATGCGTTTACCGTCCGTTCAGCGTGGTCACCTGAGAACCGACCGTTTAACAGATTTCGGAGCTGGGTCTACCGCCAGTCTAAAATGAAAATTGGGAAACCGGGATTTTTCTATCCCATGCAAAAGTTTACGGTGATTTAAGTAAAAGAACAATTCTTACAGATGAAGAGTCAATCATAAATCGATTCGGTATTTTAAGAACAGAAAAATAAGCATCTTTTCTAAATTTCGTTGCATTTCGGAAGCGACCTCTGTCGGTTCTGGGGCGATTTATCATGAAAAAATAAATATTTTCCCCAAAAGTTGGGTAGGCATGACACATTAGTGTATGATGAATCGGGATAATGCGATGATACATGCGACCTAATGACGTGGACAAACTATGAAGCGAAAATACACACACCGTGTATTTCAGAAAACCCTTCTCCGCCTCATAAAAAACGTTTACCGGTTTCTTCCGTTCACTTCCGTTTGTACACATTGATTTCGAACTGGGTTGTATGAACGAAATCTACCTCATTATCTCGGTGTATCTAGTACAAATCTAATGTGGTTCGACAACACATACTGCAAAATGAATAGATGCGTTTGCACAACGACGAAGATAAAGAAAATATTAATTAATTGGTGGTTTATGAGCACATTTTATAGCGCGAGGTGGAAGAAGAGGATTCAATTTTCACCAAGTCTCGTATTCGATGTTGCAGTTTCAGACTGCATGTGTTTTGTCAGTACCAGCCGTGTCTCGCTCCACCTAACACTGCAGCAGAGATTTGTTGACCAAAATCGTGCAGATACAGTACAGTGGCCGCGGACTGGTCGTAATCCACGCGAGGGCAGTCATGTCCACGCACACGATTACTAGCTAAAAAAATCATCATTACCAAGATTGTAATTAATGAAGCACGGGGTTGTTAATTTTCGATGATTATTTCTATAATTAGTGTTTGGAATCTAATATTATTGCGCCCGTGGAATATTGCCTTTCCGTGGAAAGTGACCAGTCCAGTACCGGCGGCTATACTGTATACAATTTATTTCACAAAACACATATGACATATATATAGATTTTCCATGTGTGGTAAAGTGAGCTTGGCAGGGTAGATTGCTTGTTGATTGGGGTTTAACGACACTTTGAACAGCCTGAGTCATATTGTTTCAGGCATTTTTACAAGTAGAGAAAGCAAGAGCAATGGTGAGCAACTGTCAGACTCTTCAACTCATTAACCTGGCACAAACAGAGCTAGCAGCGGTTGAAGACAAGTGCACCATCGACACAAAGTTCACATAAGGACACACGAGGGCTGTCTGGATTCCCAAAGGACACAGCGCAGACTTGACAGGATAACAGTTAACCTATTATTTATTTATTTATTTTTTTTATTTATTTATTTACGGTCACGATTAGCCATTGTGCATAAGTATGTGACCTTAAACACCAATAAAATAAAATAAATAAATAAATTTATTTATTTATTTATTTATTTATTTATTTATTTATTTATTTATTTATTGGGGTTTAACGACATTTTCGATAGCAAGGATAACCTCATGTCGGACAGTTATACGGGTGGAGGAAGCCGGAGTATCCGGAGAGAACCACCGAGAAACGGAGAGCAACTATCAGACTCAACGTCCAAACTCCAAACAAACAGGGTTAGCATTGGCTGAAGACAAGTGCACCATCGACGTGCAGTACGCCTTAGTACACAGCGCCGCCGTGCCCCCACCTGGGAAATCTGGATTAAGAGACTTGTCCAAGGACACAACGCAGTTACCCCTAGTGGGGATCGAACCGTGGAACTTCGGTTTTACGTTCTAAACCAATTACATGATAGGCAAGTCAGGTCAAATCAGAACTCGGAGTGAAATATACACCTGGAACTTAATAAATAACCCCCTGAAATGTTGACAGTGAAGTTGTTGTTACTGATCATTATGTTTTTGTGATTTCTATGTCTTGCAGTAAATTTCATCTAGTGAAACATGATGTTTCTGGTTGATAGCGTACCCCAAACACATCCCCTCGTCCACGTGAAGCATGCTTCCCACGAATGTCGCAAAAAAACTCTTATCATCCACATGCAATATTTGGATATAAAACAAGAAAATTTGTCACTTCTTTTATCAATAAATGTTAACATGGCAAGGAGGAGACAGTCAGGGGCACTAAGATGGCAAATCGTTGGCATGCACGCAACAGGCACGTCATTCAAAGTTATTAGAAGGCAACTTGGCTACAGTCATTTCTGTCATCAGCAGATTTGTCCAAAGGCATTAATAAACCAACGATGTTAAGGACCGACCAAGGCCTGGACAACCCCAAAAGACTCCCCTCTGGAAGATCGGAGTCTGGCGCGCCTCGTTAGGCGTGAACCCTTGCTTCGGGTTGGGTTTTGAAGCGCCTTCGGCTCCCCAACAGGCGTTTGTGCAACAGTATCCGAAACCGTCTCAAAGCACTGGGTATGAAGAGTATGTCCAGAAGAATGGTCATCAAGCGCCCAGCTCTGTCCGATCATCGTCAAAGACGACGTTTAGAGTGGTGTATGGCATGACAACATCGGAATATCAGGACGTGGAGGAGAGTCCATTGGCCAAACGAGTGTAGGTAACCGCTTCACTCCACAGAGAGTCTGGAGGCATAGACATGCTGCTTGCTGACCCAGGAACATCAGCCCTACTGTTCCTGTGGAGGATCAGTAATGACCTGAAGTGCCTCTCTCATAATTGTAAACTTGATATGGTGACTGTACATGGGAATCCCACTGATCATCAATGGATCCAGAACATTCTCAGTCCTGTTGTCGTGTCTCATTTTGACAACCACACGTTGGCTATTCGCCCTGTATTGATGGACCACAATGCAAGGCCACTTCGTTCTCATGCTGTGAGGGCATTCCTTCATAACAACGCTATTACAACACTTCCTTGGCCAGCAATGAGCCCCGATTTGAATCGATTAGAACACATCTGGGACTTTCTTGGACGTCGTGTGCAAGCAAGGGATCCGTCTTTACAGAATTTGGCCGATTTGGAAGCTGCATTGCATGAGGAGTGGCAGCAGTTGCCTCTGGACCGTATCAGAAGCCTCACTGGTAGCATTAGAAGGAGGGTTTAGGCTGCCATCTGGCTACTGGCGTCAGACACTGCTATTGAGTTCAGGAGTTGACAAGTTACAATTTGTCAGTAGTTACCGGCATTGTTTCATCATGGACCGTCCTAGCACCATACTTGTCGAGAGAACATTTTTCCATCAAAAACACTAGTGACTGATCTGTGTAATTAGCGCCGTTAAACTACTGCATATTTCTACCATTGTGGTGTCTTTCATTTGGCAATAGACCATTCTTTCCGCAAACAATAACTTTTGGCCACCTGAAAGATAGCAAGAAAGTAATGACAGTTTCTATTAACACCACCGTGAAAAAACAGGGGGTGCTTAATTAAGTTCCAGGTGTATATGTGTTACCCTGGATGCGATGCAGGGAACGTTAGCGATGCGGAAAGAGTTTTAATTAACTCCTCACATGCTGCTGGTGGATATTCCTGCCCAAGACTCAGAATCTCTTGCCACTGAAATAAACATAAAGTGGGGGCATGTAACCAAACTACCCGCAGTAAATTGAATAGACTTTTTGACCAATTGCTGGTGTTAAATTGAGATGATTTTTTTAAGCAAAAACAGCCATGGCTGCTTCACAGCAGCCATGACTAGATTTGAAGAAAAATATTTTGAAAATGCTCAACGAGTTGAGGGTTAAACACTCGTCATACTTACTTTCTAAATTTGATACGGACACAGCACGTTGATTACAAAACGGGCAGAAAATTTCGATGGAATCGCGAATGAGTTGCGATCTAGGTGAAATTTCATGACTACACAACGCTGTAGAATCGAGCTGTCAGAAAAGAAAAAGACGAATATCAAATGTTATTTTCCACTTTCTTATTACATATATTTTATTCGTGCTTGATTTCGTGATACAGTGCGGTCCACTTAATTGGGTATCTTTTTAATTGAATAAAGCTGTTAATTGAATATAATTTCTAAACACAAAACCATTTACCACATATTTGAGACAAATTTGACCTGTTAATTGCATAGAGATTGTAGAGTAAACTCCTTCCAATTGAGTACAAAATGAGTGATGTAAACCAGATTTGGCCCGACTGTCAAAGCCCAAGTCCCGACTGATTAGATACTGCAACTGCATCATCAATTAAGGCATGACTTCTTTGAAGATATGCCTTGACAACATAGTCGGAATATTAGTCAGTCAGAATTGTTGTTAAAAACTCAAGACTTCTTTTAAAGGTATTTTTAGGATGTATAAAATATACATATACTAGTGTTCACTCAACACCTTACTTAACCCACTGAAACCGGGAGACAACTTTTCCGGGCCAGGAACATGATACGTCATAATTTAATTGAGTAAGATGACTGCTAAGTAAAGGTGTAGGGTAGACCAATCAACATTTTCAACGTGCAGCCCCTACGGCTGCACGTTGGAAATGTTAATTGGTCTATCTCCAAATAATGAATATGGACTCAACAGCTGTCATTCAACTGACATGGAAGATATCATCAGGGTTCAAAGAGATAATTAACACCTATCGGAAGTCCAAACTGGTGATGTTGGGCCCCCAACTGACCGAATTAGGTACCACAGACATCCATTTTTATGACCGACTGTGTGTGTGACATAATTCCAAACAGCAAATTTAGTCTGACAAGAACGTGCATGATTACAAGCGAATAGATGTCTAAGACTCTAAGTCAAATGAATATGTCCCAACTAGAAAACAAACGTTTTGGGTGGGGAGAACACAAACCCGACATCCTCCTTTCCCTTAGCGATGCCCCTGGATACAGTAATGGTGGTTGCTCGTTCTTTGTATTCTGCCAGAAACGATGAGTGTCATCACACAAACATTTCTCATCAGAAAGTGAGCATCTCCAGCGAGTCCTCGGGTAAAAGCAAATTTACGAAGCTCGTTCAGTAAGACAAAGGCTCTCCTCGGGCCTAATTGATTGGGCCAGTTTGGTAAATTTCACAATACACATGGGCGAGTTGAAGATTATCTTCGTATCTTCTTCCAAAGCCCGATAAAAGTTCCCTAAATGGTCGAGAAACGAACAGCGCTTCCTTTGAGGTTTCTGGTTAAGTTGTTTGGAAGGACGTACGCTGAAAAAATAGTATCCAATGATGTAAATATTTTGAAGCGTTCAGTAAAAGAATGTTTGAATGGTCCAAACCTGCGATGTGTCCACGGTGAGGGAGGAGAGAGGCAGACTCGTCCCTTATAAATTCATCTTTGAAATCCCTAAAACGGGTTACTGTACATTGAACCCAATATTTTCTGGGTCATTTAGCTATTGTTGTGCCTTCTCCTTCTGGGTACTTAAGCCTTGAACACAGAGCCGATAAGAGGGTGGGGCCCGGGATAGTAACCCCGGGGCCCGGAACTTTGGGAACCTGGCTTGGCCCAGGAGTCCAGAATTCTTGGGTCAGGCCTGGGCCCAGTCCAAACATGGCCTGAAAGACGGTCTTTTAAGTTTTTGGTTTGGTATGTCCTTTTGAGGACGTACCAAACCCAAAAATGAAAATACGGTCTTTCCATGTGTGGACTAGCCTGTGCTCCCCCAAAGTTCTGACTTCTGTGCCAAGCCTGAGGACCCCGATCCCCGAACTAGAGCCAGCAAGATAAGTTGCCCGTCGTATTGGAATACTAGTTGCCACTCATGTTAAGAAGGAATGGGAGTGTCCAGCGGTTGGACTGTATGATTGTTAAAGTGATAACTTTATTAAATCAACCTGACGTAATAAAGTTATCACTTCAAGTATTGCATTGTGCAGTCAAAAGCTATAACTTCTGGTCACTGATGAACTTGCAAAATTGAAACAGGGCGCTAAAAAACGTCATTTTGACGACCAAAAAATGATGTGATGTTTCATCTCAAATGCCGCCAGAAGTCTCCATTTAATAATTGATTTCAAAATTTTCTTGGGGGAGAACTCCCCCAAACCACCCTATCATCGCTCGTGCCTTGGGCACTCACTGTAGATCTGCATCAATATCCAGACACTTCACGAAATTCCTCAACTGGCTGATCCTGCCCTGCTTGAAGAAGTACTCAAGGTGTTCCTCTTTGCATGGACACATATTTTTTTTCCCAGGAACCATGAAACTTCGCTTATGGGGACAACACGAGTTACACAACACGAGATGAAATGAAGTGGGAAAAATACTTTTCTGCAGCAAAAACATATTTTATCCCTCTGACACACCCACTTTGGTTATCCTACTGTGTTCGTTTCCGGTATGTTATTGAATAATTGCTTTACCTTTTTTAACCCCTTGCGATCTTCTGAGGATATTCCTGCCCAGCACACAAACTCGCTTGCCACTGAAATAATTATAATTTGGACACAATTAACCAAATCCCCCACCCAATGTAACTTTCAGGGACTGTTTAACCAATGATTTCTTGAGATAAATTTAGATGAATTTCTCATCAAATCTAGTCATGGAATGGAAGTGGTATCCCTCTCGCTATTGGGTTATTTTTCAAAGAAATTCACGAGAATTTTGTTTTAAAATACTCCGAAATGGCGCTATTAGGAGACATGTTTTCAGACTCGAAAGATCTCCAATTTTCACCAAGTGTAATTTGTCATCTATAATTTCTTTAGTTGACGTCCCATGCAGACAGCAGAATTCAGGATTTTAGGGGGGATTTGGGAGGCACCACTCCCCTCCCCCCGGCCGTACCATGCGATTGTCAGAGAATTCTTCGACAGTGTTAAATCGAAGAGTTATTTCCATCCGTCCACGTTTATATCTATATATTATGATTAATTATCGTCAAAAGAATCGACTGGGTAATCCTCAAAACACACATACATCAATCCAATCTGTCCAAATGGATGTCATGTCAAACTTATCAGTTATCAGTACCACAAGGCCCCGATAAGCAACTACAAAATTGTTGATTATCTTAATTGATTGCTAACCTCAAGACATGTTCAACAAAATGAGTTCTCGGAAAAGAGGCCCATTGCATTCTAATCAGTTAATGTAGAGCAAATGCGGATAGCCTGTTTATGTAACAAAAAACTCGAACTCACCTGGGTTTGTTCCATTTTTCTATTACCTGTTTTTCTATTTATTATCAATTTACCATATTTTCGATCACGTCGACGTTAACTCCCAGACCTCTGCCAACTGCTTTTCTATAACGGTATTGTTGTTTACTTCAGACCAATATTTGACCCTTTGAACCCTGGTGGTATCTTCTATGTCAGATCAATGACAGCAGCTGGAAGAGTCCATATTCATTATTTGGGGGTAGACCAATTAACATTTCCGACGTGCAGTCATGGGGCTACCTTACACCTTTATTTAGCAGCTATCTTACTCAATTAAATTATTGGCCCGGAAAAGCGGTCTTCCGGGTTCAAAGGGTCAACCATCTATATTTGCCTTGACAGAGCCCTATGACTATGAATGCTGCTGAAAACAATCTCCTCTGAAACCAATGTGCGGACAGTAAGTCAGGGTAGTCGCATAATTTTCTGATATATTCCAGTGTTTGTATTGGCGTCTATAAACAGATTTTCTGTTCAGTCCTTCATCTCAAACGAGTTAGAACATTTTTTTCTCGAGTACCTCAAATATTTCGTTTATTTTCACACACCATATTTTATGACGTCTCTCATCGAATCAGAGAAACAAATGTAGTTGGTTAAATTCCTGAACTGCACTCTGGGGAAACAGGTGTTGCTGGAAACAAAGACATATGAAATCAGGGTGTGGACACATCGGAAGTCGCAAAATTATCAGGTTTAGTTATTCGGTGCCATTTCATTATTTGCATTGGCATCTATAAATAGACTACCATTCAGTCCTTCTTCTGAAACGAGTTAGAACATTTTTCTGCAATACCTCAAATATTTCGTTTATTTCAACAAACAATACTTTATGACATCTCTCATTGAACAAGGGGCATCGCTAAAGGTGATTTAGAGGAGTGACATCACACCCATGTAGTTTTTCCAGTCGGAGCATTTCCGTCAGGAGTGGAGGTCTAAGATCAATTCTCTCTTGATGGTACACACACTCGGTTATACAAGTGGAGGTCTATAGTTCTGTGGTATATCCGATTAGGGCTGTTGAGAATGAGCGTGACCAGCTTGGAGCACTGGTACAGAACGTGTTAATTATATAAGAGGTTGCGTCACGACTACAACATGTATATTTTATTTATTCACTAATAAATTTCCAAGAAGTCTTGATTTTATTTTAAATATAATCCCGACTGACTAATATTCCAACTACATCATCAAGGCATGCCTTCGACGAAGGCATGCCTTGATGATGTTGTTGGAATATCAGTCAATAAGAGTGCGAACTGAATCCTAACCAATTTCATCCCATTCCTGGACAAGAATGTTACACCAAATATATAGCCACACTTCTTGAGAACATACCAGCGCATGTACCAGCTGTATACGACCCGAGGACAAGGATTCGCCCATGAGCAGATACTATTCTCACCCGGGGCACTGTGCATATGTCGCACAATAAACAGATCTAACAATTACATGCCCAGATGTATTATACAATACACGCTGCTAGTTAATTTGTGATTTTCAAAACACTCCCCCTTGCCTACTTATTTTTCGCTGTTGGTATCAAGAGTGCAGGTAGCCCGACTTCAAAATTAATATTTTCCTTGTGAAACAATTGGGATTCAAGTCTTACATTTCATAAAACGTTCGGCCAAATATACTTTCGAAAATGTTGGGAAAATTGGGATGGTTCAACATTTTTGTGGGTATGTAGTGTAAAACCTAGGAGTTTGGAACAAGTCTGGGAATAAGCAACCTGTTATTTGTAAAATGAGGTCCCCAGAGGGTGAATTTGCTGGTTCTATCCTATACAGTGGGCCAATTTATCCTTTGGGTACCTCTTTCTGTTCAAACAAGTGCCAACTTTACATAAAACACATGCTCGAAATCTCTGGTTTCTGTACCCTCGTCTTGATATTTCTTGGGCGATTGTTCCTAGCTATTCACGTCGACAAGTTTTGGATGCTTAAGCTCCAAGTTCAAGGGTGTACAGTTGGCAAGACAATTTCTAAATTTCAACAGGGAGTGACCCCGAACATCAATTTATTTGACGATGAATCGTTTCGAATTTTTACCAGGGAACAGGAAGCAGAATGGGGTGGGGGGGGGGGGGGGCGGACAAAAAGTTCAGAAAATACTTTATAACCCTACCCCCCCCCCCCCCCCCCACACACACACACACACACACTTCATACAGTTAAAGTCCTTGTTCTGTTGACTTTGGTGCGAAATTGATTTTGATTTCGCCTAGGCTTTTGTTTGCGCAGTTTCCAAGTTTGGAAAGTTAAACTAATTCAACCAACATGGATGGATTGGAACCAAACACCGGCACAATCTGATAATATATAGATTGTCATTACAATCTTTGTCAGCATTTATCATTTTAAATATTTACTGCGATCGTTAACTTTAAAACGGTTTGTTTTGAAGACATAATTATTATGAATAGTTCGCTCATTGATGAACATCATCAAGATATTAACTGGTTCTAAACCACACTATCATGACATAACTACAAACTGATGAAAATCACTTTAGTGGCTTTATACTGTGTGCACCAACTTGTTGCTTCCCATTCACTAGAACAAAATGTTTATAATATTAATAATAATCCTTTGCCTTTCCGCTGATTTGCTGCGGTCCTCTAAGCCCTAATACATCAACCCCATCCCGCGCTTAGTCACTCCTCCCTTACAATCCCTCCTAATCACCCAGTATTCTTGCAGAAACTGTTTTAATATTTGGCGCTTTCTTAATTTCCTAACTATGATATTGACTCTTTCCCTCATATCATCCCTCATCCACTGATTCTCAAGTTTTCATCCCATTGTTCCATTAGTTTTTCAAGCAATCTTATCCTTCTGGGCAAATATTTAGGGCAGTCTAAAATGAAATGTTACAAGGTACCCTGCTACCCCTTTATATCAGATTGTTTTGTTACAATTCATTTCAGACTGCCAATAGGCAGTCTGAAATGAATTATAACAAAAGAGTTATTCATGAACAAATTCTTGCAAGACTGAGGCTTCCTTTGCTGATGGTATGGTATCTTAAACAATACTCATGTTATAGATTACCCTTGGAAGTACTTCGCCACATCATTAAATAATAAAGTTAGACGTGTATGTGTTTATTTGAGGGTCTATCGTTGTGGTGGTTTTATTGTCCATATCTCACGCCCACTCACGGTTGTTTATATTTGACAAAGCGTCGTATGTATATTTGTCAGTTTATATGTGCATGCATGTTTGTTGCATGCCCTTCGGGCTTCGGACACACACACGCACGTACATACTCACATATACTCCATTGAACACATTCACCCTCCTAAACACACAATCATACAGACATGATGTAATCGGACACTAAACAGATTTAAACGTAGAAAACATCAAAAAGATCTTGCCTTATATTAAACAAGTCGTAGAATCTATAACATTTCATCTGCTGAGGACACTCAGAAGCCTAAAATGGTACAATAATGAAATGAACCTATTTTCTCTAGAATAGCCTTTTTCAACTCACCTGACTGAAAGTCAGGACCAATTTCAGGTGAATTTAAGGTGATTATTTGTCATGACATCGCATTTGTTTTTGTTCAAATCAACTTGCCCCGCCCCATAGGGGGGTGGGGGTGGGGGAGTGTGGAAGATGCCCCCAAATTTTACAAAAACTTTCCTCTCTTCAACCGATGGGTACAATGACTTGATATTTGGTACTGAGCTTCCTTCTGAGGTGTAGAATCAATCATGTTCAAACAATGTTCGTGGAACAATATAATCCTTTGTGATGCGAGGTGTAAGATTTTTCACCCCGCACAAAATTTATATTTTCTGAACAGATGAACCGATTTGAACCAAATTTGGTATGTGGCACTATTGACTTAGAACAAATTACCGCAAAATTACAGCACGAGTCAAGTGAAATGCTCCTACTAATGATGCAGAGGAAGAAGATAAAGTAAGTCCTTGTCTACTCAAGGAGTGTAGAAGCGGCTTGTCTGAGCCGCTCACAAGGCTCAATATATTACAGACTAGTTGTTACGTCACATCGCAATGGGAAATGGCTAATGTTACCCCACAGTTGAACAAAAAAAATCCGTCAAACTTAGTTTCCAACCATCGTACAATATCCACCAGTAGTTGTTTGGGTAAAGACTTTGCAATATGCATATTTAATATAGTTTGGCAATTTCTTCAAGACCACCATATCCTACCCAAGTTGAGGTCTGGTTCTACAAAGGGGGCTCCACAGTTCTTCAGCTCACTGACCTGTATGGTTCTTTCCGCACCGTCCTTGATGAAGGTAAAGATGTCTGAGCTGTTGTTTGTATTGTTATTTAAATTGGAACTAATTGGAATAACAGGAAGTCTTCTAGAATTTATAAAGTACTATCTAACGGCAAGAAATTTTAGTTTTAAATTCGGAATATGCAGGTTGGAGGGTAATATGATCTGGTGTTCCACAGGACTGTATACTTAGACCTCTCTTCTTTCTGATCTACCTTATTGACATAACTTTTTATTGGTAAAATTGGACCCAGTCACCAATGCTTGGGAGATGCAAATCCTCTCTAAAATGGGCAACATGGTATTTATTAACGCTCAACCCTGGTCTTGAGTTGATATTCATTTTGTGGCCAAGATTAGCTATTGTGCAAACATATTTGACCTTAAACACCAATAAATAAATAAATAGTAATGACATAACTTTACATTTGATGAGCAGTATCCGTCTCTTTGCAGATGACACTTCTTTTTTTATCACTAAAAATCACTGACAAGCTTCAGTAATTATAAATAAATATTTGGATACAATACAACAATGGGCACATCGACGGTTAGTTGCATTCAACCCACAGAAATCGGAAAAAATGCTGGTGTCCCATAAAACGGCAACAGCTGGTTACCCTCCTCTTTTTAGGTCCATTGTACATATTACCGAGGTTAGTCATCATAAACACTTATGTTTGATCTTAAACAGTAGTTGTACCGGGCACAATCAGATTGAACACATTAGCTCTATGGCATGGGCCCGGCTTGATGCGATGAAAAAGCTGAAATTTATACTTGATCGCAGCGAGGTTGAAAACATTTTTGCGTTCATCAGACCGTTACTCGAATATGCTGATACTGCATGGGCAATTGCATGGAGGCTGATTCTGATGTGTTAGAGTAAATGCAAATATCAGCCGCACGCATCGTAACAGGCGCAACCATGAGTACAGGTAAAATTGGCTTATATGCCGAAACATGCTGGGAAACTCGTGTGCACAAATTGATCCAGGTCCTCAAAATGTTCCATGAATTAGTATCAGCTAACATTGTCAATAAAGTACCCACCTCAGTCAATCAAATCCACAACCTTAGAATTCCGGTAGGTCGCAGGCATAATTATCAATCATCATCCCTGCCACCAACAATCAAATCATGGAATGAAATCCCCACCCACATCAGAGAATATTCTTACCTCACTCTCTTTAAAATGTATCTTAACCCTTTGAACCCTGGAGGTATCTTCTATGTCAGTTCAATGAAAGCAACTGAAGGTGACCATAATCATTATTTGGGGGGGGGGGGGGGGTAGACCAATTAATATTTTCAAAGGGTTAATAGAAGCCTATATCGCACACCCACATTCTATTCTAAATCCAAATCTCACTTAGAACAAATTTATCATTATTGACTACGTCCGAGTTGTAACAGTCTAAATGCCCACTTATATGATAACCATTTGGTATTTTTTCCGTTTTAAACGTGCGGACCTATTGAAACAACGAAACATTTTCTTGCAAACTGCCCTATTTACACGGACATACGTCGTGAATATTTTTTTTTTGGAGTTCTAATTAGAGCAGTCTAAAATGAAAATTTGCCACGAATGTGATACACTAATCTTTAGGTCTGAATTTCGTACTGGCGACTTAAGTTCTATTTTCGAAATAGTCCAAGAATGTATTCTGGCTACAAAAAGATTATGTAATGACAGGTAGGGTGATCTCTCGCCATTTTAGTGACTGTTTGACACTTTGTCATCTGATGTTTTACTACTGGGTGTCGGCACAATCAAACGTAGAATTTATTCTCCGAAGCTGATATTTAGCGTTTACACATCATTGCCATCATACTTTGGTTGGCTTACTTCACTCGACCCCTGTTGTTAATGTGATCCAAATCGCCTATGCGGTTCTCCACAAATTCAGTATACTTAAAAATCGATGCGACACATTATCTACAATGAATCCATATCTGCATATAACTCTTATTAGTCTTGCCGCTCTGAAAGTAACTGGTATCAGTATATGCTCTTCGGAGTCTTGAAGCAATCAACAGCGATCGCGGGGTCCTTCTCGGGGCCTTGGTCCTTGGTCGATGTTATTCGCTTTCAGTTACACTGCCACTATCTCAGCTAAGAACTGTTAGTTACAATACCACTTTCTTCATGTAGTGTGCGCGCATTTTGTCTTCTGTGTGGTGACGGTCACTACAAGCGTAGAAGCGTACTGCCAAATCCGCGATCCATGTGCTATTTGTACACCTACTGTTTATATTTTTTCCGAAATAAATATTGTTTAAACTAAATCAAATCTCGATTGAGAAAGAGTTCCTGTATTGATTCAAAGAAAAATAATTTTATGGTATATCTTCAATCGGTTCGTATGGAATAGTTTATCTGATTGTAAAAGTGATAGGTTTCTTTTCCGACCACTGGAAATATTCCAGATGAGTGAATCAAAACATAGGAGGTGGACAATCTAAAGGCTAGACTGGTTGCAGGCCACACCAGCGCCGAATTCCTTACAGACTTTGACTAGTGACCTGAGCACTTGGGGGTCAGGCGAACGATACAGTGGCACATATACTGACTGGTTTTGTGGCTCACCTCTCGTGGTTGTCTTTGATATAATTGGGTACGCGCAAACTCTGCGGAGCCCATCCTCACAATGACAGCCATTTCTAACGTTTTTTCGGGCCATAAACAAAGCTCTTTCATTTAAATAATGTTAAGACGAAGAGGGTTCGTTACTTCTCCATAATGGCCTTTCCATTCGTTGTCCCAAAACGATACAAGAAGTAAGAAAGTTAAAAACGTTGACTTGAAATTAACAACAAAACACCATCAGTGAATCAAGGCCAAGAAAGTCATGCCATGCATGCTGGCAATAAAATAGATCATCATACTTTCGTGAACATAATATTTGTTTGTTTATTTGCTTATTGGGGGTTAATGGCACTTCGCATCAAGAAAACAGATACCAGCATTATGGTGAACGTCAAAGGAGCTTCGTGTTCAGTTCGTCAACTTTCTTATTACAGTTTCGAATTTTCCAAGGAGGAGTGCTAATCTCTCAACGGTCTGTTGGTAACAAGGTAACAAAGCTCTAAAATCATGCGACGATTGTCAAATGACGATCTCCTGCGCATGAAGCACTGTTTTAAAAGAAATGCAAAAAATCATTAAATAATTTACGGCTTGTGTGGGAAGAAGAGGAGCGGTAAGCACCAAAAGAAACTCAGATTAGGGACGCCCGGTACCAACAGTCCTTTTGCTGGGCCTTAAATTCCAATTGCTAACACCAACCATATAGTTACAGAGGGCCAAAATAGGCTAATTTATCGTTCACCGTCTTTGACGCACCTTGGGTTCACCCAAACAATTTTTTCATTTGTCCTTTGTTGCAACGCACTTTGTAATAAAAGTTGCAAAATACAATAATGATTACAAAGTGCAACTATATGGACTGGAAAACGTTGCAAAATGTAATAATTATAACAAAATGAAACTAAATGGACGGGAAAATCGTTGCAAAATGTAATAAACTTTTTAAACAGGCATTCAGAAACTAATTCATGTTATTACACAAATATAAAAATAAATTTGTATCTCTATGATACTACGACTGTCCTGGGGTATATTATGTGCACTTCTACGCGTATTTGAGCGAGTGTCGTAGATGATTGAAGTTTTATTACAAAATGCAACTACATGGACTGGAAAAACGTTGCAAAATGTAGTAATTACTACAAAATGCAACTACATCGAATGGAAATACGTTGCAAAATGTAATAAAATATTTTCAAGTAGAGCAATCAAACTAATTCATTGTATTATACAATTATTAATAGAAAATTGTATCTGTATTTCTTAACAAAATGCTGTCATTGTGTGTTTTCAAGTGTTTGTTCGTAGCGTTTTGTATTGTGTTGTGAACCCCCCCCCCCCCCCCCCACCGAATAAATAAATAAATAAATAAATAAATAAATAAATAAATAAATAAATAAATCGAGGCCTTTCCTCACACCCCTCACATCCTCATACGAGGAGATGATCATTAGTGACGATCAATAGGGATGCCTAATGATTGTCTATGGCGATCTCTCGTGATCGTTCAGGGTGAGATGAGGATTAGAGAGCTATGAGGACAATCCTCACTGAGGCCTCTCCTCACACCTCTCACATCCTCATACGGGGAGATGATCACTGGTGATCGCTAGTGGAATGTTATGTACTCAACCTATCCCCACCCACTCCCGGACCCTCGTTCCCCCCGGACACCGGAACCCCCAAAGTGCTGTCGCTAACATAACTACAGGGTCAATGGCCAAACTCTAGTTGCATTCCTAAGTACAGTGCGCATCGCTTTCATCGCATGCCTGGTACGGATGCTTACTGCAGGGTGTATGTGAATGGGAAAAAAACAGGCATCAAGAGTGAGAAACTGTAGCCATGACGTCGGCTACGTCATGGTGAGCGCGCTGTCGTAGGTCCACGGAGCTGAGTGACTGATTGTTGTTCGGGCCCAGCGAGAAGGCTGTGCCGCTGAGTGGCCCTGGTCCTATATTAGAACGGCTGGCCGTGGAATGGGTTAGCTGCGTTTGCTGGCTCGGCAAAGGGACTCAAAACGCCCAATATCAACGGAATTAAACGACATAAGCCTAGTGGGCGACTATCCCGATGACAATGTCAATTCCCTTCACCACTTCGCGTTATGTCGCATGAGGGATCTAGAGGCTGGACACCGTAGCCCGAGTCGCGAGTAGAAGACACCTGTGGTTCGCCTCGGTAACGCCAAAAGGCGGATGGGTGCTGTAGCCTCAGTCCTCTTTCGTTCCCCGTCCCCTGGGCGGGCGGCACTTTGTGTCTTGGTGGCCTTCTCGCTTCTCGTGTTCCCTCCTCCCCTGGCCTACATTTTTGCATGTAAAACATTATATAAGTAATTTAGGATGTAAGTGGGGTTCGCACCCATATAGAAGGCACTGTGCGCCTTCAGTGCGCGTAATCACCACCCCTCCCACACCCGCACACACCTTCTTTCCCAAGAAGCACATAAGATGGCGATTACCAGGAACATTGTAATGCCTTTATCCATACACACATTAGTTTGTGTATTCTGGATAGTATATATCGTGAGTCGTAAGTAATCAGTCCATGGCATCTCAGTTCAGCTGCTTCATTCGAAATTTCTTTATTCATTTCAGCGAGATGAAGGGGGGAGGGTGGCACATTGACTACATTGTCGAACTTGAGACCGAGGGATCGAAGGTTCGAGCCTGGTCCGTGTCACTCACGTTGAGTCCTTGAGTAAGACACTTAATCCCGATTGCTTATGTGGAAACACGGTGGCAACGTGTGCTAAGACGCATGGCACGCCGATGGTGCACACGCATTCAACCAGTGCTAACTCAGGTTGGTACGTTGGTGAGTTTGTCGCCGCTGTTCGGTGGTTCTATCCCGGTAGTCCCGTTACCTCCACCAGTTACACTGCCAAACACGCTATGATCCTGGCGTTTGAAAGTGTCGTAAAACTCCAATAAATAAATAATTAACAGTGAATTAAAGCCCAGTAAAAGCAATACACATATAGCAAACCACTACGTCCACCAGACGTCGTACATGTTGGTCTACGATTTACACACCCTATATCTTAAAGAGTAGAAGTTATTTAAATCGCAGACCTACGATGTCTGGTGGTGATTTGCTATTGTGGTTAATCTTCTATGATCAAGTCAACTCTAGTGGTTAACCGGTTAACAAATGTCAAATATCGCCTCAACACTAGTCGGATGGCGGAGGGTGGGGTGTTGAATTTCGCATCTACAAAGTATACTATTCAAAAACGTAGGGGATATCTGATCAAAGTGAGATATATGAAGAAATATATTTATATTTTCACCAATAAAAAAAGACAGTTGAGGTATTGCACTGTGACATCTGGTGAATGATTTCAGCGATAGTTGGGTGTCTGACAAGTACACATTCCATGCACTGAGCTGTAGAAGACATGGACAGTCAGTCAGAGAATTTACCACATTCTGTCCAAGACCTCGGTACCTTGTAAATCCTCCTCGGTTCGCGAGACAAGCGCGGATCCGACGTGGCATACTCCTCACCAAACGTCCAGTATCAGCTTGACTGATGTTATTCCATTCTTCCTGCAGTACAACGGCGAGTTCCTGGACATTGGTAGGGGCTGTTGGCGTTGTCATAGACGCCTGCCAAGCATATCCCAGAAGTGCACGATTGATGAAAGGTCTAGACTTCGTGATGGCCAAGGCAGTGTAATGATGTTCTGCTCCTGGAGGAACACTGTAACGAAACGGGCCCTGCGTGCTCTTGCATTGTCATCTTGGAAAACAAATCGACGGCCGTGACGCCGCGCAAATGGCACCACATGAGCTGCTAACATGTTGTCACGGTAGTACTGCTGTGTGACACGCCCTTGGATGACATGTAATGCTGTTCTGCTTGTTATCGTTATGCTTTCCCACACCATAATCGATCCACCACCAAGCTGATCGTGCTGCCTAACGGTTACGTCATGGTATCGTTCGTTCCGCCGCCGCCACGCTCTGTTTCGCCCGTCGTGGAAGTCGAGAGTGAACCTCGATTCATCGGAAAACATGACGTTGTTCCACTGACGATTGTCCCAGCGCTGTCGTGCTCCACACCAATTACGCCTTGCTGCGATGTGACGTTCAGTTAAACGTGGAATTATTCGAGGTCGTCGAGCGTACAAATTCCAGCTGTGTAGGCGATTTCGGATAGTCGGACCACTGACTCGCACATGCAGCTGCTGTTCAATTTCTGAAGCACTTTTATGGCGGTTACGTAATGCTGTGGTTCGGATGAAACGATCCTGGTTAGCAGTTGTCGCCCTTGGACGACCTGACCGACGTCTGTCATCAACATTGCCTGTCTGACGGTAGCGTGACCTCAACCTGCTAATCACCGATTGAGTGACGTTGAGAATTTGAGGCACTGTAATCTGTCTGTTGCCAGCTTCCAACATGCCAACGGCACGTAAACAATTGTCACTTGTCAGTCTTCGCATACCTCAAAAGTTACGTTTCGACCAGAAGCTATTGATGAACGAGTAAGAACGATGAGACCACCGACAAAAGCCCGTCCAGTACAAATGAAAATTTCAAAACGTACCCCACAGTCATTAACGCGGCTCTCGTCTTAAAAACCTGCACATTCATGATCCACACTGAACCAGGTAACATATTTATGTGTCCAATCACGCGTATCCAATACCATTTTCCGAAAATATCAACATCAGTTTGGATATCCCCTACTTTTTTTGTAACTGAACTGTAACATATATACAGACTTGCGCTTCTTGCAGAGCAGTCCTGTGGTGAATTTATTCACATGTAGAAATATAAATATGGTCAACGTGAATTTTCGCAGTGGACGAGAATAGTCCGCTAATTAAGAACCTCGATGTTTTTTCAGCAACTTTATACTTCAAGTAGCAAAAAAATAAAGATTTGCAAAATCAATGGAAACGGGAATGGGGAGTTTAATATATTGCCGATTGACACATGGCGCGGGTACATGTAAGTGAATTAATCAAATGAAAACTTGTAACATATATACAGACTTGCGCTTCTTGTAGAGCAGTCCTGTGGTGAATTTATTCACATGTAGAAATATAAATATGGTCAACGTGAATTTTCGCAGTGGACGAGAATAGTCCGCTAATTAAGAACCTCGATGTTTTTTCAGCAACTTTATACTTCAAGTAGCAAAAAAATAAAGATTTGCAAAATCAATGGAAACGGGAATGGGGAGTTTAATATATTACCGATTGACACATGGCGCGGGTACATGGAAGTGAATTAATCAAATGAAAACTTTTTTCCTAAAATTCCATTGGAAGAAAGTTTATTACATAATGCAACTCTTGCCGAGTCGATTTCGTTGCATTTTGTAACAAATATTACATTTTGAAACATTTTTTCAGTCCACGTAGTTGCATTTTGTAACATTTATTACAAATTGCAACGTTATTCCTGTCCATGGAGTAGCATTTTGTAATAAAAGTTCGAAAAACTACGAAACACGCTGAAATAAGCGTGGAAGTGCACATAATATACCCTAAGACAGTCGTAGAATCATAGAGATGCAAATTTATTTTAATATTTATATAATAACATGAATTAGTTTCTGATTGTCCGTTTAAAAAAAAAAAAAGTTTAATACATTTTGCAACGTTTTTCCTGTGCATGTTTTTGCACTTTGTAATAATTATTACATTTTGCAACGTTTTTCCCGTGCATGTTGTTGCACTTTGTAATAATTTTTACATTTTGCAACTTTTATTACAAAGTGGTTGTAACATTTTATTGTAACAGTCCTTTGACAGTTTCCTATTCTTTAGTGTAATTATGACGTTACTTATCTGTGGTCGGTGAAGAGATTACCGATCCCCTATTACGTCGTCGCTAGCGACAGGGTGTCTAAATCCATTTTAAATCTGCAGTTATCCCTTAATAGTAGAAAACGAATGTATCTTTTTCTATTAATACATCAATTAGGGCAGATGTGTGTTGTTAAACGATAATATTAAACTGGAGAAATGGTTCGATATATATTTATGTGTCTTTGATGGGTGGGTTTGGTTACAGTACATAGGATTAAACACAACTGTGTTACCCGTGTTGCTTTACCGTGGTATATCACGTACTATGCGAACCTGATCTAAATGACCCCGCTATTCTATTTTCGGTCAGTCTTCTCTCCACCCTTCCCCTTATTCACTATGGCGAGTTTTGCGTCTAATTACATTGACTATCGCTTTTCCATTCGCTAACGTTTGGAATCATAACGAAACATATCACTGCAAATGAAACCATTAAATAGAGCCTTGGGATTCACTTATTTTTGTCTCGAATCGAATCTCGAATCCACTCGGGTCTGTTATTCGAAATCGAATCGAGCCTCGTATCGAATCAGCGCCGTCTTGTAGATGGTCTATTAGTGGAGGGTGCTGCAAAACTGACTTGCTCCGACTGTGATGGCTCAAGTCCAAACTGATAAAAACATTCCAACTACATCATCAAGGCATGCCTTCGTCGAAGGCATGCCTTGATGATGTAGTTGGAATATTACCCTGTAAGGATTAGAGTTCAAAAACGGGAATGGGTGCGAGAGCATTACCGGTAATAGGTACTGCATATGGCTAGTCGCTAGCAACAACTTATCGTCGGCATTGTTTGGAAATTTTAAATTTGCTTTTAAGAACGGTAGTAACAAGTGAAACTGGAATTAGCAAGTTGGGCAGCTGCCATTTATATCAATGCAGCAGAAATTACATTCAGGCTTTATTTTCAGCATTATTTAAGTAACATTTCCATCATAACTTTACGTTTTATGAGTAGACGTAGATGTCTGATATCAGGCTATATTCCTATGGAAATATTTGATGAGAAACGAACCTAACAGCAATTTTAAGATTCGAAACGAATCGAATGGAATTTCTAGGCTTCGCAGGACCCTACCATTAAAAGCCTGTCATGTTTGAAACATGGCTGCACAGATACTAAACTTATGACCTTTCCAGATTTATGAGGTGATGGAGTTATCTATGCTGAAGCTATTGGAACACTAAGTGTTGTTTCTGGTGCCCGACAGTCACGACAGTATTGCGTTTACGAAAACATTTTTATCCACAGATCTTCACACAGAGAAATTTTTGGTTCATCCAGGTACCAAAACCGGTTCTTCAGTTTGTCCTGCTAGGGGAACCAAATTTGGTTACAAGGAACCAAACATGCACATGTTTGCTTCTTCAGTATGTCACATAAACTGGACTGTCATATCGTCTGTCTTCGGTAATTTATTTATTTATTTTTTTTTGGGGGGGGGGGGGGGTTAACGACACTTTCGACAGCAAGGGTCACGTCTGCCTTGGGTAAAGGAATAAACTGAATCACGTCCCGATGTGCGATAATCCATATAGTCGCCCGAGTGCTAGAATGTCGTATGTCTCAAAGGGGACATAGGACATTCTAGCACTCAGGCTACGATATATTGCCAAGATAACCTAACACACAGGCACTTGTATTAACTTAATATATTAAGTGTTATTTTTTATACTATCAATACTAACAAAAACACAAGGTCGGAAACTTCCCAGACCTTAAATTTTGAGAAACTGCCGTACGACGAATAATTCCCCTGTCTTACTCAAATAAATATGACCGAACGGTTCGTCTGTAAAGTGGAACCACGCGTTACTTCCACTGGGGAATCGCTCATTCAGGTGTCTACACAGGTGTTAGCACTTTCTGATAAATAAAAATTACTGTCCCCAGGAACGCCGCTGTGGCAACGTCTTGGAGAGAGTGAATATTTATTTGCCAGAGGGCGCTTGTCAGCGGAGGGCCAAGGCTGGGGTTGATCAACCTTGCTGGAGACCTAAGATACTCTTTCACCGTGGACAGGGGATTTTCACTAGCTCACTTTTGCAGATCACAATTGCTTATTCACAAGCCACAGAGTAGCGCCGCGCTTTAATCAATTGCTTTCAACGGTAATGACCTAGCATGGGCTAATTTCTTGGCGGGGCTGAGGTTCCATCAATTCCTAGGGTACTCAGGGCTTCTTCATTAATAAGATAAAGACTATTAACAATCCAACAATTTTTATATATAAATCTTCTGTACTCTTATTTACAAATAGCCAACAAATCCTAAATAAATAATCTCAACACTACTGAAATGAGTTTTGTGACTAGTCACTGAATCCCACCGAAAACAAGTACTAAAATATTGTCTAAAATTAAATTGTTTCCCAAATTTATATTCGTAGAGAAAGGTCGAAGCTGCGACTACTGACAAGAAATCACGAAATCTTTCACTCAACCGCTCATGCGCGCATTTATCCTGTTGCGCCTACCACATTATGGGGAATCACCTTTAATACTAAATTTCACCCTTTTAGAATATCTTATCACCTACCATTCCTGCTAATAGTGCTTCTAACTCGCAATAATAACAACTGATCATCTAATAACACAGATTCACTAATACAACTTAAAACTGTTAACTAATAACTATGTAACTACGACGTGTTATCACAACTAAATACTATAAACTAAATACTACATATACTCATCGGTTCTTCTTCGGCGTCTCCCCTCGATGCAAATCATCAGATCGGGAATCCTGTCGTCCAAATGACGGCTTACCGGAACCACACAAATACATCAACGCTTTACTACACCGCGTGAACTAACGATTATTCCATCCTAGCGAGTCTGTCTTGAGGTTAACTCGAGGGGTCTTATATAGGCGCGCGCATCACCTATCAAACACTTGATTTGGGCAAAGGTGCTAATTTAGAAAAGACGGCTTTGATGACTTGCAGTGACATGAACTGACTTTTCAATAAGTTCTAATTTGGAATACATTGTTTACACAGTCCCTGCATGACAGCGACTGAACAAAGAACACTTTCCGAATACGAACTTAATTAAATTAATGCGCTTACCCAGTTTGCTCACACTGATTACCAAAAAGTTTCTTTCTTGCATTTATTCTAAATAACTCGAATTGTTTACTTATTTTTTAAAATTTAGAATAAGCTTAACATAACAACCCTGTGATATATGCCTTCCTCTAAATTAAAAAGCTCCGCTTTTTCGACGAATATCTCATTTGGCAAACTTGAAAAAGGTAAAACATGATAAAATGAAATGAATGCATGAAAGATAAAATACAATAATTTTGAAAACTAATGGAGTGTCCATTTGTTTCTTCTTCTGTGATCTTCCCTTCCTTGTAATTGAATATATTGAGGTTGAAAGTGTCCGAGCGTGTTTGTGATACTATGTTGATATTGATAATTCGATACTGTCCGATGCATATAAAATGAATTGTGTCGCCAAAATCGTTAGACGTTGAGTATGAATGTTGAATGTCACGTAGTCCTTTTCCGAATGAATTCCAAATTTAGTTTCTGTGCTGATCCAAAGTTGTTGTCCGCGTGCTTCATGTCCGTTTGTTGTTAATTTATTGTTAGGTCTAGTTCTTTTCCTCATCTCGATGTAGCGTTATTCCTGGGGTTTACTCTTTCTCTTCAGGCTTGTCGTTGTGTATAATTTGGTTTCCTGTTGTGTGTCCTTCCTTTGTGATGTCTGTGTGCTCTGTATAGTACCATTTTACCATCTCCATATGCAACCTGAAAATATAAACTAGACAAAAATTGAGTTTACGCGTTCTGAAAAAAAAAACTTGTATAATGTTGCCCTGAAAGAAGAAACAAATTAGACGCAGCGCTCTGGTTAACCTGTAGAAAAAAAAGAACAAACATTGCATTGAGCAAGGAGCAACTTGAAAAAAAAAATAAACGAAGAGCTACTTTGAAAAACATCACAAATAACCAATCAGGAACTAATCAACCAGTCTTTATATCCAAGCGAAGAGCCTTGCCACAGATCTCCGTTGGATATTTTGCGCAATTTGAATGCAAGTGGCAAGATTGCGTTCAGATCACACAATATTATTATTATTATTATTATTATTATTATAATTATTATTATTATTATTATTATTATTATTATTATTATTATTATTATTATTTTAAGGTAGGGGTCCGTCTTGCGGGTGGCCCCTCTAAAGTATTATCATAATTTTAATATCTATCCTTATTGAATTTTCATTTTGCCCTTTAAACACCTGTAACTTTAATACCCAATGAAACTTGTATTACTCTTTAAGCCAGACAGTTACCCTTCAGCTGGCAAATGCTTTTTTTCTGTTTTAACCTCTTTACACAGCTTCGATTGTGCCGTGGAGCGCGTAAGCGGAATACGTGGAGTACACGAGAAGACGCGAGTTTTACGGGGTAATAATAACGAGACAACATCAAATCAGGGAAAAAAACAAAAACAACGCTTCACCCAACAAAGTGGTGGCGTATCCGTCAAGCGGTACCCACCAAGAAACTCATACTAACCGTAAATTACATATTTATTAACTGACAAATTAAATATCGGGACTTATATTATTTTATTTTATTTATGTATTTATTTTTTTAATAAGTTAACAAATGCTTTGAACACTTAGTTTTGTACTCACAATATCTCCCATTCGTCTAAGTCTGGGATGCTGATGGAATCTGATATTGTGTTGACGCTTGTTTTCAGTTTTCTTTTTCTTCTTTTTCCTTTCGCGGTCTTTGAAATGTGGAACTCTTGGATTAACTCTTCCGGTACATTTTCTCTCGGTTCCCACGTAGTTTCTTTAGATCCCTGCCACTTAATTTTATAATGTTTCCGACCGTGGAGTTTCTTGCACGCTAGGATCCTGTCTACAAAATAGGTGTCTTCTTCATTTTTCTCAGTGTCTTCGTCTGCGGGAGTCTGGTTTTTATCTTTCGGGCGGGGATTCGACGCGATATCGGGGTTTGTATCTGGGGCCCCTGTTTCCTGAGCCGTTTGCTCTTCGAGGGTAGTGGTCGGACGGTCTTTAGGGTTGGTGAACGGTTCGAGACGGTTCGCGTGTACTGGTGACTTGAGTTGAATATCGTCTGAACATCTGCGGACCGTGTATGTCGGGTTGCTGTCGTGCGTGATATAGTATGGCCCTGTCCAACGTTGGCATAGCTTCCGTGAAAGCCCAACAGGCGTTTTGTTGTTATATAACCATACTTTGTCACCTGTCGAGAATCTTGGGGGCTTTGCCTTTTTGTCATGCTGTTGTTTATACTTATGCTGTGCGTCGTGAATATTTTGTTTTACTATTTCTCTGGTGACTTCGAAGCTTTTCTGTATGGCGTCTAGATGTTTATACGCTTCGGTTCCGATGTTGTTAGTTGGAATAAGCTCCGTATCTATCGGTAACTGGCAATCTTGTCCGAATAAAACACGAAAAGGACTCATCTGCGTTGACTCTGTGCACGGTGTTGCCCTATACGCGAACAGCACACTTGGTAAAAGATCCGGCCAATTTTCTTGCTTCGCATCGCAATACATTCGGAGTGTTTTTGTTATTGTCGAGTTCATCCTTTCACATGCGGCATTTGTCTGTGGGTGGTAACTGCTTGTCTCCAGTTTCGTGATCTGAAAAAGTTTGCAAAGTTCTTTGATAAGTTTTGACATGAAATTTTGTCCTCTGTCTGACAATAGTGTTTTGGGGGCCCCGTACCTACAAATAATTTCTGAATATAGAATTTTAGCTATTTCCGATGCTTCCATTGTTTTTAAGGGGAATGCCTCGGGCCATTTTGTGAAAGCATCAACAATTAACAAAATATATTTATATCCATTCGGAGAGGTCTTGAGGGGTCCTAAAATGTCAATATGGAGACGGCTAAATGGCGCTTCGACAGGTAACGGTTTTAGAGGCGCTGGATGGTGGTGGGTCGCATCCTTGTTTTTCTGACACTGGAGACATGATTTTACATAATATTGAATGTCAGAAAATAAGTGTTGCCAAAAATACTTGGATTCGAATGGACTGATAAGTTCTATCAATACCTTGGTGTCCACCCAGCAGTGAGTCATGATATGACAGTAGCACATCATTCCTCAAACTGAGTGGCACCACGAGCTGTTTAATTAAACGGTCTATTCTATGGCCCTTACCTTTTGGGTAGTAGAGATGATACAGGATTCCATCTTCCAAAATGTAGTCATTTGCTTCCAAAATGACTCTTCTAGCGTCTTTATCGTCTTCGGGTAATATTCTGTCTTCTAAATATTCGATAAAAACATTTACGTCCGGATCCGATCTTTGTTTATTTTTAATGTCAGCCTCGGAGACGGCTGCGACGCGCGTAATAGAATCTACTGGGTCACACTGTTGTATTACCTCTTCGGTTTGTGTTTGAGACGCCGCGTGTTCTTTAACGTTGTTTGTGGCCATCACGGTGGCCTGAGCATTATCGCTTACTGTCGGTTTTGTAACTTGTGGATATTCGCGTCGTGATAGCGCATCCGCGTTCAAATGCTTTCTACCTGCTTTATGGATGATTTCAAAATTATACCCTTGTAATTTTAGCGACCAGCGGCCTAATCTGCCGCTACATTGTTTAAGGTGTCGTAAATATGAATTAGCAACATGATCGGTGATTACGGTAAACTTACCATTCGCTAAATAAACATGATAGTGTTTAATACCTTCAACTATTGCGAGCCATTCGCGTTCTGAAATACCAAATTTTTGTTCTGCTTCAGAAAGAGACCTGCCTCCATATGAGACAACCACTTCCTTACCATTTTCATCCATCTGACCTAAGATATAACCTATTGAATATCTTGACGCGTCTGTATACAAAACAAATTCTTTATCAAAATCTGGGAAAGCCAAAATTGGAGGTTTTGTCAGGGCCTCTTTCATGGTGTTAAAGGCCTTCTCACATTCTGCATCCCACTGAAATGGTACATTCTTTTTGAGAAGATTATTGAGAGGTGCTGCTTTTTGCGAAAAATTGAAGACGAAACGTCGATAATAGTTGCAGAGACCAAGGAAAGCACGAACATCTTTGAGGTTTTTTGGACGGGGGAACGAGGACACAGCGTCCGTTTTCGAAGTATCAACAGAAATGCCATCTTTAGAAAGAACGTGCCCCAAATAGCGTATTTCCTTTGCAGCGAAATCACACTTAGAAGGCTTCAACTTTAGATTTGCTCTACGCAAGGCCTCAAACAATTGTGACAAGTGCTGGAGGTGTTCCTCAAAAGACCTAGAAAACACGAGGAGGTCGTCTACGTAACACAAACATGAGTGTCATTGTAAATCTCGAAGGACTTCAGCCATGACCAACTGGAAACTTGAAGCGCTATTCATCAAGCCCATGGGAAGTCTGTGGATGACAAAAGCGGTTTTGTGTCTAGAATCCTGGTCTAAATCAATTTGGAAATATCCTGAGAACATATCAAGACAAGAGAATATCGTAGACCTTGATTTTCCAAGGGTGTCGAAAACGTCCTCCAACCTGGGCAAAGGAAATGAAATGGGCTTTGTCAAGGCATTCAGTTGCCTGTAATCTACAGTGAACCTAAACGAATTGTCCTTTTTCCTAACCATAACAACAGGGGACATCCATTCCGAGACTGAAGGTTCAATAATGCCATGTTCTGCAAGTTCGTCAATTTGTTTGCTAATCTCTTCCTTCATTGCTGGCGAAGCCCTATAAAACCGACGTCTCACTGGGGCCGCATCACCTGTATCGATTTTATGGCTATATATGCGAGACATTCCAAGTTCGGACAAATCCTTAGCGAAGCAATCCCTATTCTGACCTATTAGCACCAACAGTTCCTGTTTCTGAAGACTTGACAAATCAGAGTGGGATAAATCGATGCCAAGCGACTCGGCTTCGGCAAAGTAATCGTCATAATTGTTGGAACCATCATGACCAATGTAATTCACCGTCGCTTTGGCACTAACATCGCTTTTTTCAACTGAATGCAGAATATCATCAGGACGGATGGGGTAAAAACAACCGATAACCTGTGAAGATGTGAGCCTAACATAGGAATTGGTGGGGTTAAGAACTTTAGAAACAGCCCTATTGTTAACCACTTCTACAAGCGTACGTGCAGCCAAAATGTTCTTGTGACTAACTAAATTTGAATCCGGTTCGATAATACCTACACGCGAAGTAATTCTATCAAACCCCACACGTACCGGTATAATAGTCTCACTTCGGGGTTCCAAAGTTACGTCCTCTAGCACTGTTACATTATTTGCACAATTAGGTTGTTCTTCGATATTGTTTATTGGAGCGTGTGTCATACCATTCTGCAGTATAAGAGTTCTCTGACCTAGGTCAATATTAGCCTTGTTTTCAATTAAAAAGTCTATACCTAAAATAATATCTGCTGGCATTTTTTCCAAAATTAAAAAAGTTTGAGTCATATCTAGCCTACCCAGGGATAAATGTAAATTTGTTTCTCCTAAAACCTTCAGTAAATTGCCGTCTACACCCGTTATGAGTCTAATACTAGGAGGAAGAATTTCAATTTTGCCCCACAAGCGAACGGACTGTAAGATTTCTTTTGATTTACAGGAGCGACTGGCTCCCGTATCAACCAGTGCAGGAATTCTAGTATATATATTTTCCAACCTAACGTCGACTTTATTTCCATCCATTTCCGTACTAACTGAGGTGCTTAGTACAGGTATCGCAGTAAATCGGCATGTTGAACTGACATGGCCAATGCACTTACATGTGTTACACCTATGATTCCTAGCGGGACAAGTTGATGAGTTATGGTAATGTCTTCCACATCTATGGCACAAGGGAAATTGCCGCCTCTTACCTATAAACGGGCGATACTCCCGACGTCTTGAGAAATCTCTTTCAGTGTGTAGTTGGCGCTGGCCACAGTCATTCCAGTGTTTATGTGGGTCAGAGTTAAATGAGATCTGGGCAGCTCGAATTGCATTTTGCTGAATGACTTTCTCCTTAATGTCACGAATGTAATCAAACATCTCTCGGAAAGTTTCTGTGGAACCCATTGTCAGTCTAATGAGAGTACTGGGAAAGGTTCAAGCTAGATGGATGAACTAATTCGGATTCTCCACCAAATATGACCAAACGGTCCGCCTGTAAAGTGGAACCACGCGTTACTTCCACTGGGGAATCGCTCATTCAGGTGTCTACACAGGTGTTAGCACTTTCTGATAAATAAAAATTACTGTCCCCAGGAACGCCGCTGTGGCAACGTCTTGGAGAGAGTGAATATTTATTTGCCAGAGGGCGCTTGTCAGCGGAGGGCCAAGGCTGGGGTTGATCAACCTTGCTGGGGACCTAAGATACTCTTTCACCGTGGACAGGGGATTTTCACTAGCTCACTTTTGTAGATCGCAATTGCTTATTCACAAGCCACAGAGTAGCGCCGCGCTTTAATCAATTGCTTTCAACGGTAATGACCTAGCATGGGCTAATTTCTTGGCGGGGCTGAGGTTCCATCAATTCCTAGGGTACTCAGGGCTTCTTCATTAATAAGATAAAGACTATTAACAATCCAACAATTTTTATATATAAATCTTCTGTACTCTTATTTACAAATAGCCAACAAATCCTAAATAAATAATCTCAACACTACTGAAATGAGTTTTGTGACTAGTCACTGAATCCCACCGAAAACAAGTACTAAAATATTGTCTAAAATTAAATTGTTTCCCAAATTTATATTCGTAGAGAAAGGTCGAAGCTGCGACTACTGACAAGAAATCACGAAATCTTTCACTCAACCGCTCATGCGCGCATTTATCCTGTTGCGCCTACCACATTATGGGGAATCACCTTTAATACTAAATTTCACCCTTTTAGAATATCTTATCACCTACAATTCCTGCTAATAGTGCTTCTAACTCGCAATAATAACAACTGATCATCTAATAACACAGATTCACTAATACAACTTAAAACTGTTAACTAATAACTATGTAACTACGACGTGTTATCACAACTAAATACTATAAACTAAATACTACATATACTCATCGGTTCTTCTTCGGCGTCTCCCCTCGATGCAAATCATCAGATCGGGAATCCTGTCGTCCAAATGACGGCTTACCGGAACCACACAAATACATCAACGCTTTACTACACCGCGTGAACTAACGATTATTCCATCCTAGCGAGTCTGTCTTGAGGTTAACTCGAGGGGTCTTATATAGGCGCGCGCATCACCTATCAAACACTTGATTTGGGCAAAGGTGCTAATTTAGAAAAGACGGCTTTGATGACTTGCAGTGACATGAACTGACTTTTCAATAAGTTCTAATTTGGAATGCATTGTTTACACAGTCCCTGCATGACAGCGACTGAACAAAGAACACTTTCCGAATACGAACTTAATTAAATTAATGCGCTTACCCAGTTTACTCACACTGATTACTAAAAAGTTTCTTTCTTGCATTTATTCTAAATAACTCGAATTGTTTACTTATTTTTTAAAATTTAGAATAATATTAACATAACAACCCTGTGATATAAATATAACAATGACGTCCAATTCACATAGTCGGCGCCATTTCGGGACATAACTTGGCTTGAAGCAGTTTTTGTCATGACTTACTTCCAATTTACAGTACGTGGAGAGTGGATTGTATCTAAATCACCCGGGGAGTGGAGTTATCACCCAAAGTATCACTTTCAAATTATGTACATGTGGACAAAAAACGCAAGCAATGTTTCAGCCAATTGACCTCCGGGTATAACCCGGAGGTCCATTGGCTGGAACTTTGCTTGTGCTTGTAATGATTTGCAACAAATTTGCAATTATTGCTTAGGTGGAACCAGCACTCTGCGGGTGATTTAGTGATAGTACACTCTCCACGTACTGTATTCGATGCGAAGTGAATGGGTTGCTAACCACCGGCACTTCGGTCCATGTTCACGCGGAAAGTATTCTCATTCTTCCGCTGATTGGTGGGCTACAAATTACATCAGCTCAACTAAGTGCAGGAAATTCAAAAACCTGCTTACGTTCATTCGATGCAATAACAAGTGTGACCCCAGAGTTATAAAGCTGAAAACATCCCCTCGCCCAGCACCAAAAAAGCCCAAAACGAAGGTGCGTATTAGTTACAATAATCAAAAGATGTTGCAAAACACTTTCCGAATTTTCAGAGCAGCCAATGATAGTATCATGGTAACATGTGATATATGCCTTGAAATGCATTAAGTCTGATAACCTAGATGGGATAGAAAGTAGTTGTGTGGGGGTGGGGGGGGGGGGGGGGTTAATAAATTCATGTAGTAAAGAGGTCTCTATTAGTCTGTAGTCTGTTTTACGCTTTCAATTTTATATCAATATGGCTTAAACAATGCGTAAAGAATAAATTGCAGTTGAAAAGACTTCTATTACTTTTGTTCACCCTTCACTCAATACCCCCTCTTACTGGCATCCTCCCAATAGTACAGGTGCTGCTCATTGCGAAGCTCTTGACAGAAAGAGAAGAGGGTTTCACAATAATCACTACCGATTCTAATTATTACCGGTATTATCTGTATTATGGGTACAGAAAAACTGATAACGTTATCAAATTAGTTGATTTTTATATTACTTCAAGTCACCTATTCAAATTGTAGGGAAAATTCAAAGGCACCGACGTTTAGCAGAATTTAATATGTTCAGTAAAATATAGATTTTCAGTATACTATTAAAAGTAAAAACACTACTGTGAGAATAAATATATATTTTATTGAATATACTAAATGTTGCTTATATGAGTGCCTGTGGGAGGTTTAACATGAACGGTGACTTTGCAAATCACTGAGACTATTTTCACAGTGCACATGGACCTTTTCAGTTAATGGACCATTAGCTGTAAGGTAGTATTCAATAAGATATTTTCTTATACAACTTTCGCTAATTTCTAGAAATTATTTTTAATATTGTATCCCACCCTTCTAAATGGTAACTTCAGACATGGAGTAATCCTGATAGTTTTCAATCACTACACATTTTTTTTTATAGAAAAACAAACATTAAAAGTATTGGCATTATTGCTTGGAATCTTCCCAAGTGTTCCTCACTTAAGTCGAGTGACTCGCGACAGTATGAAGTATTTATCTACTTAAGTACTGCATTTTGTAAAGTTGAGAGCCTACAATATTGTATTCTTATTATATGTTAATGATATACCAATCTCAACGTCCCTTAACTTATTGTCTTTCGCTGATGACACTACAGGATCCGCATTTGGACACGATATAGACCACTTATTTGAAACAGTCAATGCTGAATTAAACTCTATTTTCGATTGGTGTTCAACAAACAAATTAAAACTAAACGAAAATAAAAGCAAATTTATATTAATCAACCCTCCCCATTCCAGTATAACTGATACATCAAGACAAATCGTTATTAATGGTACACAAGTTGGTAGAGTAGGAGCATCGGAAATTGACAAAACCGTTCGATTTCTTGGTATAAATATTGACGATAAATTATCATACAAGATGCACATGTCCACCATATGTTCAAAGGTGTCTAGATCTCTTAATGTAATAAGCCGCGTGAAGAATATCTTAACCCATCGCGCCTACTTTCCCTTTATTATGCTCTAGTTCACTGTCATCTCCTATATGGAATACAAATTTGGGGACGCTCTAAATCGGTCAGTAAATTATTCTTATTACATAAAACGCGCGGTTCGTATCACAAACAATAAACATTATAAATCCCATACCAATCCTTTATTCCACGAAGACAAAATTCTCAAACTACAAGATCTTCATACTCTACATGTTTTACTACTTATACATGACTGGAAGCACAACAAACTTCCACCAACCATCGACAATTATTTATGTCTTCATAACCCATTGGGAACAATAACCAGACAGTCCGGAAACCTTGCAGTAAAAAAAAAACAAGAAACAAAGCCTTAGACCAACTCCCGGTAACTCTGTACCCGAAAATGTGGAATAGCGTGGACAGTGCCATCACGAAAATATTTAGCAGAAAGGTCTTCAAAAAATCTCTTATGAACAGAATATTGGATCAATACCCTACTACGATAAACTGTAATAATACACACTGTAGAGACTGCAACGTCCTCCTTAACTCAATTTAAATATATATATATATGTGTGTGTTCATATATACACCCCATATATACACTTGTCACGAGATGGTCGCCAGAGATGGTTTTGCCTGGTACGTTTAAGTGTATTCATCTCCTTAGATATATCTCAGGAGATGGATGCCTTAGGTTGCTGGGCGGGGTTGTCTCTAGTGTCTGCTTTGTGTGTTCATTAGGTTGCTGGGCGGGGTTGTCTCTAGCGTCTGCTTTGTGTTAAGTGTGTACTCTCTACATAGATGTCATTCGTGTTTCCTTGAGACTGTGTGAGCAAATGTGTATGTGTGTACATATATACACGGATGGGCAGACATATACACACATATGCATAGTCCTAATATTTATATGTACTATATAATACATATATGTGTGTGTGTATGCATGTGTATGTGTGTGTGTGCGCGTGCATGCACACACGCACGCACATGCATGTGTGTGTGTATATATATATATATATATATATATATATACGTGTATGTGGGTGTGTGTAGGTATGTAGGTGTGTGTATGTGCGCATATGTATTTATATGACGTAGGTCTGTTACCAGTTACTTTAACATTTTCATTTTCATAATCATTCTATAATTCTTCTGAAATGTATTATTCTACCTACGATACTTTGATCACTTAATTATCTTCGGAATCTGTCCCGCCAATCTGCAAACAATCCTCGGGGAATGGCAGGAAGACAGCCAATCTGGCTATATCATTCCCCGCAGCACTTGTGAGTCACTTTATATTGGTAGATAAATTGCTAATATTGTTCTTTGTGAAACTATGATGCATTCAATGTATTTGTATATAAATATATGCTTGTGCTGCAAACAAAGTTACAAAGAAAAATCAATACCGCATCACCAAGCGCTGACAATTAGCGTTGACAGTTTGTCCAAACTCTGTTTATAACATCTCTCACTGCCTTACTGACAAAATCACTGGATTTGGGTGTGTTTCGTGAAAATTGGTTTTTGTTTCCCCCTTTATTGTCAACTGACCATTTTCATGTACTGGACTTAACAAAATATTTGTTTCTGCATGTTTCGCCCTCGATCGCTGTCTTCGCTACTGCGGGAGCTTTTCTTCACAAATGAAAGGAACTTCTTGGAGCTAAACCTTTATTAGCCAACGAAGATTTTTTATGACAATTCAAACGTTTTAGTGCATTTGGCTACATGGGAGCCTGACGGCGTGGAGTCCGAACACTTCCCTTTTCAGCGGTGCATCCCATCATAACAGTCACATACTAAGCTGTAAGCATCTAGGTTTCTCGTTTGCAGTATTTGAACCAACAAAAATAAAGTATTATAATAGCACTTGGCCTCAGATTACCTTTTTAATTTCTTTTAATTAATTTTTTTCAGTTTTATTTTTCTTCCTGTTTTGGTAGCGGTTGTGTTTTATGAAGATCACACGCCATGTGATGTATTAATTTAAACTTGAGAGATACAAAGGAAATTGTTCCAAGTAATTAAACATAATTTTACTCAAATGCGCATTCCTTATCAATTCAATGATTCTGATTGATTTTGGGAGACAATATTCAGTATATGGTATTGAGCGATTGGTACTTTAGGCTAAGTCTAATGGATGCAATGCGAAACAATAAGTGTTGTACTTTACGAATATACTAAAAATAAATCAAGATAACACAATGTTGTTAGAGTGGCTCACTAGTAATCTATTTCTCACGAACTTATATCCGCCACGAGAAGCTGTTAGTGACCGACCCTAGCAGCATTGTGGCCCTTCACTTGCGAAATTAAAGCCATTGATTTTGGACACCATATTTAATAGAGCAGATTGCTTGGCTGTAATGTTTAAAAGAAAAGGTATGACTGAAAGAATCCCAAACAAAGATTTGAATTTCGAGGAAAAATATAAAAGGAAATGCAAATATTCGCAAGCGGACCTCCGACTTCAAATGAGTGTAAATTCATGGAACCCGTTGGTTAAAACTATACAAGGCCTCCGGGAGCGCATGATGGGGGCTGTGGAGGGGCACACGCTGCACTCCCCTAAAGGGCTCTTTACGACAGAACTGCACTAATGTAAAAGACTTTACTTTTAGTTATCTATGAATTTTGTCTTTTTCGAAATGTCGTCTGCTATTCGTGTATGGGGAAAAAAAAATTAACAGAATTTGTTTCTTCTTGTTTCTTCTTGGTTGAAACTCTGCAAGTACGCACAATTTTCTTTTTCAAAGAATGATGGAGGCCCAAAGTTGTAGACATTTTTAACTTTTTAATCATAGATTGTGAACTCTAGTTGGAGTGATATCTACGGACATGCTCCAATGAGGGTACAAAAGACGGCAACACGAATTTGGACGTACAATATTTGGATAGGGGACTTTATGACATACGAGAATAGGCACTGTGGCATTTGGGCACTGTGGCATTCGGACATTCCTGATTCAATAATAAATACTTATCCTAAATTTAGAAACAACGATTATTCAAATGTTCTTATGTTTTGCGCTACATGTTATATACTACTCAACGTTTGCTAAGCACCAAATATTTGACACCCCATTGTGAAGTTTGCTTGTGACATATTTGCGATATTTTTGGTGGAGATGTTTGGTCTCCAGTGTTTACATTCGCTCTTTTGACGGGCAGACGTTTCGTGACAGTCACGGATAGCATGTACCCCTTGATTTTCATGATGTTTTCGTGTACTGTCTACATGTACATAACATGTGTAGGGTATTCGATCTTCATTTCAACACAAACCTTTGTGATTTAATGATTGAATATGACGAATGCAAATCTAAGAAGACATTTGTCTGAAGCAAAAATGTGGCGGGCTGTAGGGATGGTGGAGCTACGGGCTACCCATCGTCAGGTTGGTGAAGCCCATGGTGTGCTCCATACGGTGATCACCAGAGCTTGGGCAAGATTTCAGCAGTATGGCACACCGGTAAGACGGCATGGTGGTGACAGAGACAGGGCAACATCTGCAGCTGAAGACCGGGTTTTGATCATTCAGGCCCATAGGAACCGCTTTGCCACAGCCACCCAGCTTCGCAGTGACCTTCAGAATGCATCCTGGGTTAATGTTTCGACGCAGACTATCCGATCAAGGTTGCACGAAGGTGGTCTCTGATCGAGAAGACCATGTATTCGCATTCCGTTGTCCCAGAACCACCGCCGGGCACGATGAATGGGCCATGGACCACGTTGGATGGACCAGAGAGGATTGGCGACCTGTCCTTTTTACAGATGAGTCAAGGTACTGCCTAGACCACACAGATAGGTGTTCTAGGGTATGGAGAAGACTAGGAGAGCGATTCCATGCAGCCAACATTTCTGGGCATGACCGCTATGGTGGAGAGTCAATCATGGTCTGGGCGGTATCAGCAGGGATGGACGTACAGAGCTCTGTCCTTGAACGTGGTACATTGACTGCACAGTGGTATATCGATGAGATCCTGGATGTCCACGTCAGATTGTATGCAGGTTCAGTGGGTAATAGATTAATTCTGATGGACGATAATGCCCGTCCTCATGTTGCCCATGCTGTCGGGGAATACCGACAGAGGGAGGGTATTGAGTGTATGGACTGGCCAGCAAGATTCCCCCGACCTCAATCCAATCGAACATATCTGGAATGAGTTGCAGCTTGCAATTTCAGTCCGTCCAATCTTGCCAAGAAATGTCCAGGAGCTTGGTGCCATGCTGGTCCAAGAATGGAACAACATCCCACAAAGGGCCACCGGGAACCTGATTGGGAGCTGTCGTGCTCCACACCATTTACTCCTTGCTGCGATGTGACGTTCAGTTAAACGTGGAATTATTCGAGGTCGCCGAGCGTACAAATAGCAGCTGTGTAGGCGATTTCAGATAGTCTGACCACTGACTCGCACATCTGTCCGATTTCTGAGGAACTTTGATGGCGGTTGCGTAATGCCATGATTCGGATGAAACGATCTTGGTAGGCAGTTGGACGACCTGCCCGACGCCTGTCATCAACATTGCTCGTCTGACGGTAGCGTGATCACAACCTGCAAATCACCTATTGGGTAACGTTGAGAATTTGAGCCACTGCAGTCAGTCTGTTGCCAGCTTCCAACATGCCAACGGCATGTAAATGTTCATCATGTGTCAGTCTTCGCAAACCTCAGAAGTTACGTTTCGATCAGAAACTCTTGATGAACGAACTTATACCAAGAAAAGAACGATTAGACCTCCGAAAAATGAAACATTCTCGTGGTTGAGGGAAGCCGATCAAGGAGTATAGATTTTCTTGAATTCACGACTGAGATCATTTTAATTTACACACAAAACAGTAGTCATTATTTTTAATATATACTGAATGCGTCATTGCACAACTACTGCTTGCATCAGAGGCCACATATACAAAATCTGTATCTTTGGAGGTGCATATTTAAGACGCATGCTTGGTTACGACTTGTTTACATTACTATGTTCTGAGCAGTACATGTTTTCGAAACACGTTTTTATAAATGAAAATACTTAAAACATTTCTGAAACGGCGTGCAGATATACTGTTATAGCGCATAGTCTTTTAGAATGTTGAACGTGTACGCACTCAATAAATTTATCCGAGGATCGCAAAAGTTCAAAACAGCCGCATACAGTTTCAACTGAAACAACGGGCATTTTTATTAGTCTAAAAATGAAGTCTGTAATTAAAATGCTAGTTAACCCTCTACTCAACGTGCACGACATCACAATATAGTAGTTTAATTTTTTTTTTTTTTTGTACAGAATTTTCCAAGCATTTCAACAGAGCAATATCATTTCAGAAAAGAGGAACCGATTCGTTATCTAAAGGGTTAATCAAGTTATTACAGTTGAGACTTGTAAGATAAATTTATCATCACCATCATGTTTATGTACAAAATGTTGAGTGAGACTCGCTCTTGTTTCGAAAGCTTTTTCTCGACTCGCGTTCGACTCATCGAGGTCAGGAACGTGACGACAGGGGGTTGAGGGTTGATTTCTTTCATGGTAGTAGTATAACTAATGGTAATATAGTACAAGTAGTACTATACAGTTTACGAGCAAATCGTGCAGAATCTACTATGTTCAAGCAGTAGCTGATGAATTCAATCAATGCGCTTGATCGAAGATGAATTCCCTGTATTTTGCTCAATATGAATGCCATAAGCAGCTCAGTGAACAATTAGCTAGTTGAAACACCTAAATTTTGAGTTGTTTTTTATCTTCTTGGTTCTATTTTTGTTACTTCAGTTTTGTGTTTTGCTTCTGATGATTGAAAGTATTTGTCAGTCCTAAGTTCAGTTTTGCACTTTTCCATTGAAATTTCCACTTGATATTGAGTTGTTTTGTCAACAGTACCTCACACTGGTTGTGTGATACACATAGTGGCAGTCGGGTTTAATACTCCATTTTTCACAGAACCTCAAATCCCTAAGTTGACCAATCTTTTAGCTAGTACAGGTTCAGTACCAGCAATAGTTACACAAATGCATGTGTATTTCTCAATGAGTGAACTACTCTAAACTAGTTCAAACAAGTAATTGTTATACAATATTTTTCCAAAACTACCTGATAGTCCCATTGTGTGAATTGCTCAAAGTTCTCAGCTTGGGCATTTGTTTAGCACATATTCAATTCCCAGAATAATACCAAATAATAATAACCTGATAATTCTAACATAAATGTGTTGTCATATCAGTTACTAGAATAATTTTCAAAATTTGTCTCCTTCCCAGTGGAAATTCACTACCCTACACCACCACCACCATCGGAAGCCTCTAGTCACGTCCCTGACCGAGATATGGCCTTAGAAACAAGACTCTGATACAGTTTTTTTCAAAATGAACCTAATGGTGGTAATTTATATTTTATTACACGCGCTGTGGTGTTTTAACTGGAAATAAAGCACCTAAATGCCGAAAACACACTGCGATCTTGATCTTAACTATTGCCTGATGCGCATCTCTTCCATAGAGCTATTCTCCGAAATCTACGATGTCAAAAGATATGGAGAAGTATTTGTTGGACATTTCCCTTTATCTTATAGGGCAGCGTTAAATAAAATGAGGATACCTGTGTTTTTTGAGTGGATACCATAATTATTTCATGAGTGACTAGCTGATAAAAATTTATATTTCACCTGCTAGTCACGAATGAATAAGTATGTGATAACCACTCAGCCCTTTGGTTCCTGGTGATATATTTCATGCGAGTTCAGACCCAACAACTGGCAGAGACTATAATCCTTACTTGGGGGAGGACCAATCAATATTTTTAACATTCAGCCTTGGGACCGCATGTTGAAAATCTTGATTGGCCTAACCCATAGATTCACTCGGCAATTGTCTACTTTATGAATTCAGGACTTATCACGAACCTGGATCGGAAAATGGCCGTCCGGCTTCGAAGAGTGAAAAAAATGGGTATTCTTTTATTATATGCGTTCCATATTCTAAAACAACATCTTTACGTTTTATTCCCAAATTAATGCAAAATAATTGCCTCGAAAGCGATAAATAGTTCAGTTCAAAAGCCATCAACGTATAGCCAACGAACTGCGTTCAACGACGAAATTACTCGTCCGCGAAACAGAATATTTCCCTCAGCTTTTCACTGAACGCTTCACAGAAACGTCAATGGATATTAATTTCATACCAAAAATCACAATATCAACAACGTTTCACAATGAAATAGTCAACATTTCTCACTTTCATAACGTTTTAGCGAGCTTATTTTGTATTTCTTGATCCCATTTCACTATGAAAACACGGTTTTTATGTAACGCAATCTTGTGTCTTGTGTTGTTCAATACGGAAATTACGACGTGTGCGTTTTCGCCATTTCCTTATTTTTTTCACGGAAGCATATAAAAAAGCTTTTGTCAGCAAATATTAAACTCCCTCAAGCATATCTTTCTTAAACTTCAAACGTCTTTCAATCCGAGGGCTCAGCTTCTGGTTTAAAGATTGTTGAAGTGGAAGAAATAGATTGAATAATCAGCTGCATGTCGTATTCACTCTCCAAATGTATTCTTTTACATCCTTTCAGAAAATATATTACTGGAATTCCTGTATATTGTATTCTCTTAAATTGTTAACTGGCAGAGTGCTGGAAGCCCATATTTGGGCTTTATTCTGAAGTGCAGGTGCCACAACTTAATGGCTTCATATTCTGTAGATGTAAGTCATATTATTTTTTTATTGAAAGTATTTAATCTGTTGGGATTTGCCTTGTTACAATTTATGGGAGAGTGCCACTAGGCACTCTCCCATAAACTGTTACAAGGCAAAGAGACGTGAACAAATTTGGATGGCCAAAAATAACAAAGCACTCTACCAGCTAAATTCATCCTACAGTCATGTAGATGTTGGCTTTGAAAAAATATGAAGAAAAGAGGCACCGGTGCTCCCCTACCCCACCCGTCCATTATCGGGTTCGCCACTTCTGTCGTTTCGGCATTTTTGGGGTCTTGAAAGAGTTGAAGGTTCTTTCTTAATTCTTTGAACCCGATAGACCACTTTTTCGACTTTGGGACGTGATATGTCGTCATTTCATTAAGTAAGATGGCTGCTAAAGCAAGGTTCTCACTTTCACGGTTTGACGTGCCGGAAGCCAACGGTTTAAATCCGTGTTTGTCCCTGGTAAATCCGTGCCGAGTCCGTAGACATGACCGTGGTGTTCCGGGATAAACACTCGCGCTTCCACCTCCTTGTTTTTTCCGTGGAGCGATTTTCAAAATGTTTGAAAACTTAAGTTGAAGATTTTAATTAGTCTACCCCCAAATAGTCAATATGAACTCTACCAATTGCTGCGTTTAAACTGACATGGAAGATACCAGCAGCGTCCAAAGGATTAACTCTATCGTTGCTGCAGGTCCGCACCGAGTGCGTAACCGAATTTTGATGTCCCGTGACACAAAAGTCGTACTGAGTGAGGAGATACCACATACACGTGATGGATACAACACTACGCTGTTATTCTCAACACACCTCACACGTTATAACATATGTAAACCACAGACGGTATGACGTTATCCAATTCTTCCCCTAATTTTCGCTTTCAGGGGAAGACAGGGAGGGGGGGAGGTCAATTTTTTTCCAGGAAGGTGTGACGGCGTGGGCGGGTGGTCAGATATCAATTTATTCAATGGTCTGAACATTTTTATGCCCCCGTGGCATATAGTGATTGAAGTGTGCGTGTGTCCGTCCGTCCGTCCGTCCGTGTGTCCGTGTGTGTGTGTGTGTGTGTGTGTGTGTGTGTGTGTGTGTGTGTGTGTGTGTGTGTGTGTGTGTGTGTGTGTGTGTGTGTGTGTGTGTGTGTGTGTGTGTGTGTGTGTGTGTGTGTGTGTGTGTGTGTGTGTGTGTGTGTGTGTGTGTGTGTGTGTGTGTGTGTGTGTCACAGTCATCAAACTTCACACAATTATAAAGTACCATGGGAGGATGTGTCACACACCATAGACGGGTTCGTACCTTCAAGGTCAAGGTCACATTTCAAGGTCACACTAAAAATTGGTCAATATTCGTATCTCAGCCATAACTCAGAAACGGATCATAGTACAATTGGTAAACTTTTTACAAATGTTAAGGACAGTCAGAAGGTGTGTCGCGTATAATAGTTTCTGCCACATCTGCAAGGTGGAGGTCACAATTGACCTTCATATGTCCAGGTCACAAATTGTGCCTCAAGCATAACTCCAAAACTATTACGGCTACAATCATCTAACATCACTTATTTATAAAGGACAACAGGTGGATGTGTTACACACCACAGCCAGGTCCGTAAGGTCAAGGTCAAGGTCACATTTCAAGGTCACACTGAACACGGTTAGGGCCACAGTCATCAAACTTCACACAATTATAAAGGACCATGGGGGGATGTGTCACATACCATAACCTGTTCGTACCTTCAGGGTCAAGGTCACATTTCAAGGTCACACTAAAAATCGGTCAATATTCGTGTCTCAGCCATAACTCCGAAATGAATCATAGTATAATTGTTAAACTTTTTACAAATGTTAAGGAAAGTCAGAAGGTGTGTCGCGTATAATAGTTTCTGCCGCATCTGCAAGGTGAAGGTCACCAGGGGGAGGGGGGCATGTGTTACCTTAGTAACATTTTTCTTGTTTTCCTTTACTATTTTAATGATTTTTATAGGCCTTTTAGGACAGGTACATCCATTAAATGTTGTTTTTTTCATTTCTATAGATTTGCTTCAATCGTTCAATGAGTCAATAGTAACTTGTTAACAAGTCGGAACCTTTTTAACTTGTTAACAAATAATGTTAACCAAAACAGAAGTAACGACATCTGATATATATCTCCCAACAGAACCGCTGGATGAAAGGAGAAGAGTCTTATTCTGAAGACATACCAAGGTGTATATATATATATATACATCATCAGTGCACTTTCATACTGATTATTCTCAATTGGCACTCCCGATTTGAGACATGACCATGCACTGACACGAACTAAAGATAGGTCAGTGGATAGGTACTCAAAATTAATGAAAGTCATTGGTAGTAAACTGATAAGATGTTTGTTACTCAGACTGTTTCCAACAAAAACAAGACTTAAAATATATAGACTTCTGAAGAACTTAAAATTAAAAAGTCTAAATCCCATTGAAATGAAGACGATATATATTTGAATTATGATCAGGTTGAGATAGATTATCTAACATCCTATTCCTAAGTGCTTCAAATGTATAAAGACTTGTTCTCATTCGTTTGTCATCAGTGGCATCGGTTTATTCCCGTTTGTCCAATTTTCTGAATTTAACGCCTACCGATTGCTCTTTCCAGTTCTCCCACTTTGCCAAAGACAACATAAAATAGTTGCTTTCATAATTTGGACACTACTCGTCTTTGACAGTGGTATTTTCGTTTTATCATTTACGCACTGTGATTAAATTAGGTCGCATAAGTATAGTTATCATATTATAAGTACACGGGAGAAAAATATTGATCTCTTTATATCTATATTTCGTCCCTTGAGTGCAAGAATTGTAGATAACGCCTAGATACATGGGAAGATTAGCAAATAAGCTGTGACATTTTGTATATTTTTGTGTTTGTTATTATCAATATTATTTTTTATCAAATAACATGTGCTATTTTCGATGTAAATTGTTTTCAGCTTTTAGTAATTTTGTATTTTTGTGTGAACTTAATTTTATTATTGATTAGAATTACAATATTCAATGTAAATATTGTGTAATATATATTCAGTTTGTTTATTTCGAAATTTAGTCAAATAATTAACCCTTTCAACCTCAGATGCCGTTTTTCCGGCAGGGTCACAAACTACGTCACAATGTCATCAAGTGGGATGGCTACAAGGTAAATGTGTGGTGTAGACCAATCAATATTTTCAACGTGCAGCCCCAAGGCTGCACGTTGAAAATATCAATTGGTCTAACCCCAGATAAAAATATGGACTCTTCATAATTCTGCTATTGAACTGACGTGGCAGGTACCACTAGGGTTCAAAGGGTTAAGTGATCTGTTCAGTAACCTGACTTATAAAGTGGAATGAAATATAAGTCATAGCCTTTGATCAGACCAATAGAGAATTAATTAACGATTCCCCAGCGCCCCACTCCATTTCTCTTCAGGATGTCACCGTGTCATCAATTACAGCAAAGGCAACCAAATACTTTGGACAAGTAATACCAGAGAAAATTAGAGATCACCCATCCACATTTTTAAACTATAGTGAATACCGAGTAGGACTGTGAATACCAATCAAAAGGGGTGTGTGTTAGAAATTGGTTGGAAAAAACTGTTGAATGTGGGGGGAAATAGGGAAAGGGTGTGGGGGTGGTCTAACATGTCTCAAGTTAAAAATCATCATATATTCCTGGAAATTTCTTCCGACCCCCACCCCTACACCAGATGCTACAATGTGCTTAGTAGTCTAAACTGGCCCCAAAGGTCGTTATATATATTTATTTATTTTGCCGCACTGTGCCACGGGGCATCGAAACATAAAATATGTTTATATACCCGTGGGACCAAGTTTGGACAACATTCTCAGCTGCCAGTCAGAGTTAACATATTTTTGTGTTCTTGATACGTAAATATGACTCGAAAAAAAGTTAGAGTTACCGTTCTTGATGCTCTTAAACCATTAGTATAACTCGAGAAAAGTCCGTCAAACAGGAGCCAAATTCAAGTGGTAAGACACTTGGACCAGACGTATTTTCTTATGAGATTTTGGAATGCGTTGGTGAGGGTGGGGGTGTAATTATGTAAACAAGTTACGACATTGTTTGACCCTTCCGATGCTGAGTTCCTGAATGATATTGTAACATAATGTTAAAATATCTTCTAACAATTTTTAAATTACAAATACGTGTATGTTCCTGATGTTTTCATTTTTGTTTCATTTTAACACCATTTTCCCCAAATATATGGTTCAGTACAGAATATTACCAAATTGCGCAGCAGTAAATGGGTTAAGTAAACCGCTACTGTTGTCTTCCCCAGTGTTAAATTTTTTCTCTCATAATCTACTTTCATGATATTAATTCTGGGTTTGTTTGCGCAATGGTAAACTGAATCATCAAATGCCGCGTTTTCATAAAGTTTTAGAGACAATCCGATTCTTCTACAAATAACACGATCAATCAATAAACATTTGCAAAGAAATTAAGTCAGCAGAAAGAAATCATCTTCATTAATTTGAAAAGTATTGAAAACCGACAGCGATAGAGGATTGTATAATAAATGCAGTTCGCCCTTGGATTGACAAAGCAGAAATCCATTGGTCGTAAATTATTAATTTCTCATATATCTCTTGATGCGGCCGACAGTTTGTCTTTTTACATTATTTGTTCCCCAGAGATAATTTGTAGTTAGTTACTGCTTTCGGAAGATGGGAAGATCTCCCGGACTTGTAAAAACAATGGGGTCGACAACCTTTTCTGGGTTTGACCCGAAAACATAAAATATAAAACAAAAATGGGCTAAGCAAAGCATCGCCGCCTGCCACAGGAGGCAAACCACTATGCTTTACATCGCTATAGATATAGTTCTCATCGGAATTTTGATTTTTCGACTCCCCCGTCATTGAATGTTGAATCCTTTTTTCTGTTGGCGATAGTGCAAAACATCCGTAATATCGTTGACATATACTGTTGGTAGAAGCCGTTGGTGGTTACATGAGACAGAAGTAGTGGAAATACTAGGGGTGGTGGCTAGCGGTTGTTGGGGTAGATTTAGCCCCCCCCCCCCCCCCTACCCAGTCCAGATGGTAGGGGCGGAAGATGGTCATGAGATATATTAAAAATATTATACGGCTTGGAGTTTACTATGTCAAAAAGTGGTCGTCAAGGAAGAATAGTCCACGCGCCGTGGGCGCGTGGACTATCCTTACTCGAGGACCACCATCATGACATAGTCAAGGACATTCCCTGTAATATTTATTATATTATATCGAACAAACCTACAAGAAGACACTTGCTCCCCATCGAGATTCCAATCCTAAGTACATTGCCCATTGTCAATGATCTTGCCCCAGAGTTGGGAGGTTTTAATTTTGAGATTCGATTTCGGTTCGGTTTCAAGAATAACCCTTGGTTTCGGTTCGGTTTTTTTCTTTGTGTTAAGAATAGATAGTAAATAACACTTCACGTTCCTTAACTTGGAAAGAATTCGCAATAGTTTATACGACATTACTCACCACAGAGGCCCTGCCGGTAAGTATTTCCTTTGGGTTCTGCCTAACTTCCCTTTATTCTTGGCGGCTCTATGGGGTCAGTTGCTAAGCCAATTCAGTCACCAAAAATCCATAAATCAGGGTAACAAATGAATAAAATTCATCTGATCTATGTAATGTTCTGATTGTCACATTTTCAGTTCTCTCTCAGTAAGATACTTTGATCGGTCTATGCACAAACACAGTAAACCGTTCGGCCTGTTTTAGCTGGGTCTTACGGTTCGGTGTTCCGGTTTGCTGCAAAAACCGGAACCGAACCGGAAAACCGAAAAATCGCCCAGCCCTACCTAGCCCTAGACAAGCATTTTCATTCTTGAGTTAGAAACAACAAATCACAATTCCGGAAAAATATTTTAAAAGGGTATTCTGCAAGTTAAACGTCTTAGAATACTCCACGGCTATTTTCAGAATGTGCTTAGTGTACAGCAACAGAGCACGGTTATGTTAAGAACTACTGGAAATAGTAGAGAACCCTTCACCCAATAAGAGGAAAGGGACGTCACGTGAGATATATCATTTTACATAATGTCAGTAGTGCCCACTCCAGACTACGACAATGTAATCGACCATTTCATGGTACAGCAGGTACGTGTGGATTTCGTACTTGACCACTCGGTGGGTGGATACCCATACACACCACCACCATCTAAAACATTTGTAGTCTATCCGGTGATCCATTAAAGGGACAATAAGACGTGAATTTGAAAAAAATAAGTCAACCATTTGACAAAATCACAATTTTCGTTATGCCCACATACACCCATGTTTCTATGCCATTCATATGAACGCGTTTCTCTCGATTAAATAAATTAACTTGAATGCGAGAATTTATTGCCCTTATTAAAAACTATAGGCTGCATTTTGAAATTCCGACAGAGGTTCCCGCACAGAAATTTCTGGGACCGCGCAGTGTGCAATGTTTTTATCCATGTTCGTCGAAATTAGCTCCCCCAGAAGGATAAAGGTGTAGTTTGTATACATGTGTTTCTATTTATAGCGCACGCGTCCACGCAATCTATTCCGGATTGCCATTCTCGATACGCGTGCTGTAGGTTTTATTAAAAGCGTTACTCCGCTTTATTTAAAATAACACAAGGTTTTTTTTCTCTAGAAAGAGTGTTTTTATATACTCTTTTACATACAAGCAAAATCTGTGCGACGATATTTTTTTTTCAAATTAGCTGCTTAGCTGCTTATTGTACCTTTAATCCTCTGCTTAACAAGATAAGAGATGACAGTTGCAAAAAACAATTTGGATAACAGATTGTTTTTCTTTTTTGCATTAGCCCTTTGAACCCTCGTTTCCTGGAATGTTATCACCTTTGTGTACACTTACAGTGAGATGGGTCAGTTCAATATCAATATATAGGGAGGATAAAATAGTAACTGCAGCCTGCCGCCGTCTGGCTGGAGACTGCAGTTATTATTTTATCATCTATGCCCCGTGAATAAATCTCTTATAATGAGACAAAAATAGGACGAAATTATGCCTTGGACAGAAAAATTGGTCTTACGAATTCAAAGGGTTAAAAATAATGCCTCTCGCTGAAACGCGATGGATAGTGTGCCTTCACTATTTTTTAGGACTGAAAAGGACGGGTTCCGACCTTTGGCATTCAGGCTACTCGTATCGCTTTGAATGGATCACTACCACAACGGGCTTCGACATTTTCTATTCTCAATTGTCTGGTGGTGACAACGCATCCTGCAATTATCTTAGCAGCGGGAGTATATTAAAGGCAAATATTGACATGACACCACCACTGTGGTCGACCACGAAGCCACATAGCTTCTGCAAACTAGACGAAACGAAATGCCGGCTATAACTTCAAATGCTTTGTTATCTGCTTCGGTTTGATATGATTTATCGCGTTGTTCAGAAAACTGCAGGAAGAGGTGTCACCCACAGAATGCCAGCAATGATGAAATGTAGAAAATCCTAACCTTAAACCCACCGTGGTAATGATCCATGCACTCCGAGAAATCTGCACCAAATTTAGTTCCTGTAAGAACCTAAAACAAATGAGTCTTCATATAATCTAGAACCCGGCAATGTCATAAAGAGTTGCCTGTCTTGTTTATATGAAAAATAACTTAACCGTTTACCTAACGAATCTACCCCCCTACCCCTCCCCGCGTAATTTATAAATTAAGCAGTTGGAAAAAAGAATATTTGCTAAAACATTTTAACAAAACCATATCATGTGAGCCCATCACTGAAACGGGCACGTCGAGCTTGTACCAATAAGGAGTCACATGATATGGTTTTGTTGAAATGTTTTGAAAAAAAATTGATATCATGTGCGTTGGGTAAAGGGTTAACGCATACGTGTTAGAACTAGTGAAAGCTTGTTTCTGACGTTGCTTCGCCGACATATTAAAACTTCAACTTGGCGTATCTTTATATTTTACAATTTATACAGTGTCCAGATGCCTTGAGAGTCCAGTTGATGTGACAGACTGAAGGCCCAAAACATGTGTATGTTTGGTTCCATGTAACCATATTTGGTTTCCCTACCACGAAGAAGTGAAGAGCCAGTTTCTATTCCTAGAGAAACCAAAACTTCTCTGCGTGTAGCTTAGAGGGTTCAATGAGTAGTTTTCTAAACACTCGTGGATTGAGAAGTTTGGGGTTCAGACTTCCTTGGGTTCTGAGATTGAATAGTGACATCCTTACAATTCCACTGCCTCGTTGATTGGTTGGCTAGAGTTCCACGTTGCTTCAGTGACCAGCTAACATCATGAGGTGTACATTTAACCCTTTGGGCTCCAGAGGCCTTTTTTCCGGCCTGGTCACAAGCTACGTCATAATGTCATTAAGGGGGTAAATGTGTGGTGTAGACCATTCAATATTTTCAACGTGCAGCCTCAAGGCTGCACGTTGAAAATATTAATTGGTCTACCCCCCAATAACAAATATGGACTATTCCTATTGCTAGCATGGAACTGACATGGAAGATACCACCAGGGTTCAAAGGGTAAGTGTTGTGTGGAATTGTGTGCATGGAAGTGGTCTTCCACGCGCGCTCTTTCCCACAACCGCGAAATTGACACCTCGTGATGTTACCTTAGCTGTTGAAGCAACTTGAAACCCTCGCCAACCAGTACATTGGTTGTACCTAATCGTACCGGAAGTTTGTAAGCTGAAAATTCCGCGTGCTTCGAATGTGTTTTTTTTAGATAACTGAAATGATTTTAAATCGAGTCGAATCAGTACAAAGATTCCAAACAGAATCGAGCTTCGAACGTTCGCCGGGTCCTATTGGAAGGTAGACAGAAAAAGGGTGTTGTCTCCTTTTCCGACACCTGATAATATCAGCCTCTGAGAACTGATACTTGGAACGCTCCCCGACGAAGCCTTCCCAGAATCAACGTCAGAGATGTTGAGTTTTTGGGGGGTTTTTGGATTTTTTTTTTGGGGGGGGGGGGGGCGGATGGGGCAACTGTTTTAAAATTCCGTGCAGACCCCGAGGCAAAAATTGGGCAGAGCCAATAAACGTCTACATGTACCAGGCTATCGCATCAGAAGACATCAAACTTAAACTTTTTCAGTGCAAGCAATCCAACCCGGGAGGTTTTCGTCGTGCTCGCCAGGGGTGTCGCTAAGCTGGCCGATTGGGGATGGGATATAAGATCGATTTGTTAGCTGTGATGGCTCAAATCCCGACTGACTAATATTTCAAGTACATCATCACGCATGCCTTCGATACTATATAGTTAAAACACTGAAGAACTCTTGGAAATTTATTAGTGATTAAATAAAAATACATGTAGTAGTCGGGACGTAACTTATACCGCACCGTACTCCAAACTGGTCATGCTGGGTTACCCAACAACTGGAACCGGGTACAGCAGACCTTTATTTCGACGATGGACTGTGTGTGTGACACAGGTCCAAGTTAAGGCTGACCTGTTCGGTTCCGGTTTTTGCGGCAAACCGGAAAACCAAACCCACAGACTCAGCAAAAGCCGGCTGAACGGTTTTAATGTGCGAACATGTGGTGTTCTCATTGTCACATTTTCTCCCTTATTGAATCGTCCACCGGACAATGAGAACACAACATAGAAAAAAGGTGTTTTGATTCTCAGGCAATCCCTCATTGAATTTGAACCCCCTCAGTGGACATTTTTATTGCCTTTCAGTGTCTTCCAATATAAGTACAAACTCCAGGAGACCCAAATTTTTTGCCTTTTTGATTGATGCATATTTATTTAGCTGCGTCTCCAATATGTTTGCCTTGTTACAATTTATGGGAGAGTGCCTATAGGCACTCTCCCCAAAAATGTAACGAGGCAAATCCTCATAGATTAAATACTTTTACTTCAAGTATAATATGAAGAGCACCGAAATAATATGAAGCCTTTGAACTGCAGTACCTACAGCTTGTTTTAGAGGAATATTTTATTTTTCAAATTAAAAATGAATTTATTTGTATAAATATGCAATTTCTCTATTTCTGTGTGTTAAAAGATAACCGAAATCCTCCTCCATGTTTCCCCACTTTTTGCAAAAGAAAAATAAAAATTAAAAATAAAACCTTCCCTCCCTCCCTCCCTCCCTCATTGGTTTGAAAAAGAATTGCCTGAGAATCAATTAATTTATTGTGTTTGGCCTTAGATTAACTTTATTCATTTGTTACCTTCATTTATGTTTTTTCGGACTGAATAACCTTAGTAACTGATCCTCTAAGGATGATGAAAGAGGAGTTGAGCTGGTCCCAATGGAGATACTTTCAGACAGAACTTTTTGTGGTGAGCGGTGTCATTCAAACTATTGTGGATTTTTTTCAAGCTGAGGAGCCTAAAGTGTTATTCACTATCTCTTCTTAACACATAGAAAAACCGAACCTAATCCGAGGGTTTTTGTCCTAAAACCGAACCGAAACCGCATCTGAAAAATTCAAATCCACCCAGCTCCAGTCCAAATATCAAATCTAGTTTTCTAAGACTGTACATGTTACTACATGATTGCTTGCAAAAGAGAATTGATATCTAAGACTTCAATCCGGAAGAAAATGTCTCGACTCGAAAAATTGTGGAGGCGGGGGGGGGGGGTGGTTCCCAGGTAGAGTCCCGCGAGAAAGTACTGCAAATACGGAACGTATGTGGTGTGTTACTGGACGGAATGGATGGAGTGTCATACAAAACAAAGCTCAAATCCAATATCGTTTAAAACTTACTCGGACTCCATGAGCCTCCACCCACCCCAAATATTTGAGAATTTCTTTTTAGTGAAAATGTTTGGGGGCCTCCTGGACTTCTTCCCCCCTTCCTATGGGTGAGCTACCACTGGATTTACACATTCGTTGTTGACATTATTGTGAACGACTATCCCAACCAGGGGCGTCGCGACTTTGACCGATTGGGACAGGAGAGGGAGAGGTGAACCCAATTTGTCCCAATTCTCGTGACTCAAAATCAGACTGATAAAATATTCCAGTTACATAAGGAAGGCCTGCCTTCTTTACCTTGATGATGCAGTTGGAATATCTTTTCAGTCAGGATTATAGTTCAAAAGTGTGGAGTTCATATTCGAGTTAGTTCGTAATCTTTCAACCCAGTTGATTTGGGTTAATTTTTAACCCAACCTATTTTAGCCCTTCACCTAACATGAAAAGCAGACGGCAGTTGCAAACAAAATTCTTGAATAACTATTTTTTTTCATTTTTTGTCTCAAAAACATAGGTTATGACCCCCCGTTGGAACGAGCTCAGCGAGGTCGATCCAACGAGGGGTCATAACCTATATTTTTGAGACAAAAAATGAAAAAATAATGAAAATTAATTGGTGATTTTTTAGAATAGCGCTGGCCGGTTTTTGCCGTTATGTTGGGTAAAGGGTTAACGTGTACGTGTATGACGCAAGACATTCTTATTATATAAGCGAATCGATATCTAAGACTAATCCAGACGGAAAGTTCCAGACTTTAAACTTATTGGGAGGTGTCAGCCCCAACCGTCCCCCAGTTGCGCCTCTGATCCCAAGAACGAGTACCGTGCTGGGAAGATTGCTGCGTCATTAAACTGCATAAATGGTGTTTCGTTCACAAGTTTTCACGGACTCTCATTTCATATATGGTGCTTGTATGTAACTTATGACTAAAATTCTAAATATAACACAAAAGCCACTGTAAGAAATATTGTGTTGCGTTGTGGATCAATATTAATAATAGAAATATGATCGGCAACACAATGGACAGTATTGTTTTTTCGACCAATTTGTGAACAGAAAAGTTGAACATGTGGTTTTTACCATTGATTTGAGTAGAAATCAAAAACTGCTATTTGTTCGGGTAATCTCAAACTATCAGTTCCCACCCATTTATTTATCATAAATAATGCAACTTCACAAAGAGTTTTGTGCTGGTCATGTGGCTTTTACGCATCTTGTACATTATAAAGAACATTTTGCCTCAAGATCGTATTACGCTCCAAGTAGACTATTTTTGTTGCATGGAGTCTTCGCGGCTGGACTTTCAAGTAGACTGGGCTGTATTTTGTCGGATAGATATTATAATGGATGGATGCAAACGCGTAGCCAGAGTTCTATAACAGGGGCTGCCCTAGCCTTTTTAAGGGGGTCGGGGAAAGATGATATTTGAAAGGCCGTTGTGTTTGGTTTCGGGGGGGGGGGGTGGATCGGCTCCCCCGCGCCCTAACTAGAACCCCTGATGGCTGCCCCGTTCCTCCGTCTTCCCTTCAAGGAAGAGGGGGCAACGACCATGAGATTCTAGTGAAGATTAACGCTCCAACACCCTCGAGCTCATTTTGAAAAATGTAGTGCTCTAAGAGCCAATCTGAGGTATTTGTAGCGTTGTAGCCCTTATATTGAAGACCATTTTGGAGCGCTACGTTTTGTGTGTGTGTTGGGACACTGTTTTGGTGGACCAGCGAAAAGTTTAGGAAGCCAAGACCCCTCAGACCCCCGTAGTTCCGCCACTGGGTGTACGTGAAACCCCAACAAACGAATAATTTAACCCTTTGCCTAGCATAATTGTCATATTCTGCGAACGCTGTTCACAAAATAGCATTCAAAGTTTTTTCATCTTTTCAATTTTTGCCACCAAATCACAGCTAATGAGCCCTCATTTCGTCAAGCTCGTTCCAACGAGATTCTTAAGCTATATTTTGGAGGCCAAAAATGAGAATTTTCAGTCAGCTGGTCATGTTTGGAAAATGGTCAGACAAAAAGCCTTCTGCTTTGTGTTTGTTTTATTGGGGTTTAACGACGCTTTCAGCAGCCAGGATCATATCGTGTCGGACAGTTTTACGGGTGGAGGATGTCGGAGTGTCCAGAGTGAACCAGCGAGCATTGGTGAGCAGCTGTCAGACTCCTCAAATTACTAACTCTGCAGAAGCCCAAGGATAAATGCACAGAACGACACGCGCGTGTGAATGTGTTAGTCAATATGGCAGAGTACCAGCGCGGAATGATAAAACGAGAGGCTGCAGGCTTCGACTTTTATCCTTCCGCGATGGCATAAGTGCCATATCTCGATTAACCCATCCACACGTGGGTGTCGTTCTGTATTTATTACACGCCTTTGCGTCTATAAAAAACAATTATTAGAAGGACTCTCGGGAATTCATTTGACAACTATCAAGAAAAAGAACACATTTCATCGCGAACCAAATTTGCGAGGGGAACCCGTGTTACTACTGGCACATAGAACACACTGGTACTCAGGGGACGATTTTCAGCTATCGCTAGCGATTCAAATTGTAATTGCGTCGCAAATTTGCCAGAAAATTTCAGTGAAATTAAAAATAGTCCGTCAACAATTTCCCTTCCGCACATATGTGGGGAACACAGTTTCATTTTCCGCATGGTTTAGTGTTGCTGTAGATGGGGATTACACAGAACAGCCATGTAATAAAACTCAGTTACTACTGGTCAGGATCGAAACGTCGACGTTTCGGTTTGAATTCAAATGTTCAACCACTGAAACATAGTTTGCTACTACCACTTTTTACAGTATCACGTACCTTTCTCAAAGTTACCGGATGTACCTAACTAGGTAGGAGAGCGATGAAACGGGCCTTACTGGCAGTATCTCATGTGACGTCATAGTCACGTGACATGGTGGCGCCATGTTTGGCTGTCATGGTAACCCGTGAGAGCAGCCATCTCGTGACGGCATCCCCATAGTGATACGTGGTGTGAGTGCGCATGCTCATCGCGTGTTGTTAGGGTGATACGTGTTTCCGTCGTCCATGTTGTATACTGGAGGCCGCCATCTTGGTTTCTACGGCAGCACGTGGTTTCTATGTTACCCAATGGCCTACAACAAGACAGGGGTATGTTCTGAGAGTATGTTTGATTGAATCGAAGTATCACGAATTGCCCAAATAAACCCAACAATCCCTCCAAATCACCGAAAAAGACTTTATTTACTAGGGATTTCCCATTTTATCGGCTTAGCTCGTAGTGCTATGATACCGAGGGGCACAGTGGGTAAGTTCGATTGAACTAGAGTAATATTCTGGCTTGGATTTTCCCCAAAGCCTCGTTTAATTCGCAGAATTACCACAAATAACCCGACAAGTTGTACTATTTCGAATTCTTTCAGAATCCTTTTGAGGACCACCAAGCTTTGGCTTATAATAGTAGCGCGTAGTGCTATAGTACCGAGGTGGGGGGGGGGGGGGGCCGTGGGTTCGTTCGATTGAATAGGAGTAATGTTCTGGTTCGGATTTCCCCTAGAATTTTGGATCCCTATCCCATAGCTTGTAATAGTAGCACGTAGTGTTATAGTACTGAGGGGCCCTTTGGGTTATAGCCAACTGATAGACAACCTCCATGAAAGCCAATATCATTCCTTATGCCAAGAATCGTATCGAGTAGTTACTGATAAGTCATTGTTCCAACTACTCGACTCTCACCGAGCAAATAAGCCATCGAGTATTTACTCGAACGAGTGACTCGAATATACGACTCTTAGCCTCATTTCAGTATTTGAGGATACCTATCCAAATTTTACGAAGTCGGATAAGAATCTCAATTACGGAATGCTTTATATAGCCCCGTTTTTATGTATACAGGGGAAAAGAAGCAATCAGATTCATCCTTGGTCGATGTTATAGTCGAGACTGAGATAGGTATAGCTAGGAAGTAGTGTTACAAGTCAATATTAATGGATGTTACCTTAGTCAATAGTACTGGTACAAGGCTGCAATGGAACTGCTGTAGAAGCTAATGATAGGATAGATAGACCATAGACAAGTAGTGGCCTTGGAGCTTTGGAGATAAGATGGAAGCCGTTGGTAAGACTACATTGGACCTCATTGAGGGATTTCGCATGGCCCTCATGGCCTCATACGAGAAAAAAGGGATTCTCCAAAAGGTATCCTCGATTGGTATCCTCAAATAATACAATACCAGACAATAGGTATCCTCAAAAACCGAAATGAGGCTAAGAGGGATAGTAAATGAGGCCTCATTGAGGGACTTTTTCATGGCCCTCATGCCATCAAAATAAATGAGGCTAAGAGGGATAGTAAATGAGGTCTCATTGAGGGAGTTATCGGGCCCTCACGTCCTCATACGATAAAAAAGGATTCTCCAAAAGGTATCCTCGATAGGTATCCTCAAATAATACAATACCAGGCCATAGGTATCCTTAAATACCGGAATGAGGCTCAGAGGGATAGTAAATGAGGCCTCATTGAGGGAATCTTTCGTGGCCCTCATGGCCTCAAAAGAAATGAGGCTAAGAAGGATAGTAAATTAGAACTCATTGAGGGATTTCTCATGGCCCTCGTGGCCTCATACAACAGAAAGGGCTTCTCCAGAAAGTAGCCTCGATAGGTATCCTCAAATACCGAGGCTACGAGGGATAGTAAATGAGGCCTCATTAAGGGATTTTCCCAAACTAATGAGGCTAAGAGGGATAGTAAATGAGGCCTGATTTGGGGATTTATCATGGCCCTCATGTCCTCATACGACAAAAAAGGGATTCTCCAGAAAGTATCCTCGATTGGTATCCTCAAATAATACAATACCAGACAATAGGTATCCTCAAATACCGAAATGAGGCTAAGAGGTATAGTAAATGAGGCCTCATTGAGGGCTTTTTTCATGGCCCTCATGGCGTCAAAAGAAATGAGGCTAAGAGGGATAGTAAATGAGGCCTCATTGAGGGGTTTTTCATGGCCCTCATGGCCTCATACGACAAGAAAGGGATTCTCCAGAAAGTGTCCTCGATAGGTGTCCTCAAATAATACAATACCAGACCATAGGTATCCTCAAATACTGAAATGGGGCTAAGAGTCGTATATGCGAGTCACTCGTTCGAGTAAATGCTCTATGGCTTATTTGCTCGGTGAGCTCTGAGTAGTTGGAGCAATGACTTATCAGTAACTACTCGATAAGATTCTTGGCATTAGAGATGATATAGGCTTTCATGGAGGTTGTCTATCAGTTGGCTATACTCCAAAGGGCCCATCAGTACTATAACACTACGTGCTACTATTAGAAGCTATGGGATAGGGATCCAAAAAAAGGATTCTGGGGAAATCCGAAGGCCCGTTTCATCGCTCTCCACCTACTTACCTATGTAGTGTATGTTAATATGTTCCCAAGCAGCATACACAAGAAACAAAGCACGTCCCGGTAATTCTTTGACACATCGGCATCTTATCTAATCAGATAAGATCTTGTCTAACACCTATAAATATTTTGATTTGCGTACATTACCGATTGGGTGGTGGGGGTGGGGGTTGAGGGAGTAAACCTAATTTTTCCAGACTGTGATGGTTCAAGTCCCGATTGATAAAATTTATTAAATATTTCTGTTACATATTGTAAGTATAGTTGGAATACCAGTTAGTCGGGATTATATTAAAAAAATTAAGACTTACTACATTTTATTTGTGGATAAATATATATATACATAAAGAAGGGTGACGCAGCTTCTTACTGGATTAACCCATGTCGCACTGGTACTCCAAACTGGCATGCTGGGCCCCAACAGCTGAAATTGGGTATTACAAACCTCCAGGAATGCCGGAAGTACGGGAGCGGAGGGGACAGCTGCCTCCCTGCCTTCGGAGCACGGGGCGAGAAGAACCAGACAATGCCTTTCCCAGGTAGGTCACTCAACTTTTTTCAATGATTTATTCTCGAAGTAAAGATAAAATAAAATACACCCCAAATCCGTTCTGTGGGCTTTTAAAATTTAATGGGGGAGCTTCGTCAAGCATGCCGGGTCTGCTTGTGCGAGTAAATCCCCCCCCCCCCCCCCACACACACACGTCCTGAAGTGCTTCCAGCGCCCCTACAAACCCCCATTTGTATTGGCAATTGTGCATGTGACACAAGTCCAAGTATCAAATCTAGTCTTGTTAGAAGGTATATGATTACTACCAATAACGAATCGCTACCTAACACTCCAATACAAATGAAAATGTCCCGACTGGAAAAACTATTGGGGGTGTTTCTCACCCCTCGATATTCCGTCTAGCGACGCTCCTACAGTCATATTGCAACCATTCACGCTACTCATTCAGTACTCACTATACAGATGGTAGCATTTCCCCAGCATCAATAGGACTGCTGCACTGAAAAGAAGAGATCAGCAATTTTCTTCTTCATGACTAGTGACCCTTGTAAGGAACAGATTGAAATGTGACTGCGTTTAGTCTGGATTAAGCTGCGTATTTTCGTTGCTTTGCAAAGCGAAATTATGAACTACCATTACGAAAGTCTGACATTCTAAATGCATTGATGTAAATGAAGTATTGTCAATACCAGTCATTTGGGAGTTTGTGTAGTTGAGTTTTAGGTATAACAGAGTAACAGTTGCGTTTCAGAAATGATGCAATCTCCGGAGCTAGGTTGCCTTGAAAAAAATATATTGTTTTTATAAACTTTGGAAGCAATCCTTTGACACCTCGCCTTATTACTGAATATTCCAGAGAAATAAGGATGGTGATTTGATGAATTTCTGGACCTAAAAATACGATAGACTATTGGTGTGTGTGTTTTAAATTTCTCCCAAAAATGTGCTCGTGACCGGTACTTTCCTTCCTGTAATTTTTTCTCTCTTTGTTTTGCATGATCCCCTGCTTTCCGAGCAGACAAAAATTGTCTGGGGGACTAAACTTGCCAAAAAGGGAAAATATTCAATACTGTTATAACTATACGATAGGAAATATTAAGTGAAATATTAAACAACTAACGATAACTGCCATCGGTATCTCCCCATTTCGCTCCACGCGTGTTTATTGTATTGTAAATAAAGGTCATTTGAGGGGGCGGGGGCATACTTTCTCAATATATGGAATTCTGCTTAAAGTCTTTATCACCCATTCTCTTTGAAACATTGTTGTTGATTGGCAGGAAGTCTTTAGTTTTTCTGTTGAAAAAGTGAGTGAATACGTGCATTGATTTTTTCAATCACAAATGTTCGGACAGTTTCTAAACAGTATGCATAAATACTCGCTTAAAGCAAATGTTGACAGTTCGTGAAAAGACAACCCAATAAATATAGACAGGGGAGGGGTCCCAATAATTTAATCCTACAGCCCTGTGGAGCCGTAGAATTACATTATTGCTGAGCCTCACTGCCAGTGCTAGATGACCTCGCATTTAGCAGAGCTACGTTCCGGGGTTAAGCGTTAGAATATACAGCATCTTGTGGACATTTGCTCCTTGTGCTAACACCATAAGAACATCATCTCTATCGGTATAAATCAACATTATGATGTCAAACTAACTGAATTCTGAATTTAACCTTACGACTATAATAGTATAAGACCGTCGAGTAGACTCCGCATTGTAGGTCTTATCAACAAATAATCCTTGAAGGTAGCTTTTTACTGCAGCCTCATACTACAAGGACGAACAACTTGCACACTGTAGCTGTAGTGGGTAATTCCGTCCATTTCGCTGTAGGTAATAGTGTTTAAGACGATGCCATTCAGGGCGTCGGCGTTGAAAGAGTTAATGCAATCCGTTTTAGCTGCACCATACGAGAAAGTGAATTCTGGATCAGTCGTATTCTGTGACGGAAAAATGGGTTAACGAGTAAAGCCAGTATATGATAATGGAGTCTTTTGTTGTTCTTTAAACTTGCCGACCGTGAAGATGAAATGAGAAACTTCGACCTGGCAGATAATGATCTAATGAATATTGCTTTTTCCGGAAGACCTTTAATGACGCATTAAGTTGATTTTACGAGCAACAATAGAATCAAAACAAAAACAAAACGCTCATTCCTTCTTAACTCTATTATCCCGATGTACATGAATTGTTTGGTAAGGAAAAACGTTCAACTTCAACGCATTGTCGGAACAATAAACACAAATGGGAAGGCTAGGGGTCTGTAATAGTTTAGTGTCGATTCGTGACTTTGTGAAGTTTTTGTAACTTTGTCCGTTCTAAAAAAAACAGTGGACTGATCCTGTTGATACGTCACACAATAAATGCTGATGACCTAATAGTGTGTCATGACCTTGACTCAGGGTAATAGTTTTGAGGTCAAAGTCACAGACTGTTCGTGACTTCTAACTTTGTTTCCGAAAATAGATTCAATGGACCGATCCTCTTCATCCTATATCCAATGATTGCTTATGACTCAATGGTGTGTCATGACTGTGACTAAAGGTCTTAACTCCAAGGTGAAGGTCACAGACCGTTCATCCAGTCTAACTTTATTTAGTTCATACAAATATGTTTCAGGGGGCAGATGTGGTCATATTTTACGCAGTGCTTGCTCATAACTCGATGGTGTGTCATGACCTTCACCCATGTGTATTTGCGAGCTTGTACTCAGTCTCCGACACGAGGTGACCCTAACTGTCGAAAGTGTAGTTAAATTCCACGAAATAAATACATAAATGTACCTATTCTATTTTCACTGATTTTTTGAAAATACACGAGTTTCTCTCCATGGTATTACTAACTATCACAGTCAACCTTTTCTTCGGGGAGCTGTCGTCAGCATAGTTGATAATGACTTGTTTAACCCTCTACACTCTGATGACAAAATGACAAAGTTTTCGGCAACGAATAATTTTCATATTATTATTTATTTATTGATGTTTAAGGTCACATATTTATGCACAATGGCTAATCATGACCGTGACAGTTTTACGGGTGGAGGAAGCCGGAGTACCCGGAGAGAACCACCGAGCAACGACGAGCAGCTGTCAGCTCCCCAACATCGTAACTCCGCACTGCAGCACAGGCAGGGTTAGATTGGTTGAAGACATGCGTACCATCGGCGTGCAGTACGCCTTAGTACACGGCGTCATTGTGCCCCCACATGGGCAATGGGGGTGAAGTGTAATAATTTTCATAATGCAGTTTAATATGTAACCAAATATACCTTGTTCGACAGGGCTCACTGAGCGCTGTCAAACAAAATTTATTTGGTTAAATTCCTAGTTGAACATGAGAAAGGGAGAGGTGACTGAGTGGTTTCGGAATTGGACCTCAAACCGGAAGGTCCAAGGTTTGATCCCCCACTATGTGTATCTGCGTTGTGTCCTAGGGCAAGGCACTTAATCCCGATTGCCCAAGAGGGAGCACGGTGGCGCTGTGTTCTATTGCGTAGAACACGTCGATGCGGCACTTGTCATCAGCCAATGCTGACCCTACATGTGTCGAGTTAGTACGTTGGGGAGTCTGGCCGTTGCTCCTCGTCGCTCAGTGGTTCCCTCCGGGTACTCTGGCTTTCTCCATCCGTAAAACTGTCCCACACGAGGTTACACTGGCTGTTGAAAGTGTCGTTAAATACCAATAAATAAATAAATAAATAAATAAATAAATAAATAAATAAATAAATAAATAAATAAGAGAAAAACGAATGACTGGAGAAAATACTGTTGCGCTACCAGAGTGTTATGGGTTAAATAGATAAAAGTTCATATTTTCTTGCCCTAAAACACAGCATTCGACGGCAATCGACGCCTTGTCGGAACGTACTCGAAACGGGCGTCCCAATGAGGGGATCATTAGCTATGTTTTTGAAGCAGAAATTGAGAAAAATTTATAAAATCTGAATGGCGATTTTGGGGAATGGCACTAGCCAAATGTTAATCGCACAGCCCAATTTAGTTAAAGGGTTAATCTACAGTCCTATAAGGTTGATGTATTACGCTAGGACCTATTACAGAACATTCCAACCTATTCAAAATGAATTGAGACTTGATTGGATAAGAAACAAATTCACAACTGCAGAGTCACAATATTTTTATAATGGCCACAAACGCCTTTTATTATCATTGCATGTACTGATGAACTGGTTTTATGTGAGACACTGTTGGAAAAATCTCTCATAGATCTTTTCAACAATGATTCACGTAACAGCTCATTACGACCCTCACTTGGTGCGATACAAATGTTCCTGGCCTTCTGATAAAGTAATAAATAATGATTCTTCATCTCATTTTGCAATTGCAACACAGTCATTTTCGCTCTGGTTTTTTTATTTGCTCTACACCCATAAAAGGTTTTCCGTAGGTATTCTGGAATACGCGGGCTCCTGGAATATCTAAGGCACTGATTTTCAATAGCTTTCCCTTCTAATTTTCGCACCGAGCCAGTTTATCATAAGTGCAAGAGTTGCAGTTCCTGATTCGAGCGCCATCTGAAAATGTGTTCCTCAACAGAGAAGCACTGTCAAAAAGATATGGTTGCCGACTGGCTCCAAAGAATGGGTTTGGATGAATTTATAAGTTTTTTTTAAAGGTTAGCAAGAAGCGTCTGTGAGACTAGAGAAAATATTTAATGATACACTGACCAGTAATACTGATAAAACTTTGATATTCTGGAGCTCCTCAGTTTTAGAATTGTTACTTAAGGGAACGTTTATATTTGGTATTGTAGAGTACCCAAGAATCCAATCTGTGTATTTGGTACTCTGGCAATCAATATTTTGGGGTATTCTTATAGTACCAACCTGGGTACTCTGGAGATCCAATACATTTGGTATTCTGGAAAACCTGGATTTCTAGAGTGTAGAGCAAAGATAAGATCTGCCATACAAGTTAAAATTCTGTAAATGCACAATTCATAAGAACATATCAAGGACCACCTTGAGTGTCAACGATGGCCACTATTGCTTCACCGATTCGTGAGAAATCCCAGGCAGACAAACAAACATATACACACAGATAACACACTGGTCGTTATAAAGCGGCTTGGGTTATTGCACAGTGGTTTTGGTCCCTATTTTATCCTCTGCACTCTGAAGACAAAATGTCAAAATTCCAAGCGTCAGATTTATACCACAACACAACTCGAAATCTAACCAATTCAATCGCGTTTGGCAGAGTTCATTGAGCTATGTCAAACAAGGTTGAATCGATTGTATTCTTAGTTAAAGCGGCTTGGGTTATTACATGTTATTACATTTGTGGCCCCAATATTATCATCTGCATTATGAAGACAAAATATCAAAATTTCAAGCTGAAGATTTTCCCCATAATGCAATTCAGTCTTGTTTGGCAGAGTTCAACATTCTGACATCAGTGTGCCGAGGGTCAAACACTCGGGGTGCATGTTGGAGATCGCCTCTGTAGCTGCAATACATGTAAAAACCTGTCCCGTGACTTTAACCTTTGGTATTTCAACTTTTAATTTCGAAATTAATCACACCCCACCCCCCCACCCCCCGACGATCAACATATGATCAACATATGTGTCAGGTGTAGGTACCGTTGCTTTAATGACTCACCAGATATATTGCTGATATACATTTATACAAACATTCGGATAGATAGATAGAGAGTTTGCATCGACCGCATTTCTGTCGTTCAGTTTTCATTAGCTTGGCTTATTTGATGGTATTGTCACCAACACGTGATACCCCGACGTTGCATTGCTGATAACACTCATTTTGCTATGAATGTCATAACTATAAACGTTCTATGAACTAGCCGTGAACTTGACGTTTGACATTTTGATCTCTAAATGCACAACCGATAGGAACATACGGGTAAAAATCGATGTGCCATGTTTGGCCAATCTGGCTTCAACATTCGCTAAGATATCGTGTCCATGTACAGCTACAGAACAAACGACCAGATTGACAGGTGATACCCATCGTCATACTGCCACTCAATTCCCATCAGATTGCATTATTTGATGTTGTTTTCTGAGCCTAGCGTATGGGCCCGGCAAACGTATGAGGTTCGATTCGGTTTCGAATCATTTCACTAAATTCGATTCGATTCGAAACTATCTTGGTTATTCAAAAACATATTCCTGTACGACCGAGTACGACAACTTCTGTGCATTTGTTGACGATGGTTTCACGATATTCGCGTCACTTTAAAGGCCAATGTATGATCATGAGGTGTCAATTTCAGTGTTGTGGGGAAAGGCGTACACGGGAGACTTCCGTGCATGCCCTTCCCCAAAACACTGAAACTGACACCCCCTCACTATGTCACCTTAACCGTTGAAGCTACGTGAAGCCCTACTCAGACGATCGATGAGACTGAAAAATTGTGAGAACGCCCCCAGTCAGTCTCAGAAACCACGGAGATCTCAACCCCAAACCACCCAATTTCTGAATGTTTGTATAACTACTCGTAGCATGCTCGGGGCAATCGCTTCGGTTGGATCACTGTCACAGTGAGTTTTATGTTAAAATTCAGTATATTTCTTCATTATCCAGTTTATTTAGATAAAATAGTCTAAAACGCATCATGAACGAATCTTTTCCCTGAATCGATTCGAGGTTCACAGTGTGATTGGCCGGACACTACTGGTATACTGAAGTATTTTTGCGAATTCTGTCGTAAGTACTATAAATGTAAAAAAATAATTACTCTTTTATTTTCTTTAAACTATTGACCGACAAAAGGCAAAACTGATCAGAACCTCTTCAGAACACCCTGTTGGCCAGTCGCTCTAACAGCTCCAGAGATAGCGTGCAGACATATCGATATATCGACAAACAAACAGGAAAACAGCAAACCAGGGGAAAATAAGTGACCTTTGACATTTGATCTCTCTCTCTCTCTCTCTCTCTCTCTCTCTCTCTCTCTCTCTCTCTCTCTCTCTCTCTCTCTCTCTCTCTCTCTCTCTCTCTCTCCATCGGTCGCAAACAGACATGCAGACAAACTACACCGATCGCAAAAAATCCTCACTCCGTCACTCTATCTTCATCAGCTCGAGCGACAAGACCCAGTTGCAAGGAAGCTGAAGGCCAGAATCGGCCACCAGTTCCCTTCACCTTTGCATGCGTAAATAAGTATTGATGTGTTAGTTTTCGAACTACACTAAAGACTAATGTTATTACAAATGTATCACAAAGGTCGACTCGTGGAATGTGCCTATGATTGATTAGAATTAGAACCGTGATGGTATATACATATCAATTCAGCACCATTATCTGGTAGAGTTTATATTCGTTACTTATGGAAGACCAATCCAATTTTGAACGTGCTGCCTCAGGGCCGCATGTTTGAAACTCTTGATTGGTCTACCACACAAATTCACTGAGTAACTATCTATTTTTATGAATTCAGGCCTTATCACGGCCCTGGACCGGAAAACGGCCTTTCGGGTCCAAAGGATTAAGGGTTGTAACTCTCCCTAGATCTAAAGAACACTGTGATTCAATATTCGATGGACCTTTTCACACGAAATTTCTAGACTGTACAATTTGTAAAATGATTACCAAGTCGTGAAAAAGATGCGAAACAACATTTGTGATTACCGAATGTTTCAGCTAACAAAAACGTAATTTCCTATTCGCATTTACTGTGAATTAGCTGGAACGTCTACATGCCAATAACTCTTAGGTCATGTTAAAAGATAAACGATGCTGTTAATGCTTTATCTGACATGAGAATAAGCAGAAACTTACCGAGTGGTATCCCGGTAAACTTAAAACATTGTTTACTTCACACACATGGTTTATGGCCCATCGGTTGACTAAGCTCGTTCCAATGAGGGGTCATAAACTATGTCTGGAGGGTTCTAAATGCAAAAGAATAAAAATAATGAAATTTGAAATATGATTTTTGTGAACAGAGCTGGCTGATTATAACCGTTAACGAAGGCAAGGAATTTACTCGTAAACAAGCCAAGAAAATCCCCTCAGCACCACACATGAAGACCATTCTTCAGATTTTGCCAAGAGTTATGGTCCAGGGACGTCGGCAGAGGCTGAAGCACCGGGAAGGGGCGGGCACAGGGGACACGTACCCTTCTACGTTTTCCACAGCAACACTCGGCGCACGTGGGAACAAAGGCTGAGAAAAAAAGAATCTTTGGAACATGCTCTCGACAACAAAAGTAATCATTTTTTTCAATTTGTCCACTTGTTGTGGTCACTATTTTTGGCAGCCCTAATTAAGTCAATGAAGGTAGCTGATTTAATGTGCATAACAACGCGAAGCACCCTCGGAAAATCAATTGTTTTACGTTTAACTGAAACGAAACGCCATTGAAAACCACGGGGGGACAATACGGAAAGTTAAAACTGTCCTTGCCGCCCTGTGAGGGGTTCCAAGGTGGTGCATTGAAGTCTTTACCTCGTCTCTGGGCCATATATCAACTCGTCCTTCGGACTCGTAGGTATACAGTACGACTGTCGTGGACTGGTTACTTTCCACGCGTGGGCAATCTTTCCACGGACGCAATGATATTAGATTCCAAACACAAATTATAGGAATAATCATCAAAAATTTAATTAATGAAGCAACCCGGAGCTTCATTAATTAAAATTTTGCTGATAATGATTTTTATTACCTGGTAAACGCATGCGTGGACCTCACTGCCCACGCGGGTATTACGACCAGTCCACGGCGACTGTAATGTAAGCCAAGAGACGCCCATTTGATTCCTCGACTATCTCTTTTCAATAAGGGATTATTAGCTATGGTCTGGAAGAAAAAAAGCAACGATAGTTCGCGTTTTTAGAAAATGAAATAGAATTATTGACTTGACGATTCCTCTGTTATCAAGTCGTTTTTTTTCTTGTTGACTAAGATAAATGTATTCCGTCGACGACAGATGCGTCGCTAAGGGCTTTTTTTTTTGGGGGGGGGGGGGGCGCCCAGTCGGGATACTTTCGTCAAAGATATCACTTCTCTCTTGCTAATAATCACGTCCTTTCTTAAAAAATACTAGATTTGATACTTGGACTTGCGTCACATGCGCACAGTCACCTATACAAATGGAAGTCTGTAGTAGCCGATTCGGGCTGTTGAGGGCCCATCACGACCAATTCGGCTTACTGGAACGGTGCGTGTTAAGTGAATAAGAAGTTGCGTCACGACTACGACATGTATATTTTATTTATTCACTATTAAATTTCCAAAAAGTCTTAAGTTTTTTATGTCTATAATCCCACTGACTAATATTCCAACAACATCATCACGGCATGCCTTCGACGAAGGCATGCCTTGATGATGTAGTTGGAATATTATAGGGGCGGACTGGGTCAAGAATAGCTACCGGGAAATGCACCAAGGAGCCCCCACACCCGAAGAAAATTTAGATTTTTCGAACTCAGCGAACGCGGCTTACTTGCATAGAGCGACCAATAGTAGTCCTCGTGGAGGACACTGCAATTGCATTTTTGTATCATCTTCATCGATCCTTCGAAATAATGGTTCTATGGGGGGGGGGGGGGGTATCTGGATGACCATAGTTCGGCCAAATCTTAGAAAATTGTTATTTTTCAAGGTGAAGAAACGCAGTTTTATTTCACCTGCGCAATCAATGACAGACTAGACTGCTGGTATATAGAAACGTCCTATATGTGGACTGCCAATGGTGGTCCACATAGAGAACATTTCGATATACCGGCAGTCTATGCAATCAGATTAATTTCGCCTTTGGTAATTTTCACTAAATTCCACGTACCAATTTTGTGGCCACAGGGGGACTCCAACAGGGTGCCTACCGGGAATTTACCCGGTGGACCATAGGGCCAGTCCGCCTCAGGAATATTAGCCAGTCGGGACTTGAGCCATCCCCTCCCCTCACTCGTTCATCTTCGCGACGCCCCAGGTCGAAGACAGTACTGAAGAGGACGTTCTAAGGGAGTCCCGGAATGCTTATTTCATCATCTTTCATTATGTCGATTCGAAGTCTCATCTAGAAAAATATAGATTCTCTACTGCTTCAGTGAATGATTTTATATATATTAGTAATTGGAAGCGGTCATCATGTCCTCTGTCACGTCTGTAGGCAGATTCATACTCTCCGCAAATTGCATATGTTGTCGCATATTAAATTGCAGCATAACTATTTACGACTGGAAGATAATCGTGGTCCATTTCCGCCAGATTGTAAATTCGCTAGATAAAGGTGAATTGTTTTGGTAAATGAAGATCCAGATGTTTTGAGAAAATTTTCATAGCAGAAGCCAGTTACCAAATAGTTTTGTTTTTCTTACGGTGTGTAATACTAATAACGGTAACAGAAAGAAAAAAAAGAAAGAGATCCAACAACAACAACTCCAATTTGACTAATAAGAACTTTTAAAAAAATAGTATGAAAAGAAAATCTTTTACACTGTATGGTTTACAGAAAAATAAAACAGAAATAATTATCAGTTATCCAAAAATGAAGTTCAATAGAATCTAGTAACAGGTATGATGAAGAAACTTTCCAGATTGTATTGTAATGACCTACACTGTTCTGTAGAAACAGTGCCTAATAAATTATAATGAAATGTTCATTCAAGAATCCAGCAGTATCCCACAAATTCCAATAAAGCAGTCAGCAAAATTTAAATGGAAAAATATCCAATAAGTATTGGCTTCTCTGGTGGTTATTAAAATAATCCAGTTGAATCCTGGTCCACAAGAAGAATCGGTTCTCTCCAAAATGTGGAAATGCTTTTCCAACACATAATGACTCAATAGCCAATATCACGAAATTCTTCAAAATAATGCACTGTCTTCGAATAATAATAGTCTACAGTGTTCAATGAATGCTGAATGTATAAACAATTGACACTTCTCAATACTGTGAAATGAGACCATGAGATAAGCATGTGGACAGAGGTTTTATAATTTAGATCGATATCTTTCTGTCTAATTTCCAGTAAACTAGTGTTACCCAAATAAACAATCAGTGAGCTAAAAGTAGATCATGTGTAAGGGTATTTGTAAACATGCTGAAAGGTACATTCAAAGGTCACTCAGTGCAAATGAGTGATCGGTCCAACTGAAGTCTGCTTACTCTAGAAAATTTTAATTGTTTATAATTATTAACCAAGAACAGATCAATTCTTATATTATAAAAGGCGCCCATTACAATATCCACAAACTTGAAGTGATCTGTTTTAAGACATATCAATTAAGGCCCTGCGAATCACACATTTTCGATTCTAATCGGATCAGGTCTATTATTCGAAAACGAATCGAACCTCGAATCGAATCAGAGGTGTCCAGAAGATGACCGATTAATATTACCCAGTAAGGGTTGCAGTTCAAAAACAGGAACGAGTGCGTGAATTGCCCGTACTATGCATTGCACAGGACAAGCCGCTAGCAACAACTAATTTTCGCGATTGCTTGGAAACTTTAAGGTTGCTTCCATCAGTGGTAGTGACTGGTGAGAATGGAATTAGCATGAGTGGCGGCATGGATGCAGATACTATTTATATTAATAGAGCGGAAATTACACACGGTCTTCACTTTCTGCATTATTTATGTACAATTACTATCTGAACTATGAGACGACGAATATGACTGATATTTACGCAAAACAAGCTATAGTCTAGTGGAAGGATTCGAAGGGAAACAGATCGGGAAGCCGATTTCGAATCAAACCGAACACCAACTGATATTCGATATCGAATCGAATCTCGAAGCTTCGTAGGGCCTAATATCAATTGTTGTTTCTCTTCACTGTGAATTCAGCCTTTAGAGAAGTCTGCCCTCCAATGGAACCCTCGGAAGTTGAGTAGCGCTTGTTTCTGCGGTAATCAAGTTCTTTTTTCTGGTAAAATAAGACCTGGTAATTAGTGTCTCGGTGGCAAGTTATTAGATATAAGCGATTCGCTAAATATAAATAAATAAATAGGTGCGTGTGACTTATACAAGTGAAATCATATTTTCCTGTGCAGGAACTCACGACAGAATTTATTTTCAAACAGGTATCAAATTGATTACGTAGGTCTTTTATTCCCAGGGAGGAGGAGTGTGTTAATGTGGGTATAAAGTCAAATGAATTCCACGCGTGAATTACGACCAGTCCACGGCGATTGTACTGTATCTACCGAGCTCAATCATCGGCAGAATCTTATTTCTGTCGGTTTCTGGCTTCTCTCGGGTCTTATGACTGGATCAAACATAGGTACGATTTTGAACCCTGGGTGATGTGGGGTCATCGTCTTTGGCTTCTCTGGCGAGGTCTCATCATACAGCTCTACCTCTCATAATGTATTTTTCGATTGCGCGTAACGTCAGAAATGTCGCGTACGGTGTATGTCAGGTAAAGGCAAAACATCGCTCCCAGACCAATATTCAAAATAGCCGGTTCGCCGGATAGGGTCGTTGTCGGATACCGTTGCCATTGTACATATGTATACACGCCAGTTCAATTTCATAAGATGAATATTTTGCCGGAGGAAAGCTGGAAAAATGTTTACAAAACTTTACAATTTCTCAAATCAAAATACAGTTCGCAAATTGTCTCAATTATTTTCCGAAAATGTGAGAAGGGAAAAAACCCTCTTTTGTCTTAAAAGAGTGAAAAAAATCGCGCATGGTTTTAGGCAGAAACTACTTAATGATTTTACTCAAAATATTTTAGGCTTGTGGGAATGATTTTTTTTAAATTTTGGAAACATTCTAGCTCTTGGAGTGTAAATTCGACAGTACTAAAGATTTGCATTTCCTTCAATAATTATCAAGAAAATCGATGAATTTCATTTTCAAGCTTAGACTAAGAACGAGAAACTGAATTAAGCTTCCCAGAAACTACTTCAAATGAAATGTCTATCAATATTTCTTATTCCTTGGTACTTACGATAACACCAAAGTAAACTTTAGTCGTCACCACAGCAATAATAGTGTTTGTCCTTTAACTCTTTACCCGCTGAGTATTTTTAAGATACTTTTCATCAACTCTAGTCATGGCTGCTGCACAGCAGCCATGACTAGATTTGATTAAAAATTCATCTAAATTTAACTTACGAAAACATTGGTGAATAAAAAATCCATTCCTTTTGCAGGAGTAAAATTTGATTAAAATTAAAATTATTCTAATATCAGTGGCAAGAGAAATTCTATCCTGGGCAGGAATATTCACCAGCTGCAATCCACTAGTTAAACGTATACCGGACGCAAGATGGTGAATCATTGTTGTCAACACCTAGTTAGATGAATTGGAAAGAGGATGGTGGGTGCGTGTAGCTGAAACACCCCAACACAAAGTTCCCTTCCAAGTGATAGTGAACAAGAGAAACAAAATTTGCTGTGGACAGTGAATTCGAGTCCTTGCACAAATGGTGAATGCATCAGAATTAAACTGTATGGAAAGGGAATTTATGGACATTTATTTTCGAGAGTAAAATTTTCGTGGATTCCATACAGGAATCAGATATAATTTCTCAAGAAACCAGAAATAACATCTGTGGACAGCATTCAACGTGTTCTATCAAATAATCAGAAATGGATATTTTTGGCTCCGGTTATAAAACGCAATTTCAAGCAATTCTGAAAACTGCAATTAATGAGACCGATGTGACCCCGGTGAACTGGAGATTTGAGTGTGACCCAATTTCAAAAGTTTTGTCCCCGTCCACTTTTTTTGAGTATAAACATGCATGTAAGAAATTTGACAATGCATTTGGGAGGGTCATAAAATGTGATTTCCAGCAATTCTGAAAAATGCATTTAATGAGCCCTGAGTGACCCCAGTGACCTTAGCCCACATTTTTAACCTACATTGAGTTTCGTCCCATTTGGTGTTGGTCCCAGGTCCATATATCATACCATGCTAGAGATATGAGCGTGACCTACTTTCATACTGTTTTGCCCGTCCACTTTTTTGAAGTACAAAAATACATGTATGAACTTCAGCAATGCGATTTCCAGCAATTCCGATAAAATACGCTCAATGACCTCAGGTATATTGAACTTCCGTTTAGTTTTGATTCATTTGTTGTTGATCACAGGTCCATATGTCATACCATGCATGATACATGAACGTGGCTCACTTTCAAACTTTTTGTCCCTACCCACTTTTTTGAGTACAAAAAACGCAGGCATGAACCTCACATGTAAGAACATCAGCAATGCATTTGGGGATCATAAAGTGTGATTTCTTGCAATTTTGAACAATGTACTCAATGACACCTGGGAGACCTCAGGAACCTTGACACATATCATGAATCTACATTCGGTTTCGAGTCATTTGGTGTTGGTCCCAGGTCCATACCATGTTTGACATGTGGGCATGATTCACTTTCAAAATGTTTGGCCTCTTTTAGTATAAAAATACATGTAAGAACATCGGCAATGCATTTGGGGATTATGAAGTGTGATTTCCAGCAATTTTGAACACTGTTTCGCCTGGCGTGGAATTCTAGAGTGAACCTCGATTCATCGGAAAACATGACATTGCTCCACCGACGATTGTCCCAGCGCTGTCGTGCTCCACACCAATTACGCCTTGCTGCTACGTGACGTCCAGTCAAACGTGGAATTATTCGAGGACGTCGAGCGTACAAATTCCAGCTGTGTTGTCGATTTCGGATAGTCTGACCACTGACTCGCACATCTGTCTCTCGGTGCAGCAGCTGTCCAATTTCTGAGGCACTTTGATGACGGTCACGTAATGCTGTGGTTCGGATAAAACTAGCCTGGTTAGCAGTTGTCGCCCTTGGACGACCTGACCGACGTCTGTCATCGACATTGCCTGCCTGACGGCAGAGTGGCCACAACCTGCAATTCACCGAATGAGTAACGTTGAGAATTTGAGTCACTGCGGTCTGTCTGTTACCAGCTTCCAACATGCCAACGACACGTAAACGTTCGTCACGTGTTAGTCTTCGCATACCTCAAAGTTACGTTTCGACCAGAAACTATTTATGAACGAGTTTATACCAACAAAAGAACGATGGGACCTCCGAAAATGCCCGTCCAGTATAAATGAAAATTGATTTCAAAACGTACCCCACAGACACTAATGTGGCGCTCGTGCGAAAAATCTGCAAGACGTTTACGTGGGCCGGTGACATTCATGATCCACACTAAACTTGGTAACATACTGATGTATCCAATCACGCGTAACCAATACCATTTTCCGAAAATATCAACATCAGATTGGATATCCCCTACTTTTTTGAAAAGTATATTATAAAACTGATGACATGGTTCGAGGTGATCATTGCGAATTGTCCCCGAGGAACAAATTGTCTCTCAATGCAGCAGACGTTCTAAGGGAGGGATTTATTGTCTTTCTTATACTGAATGAGTGGTGCTCATAATGGTAACACAAAATTCCAACTGGATATACCAACAAATACAATGTTCACTTTGCTTTTCGAAAAAAATGTTAATCAACACCCCATCACCTCATTATTCTAGCTTTGACATTATTCACACGCTCTCACAGTTGACATTCGTATTCATAGCGTTTTCACAGCTGCAGTAAATTATTTGGATTGAAGTTCATCTTTCTCTGAATTTCACCTCACCTCGGGTGTTTCCGTAACAGGTCTGAGCGCTCAACATTGCAAAAAAAATGTTAACCAGTTATGTTCTACATTATTGTTGGCAGGTAGGGGGCGCGGTAGCTCATTTGGTAGAGGTGCAGGCTGCAAGCCGAGAGGTCCACGGTTCGAATCCCACCTGCGGCAACCGCGTTGTGTCCTTGGGCAAGACACTTCACCCCCATTGCCCACATGGGGGCACGGTGACGTTGTGTACTAAGGCGTACTGCACGTCGATGGTGCACCTGTCTTCAACCAATGCTAACCCTGCTTGTGTGGAGTTGGTATGTTGGGGAGCTGACAGTTCCTCGCCGTTGCTCGGTGGTTCTCTCCGGGTACTCCGGCTTCCTCCACCCGTAAAGCTGTCACGGTCATGGTTAGCCATTATGCAGAAATAATAATACTAAATATATATTGTGGACAGGAATGTGGACAGAACATTGCACCCGATCACGACCCAGTCGCTATCAGATCGAAATTCCCTGTCCCCTATCACAATGATAGTAGTATGTTTTCCTCTATGAAATCTGCGTTGGGGGATTTAAACAATACGATTTCTCAGCTTTGAGCTGGGCTTTTTACAAAGAAATAAAATATTTCTTTTCAGACTGTGCGTTTTATGTATCGGTGGTTGTGTGGAATATCGCTCATCTGCCTAATAATTACACAGAACGACACACGCGTGTTAATGGGTCAATCGATATGGCACGAGCGCCAGCGCGGAAGGATAAAACGAGAGGCCAGAGGCCTCGAATTTTATCCTTCCGCGATGGCACAACTGCCATATCGATTTACCCATTCACACGCGTGTGTCGTTCTTTGTTTATTCCACGCCTTCACGTCTATAAAAAAGATTGCAAGGATACTCAGCGATTCATTTGACAACTATAAAAAAGAACATATTTTATCGCCAAACAAATTTGCGAGGGGAACTATTTCGTCCCCTGAGTTCCAATGTGTTCTATGTGCCTACCGGCACATAGAACACGTTAGAACTCAGCTGACAATTTTCAGCTATCGCTAGAGATTCAAATTATAATTGCAGTGCATGGTTTGTAAAAAATTCCAGTGAAATTTCACTTCTATTTAAAAATAGTCCGTCAGCAATTTCCGTTCCGCACATATGTGCGGAACAGATTTTCATTTTCCGCACGGTTTAGTGTTGCTGTAGATAGGGATTCCATAGAGCAGGCATGTAATAATCATTGATTTTGAGTACAGTGGGAATATAATGGAGTTGTATCCCACGACTTCGCCCCGAGAGAGACATTTCAAGTTATTTTGATATCATGTAAGGCACGATGACCTCCAAACAAGGCAGCCAGAAAAGAGAAAAAAGTGATATTATCGAACAATGAAGTTTCATTTTCACGGGGCGAAAAGACTTAGATAAAAACAGTCGATTAACAGTAAAAAATTAGAATAATTTGTTCGTGTCCATGTTTCTCTCATTTGTGAAAGGGGTACCCTAGACAATTGGTCTGTTTTAATTCAAATGATTTTCGCGGCCGTGTTTTTCTGCCCTATCGAAGACAACATTTTCTGAACTTTTACAGCCTTCTCCGGGAAAATCCCCGCAAGTTATATCTAGAAAAAACTTATAGTGTTTTCAACTAAAAAATTATCCTACGAGTAAGATTAAGAATGAAACCGACGAGCCTTTGGCGAGTCGGTTTCATTCTTAAATTCTACGAGTAGAATAATTTTTTTACTTGAAAACACTATACGTTTATTTTGTTTATCACATAAATCTTTTCCAGGACAGTCGCGGCGAAATCGTGCTGTTACTCGCTTCAAAACACAGCCAGAAGCGATGAACACGTAGGTCCAATTCGATGACAAGTATTATTACCAAAAGTAAAAAAGGCGCAGTGATACATTTTCTGTCTAAAAATAATTCCCCTACAAACGTAAGCTAAACTTGCAAAAATCCTTTATTAAATGACCAATGTGTAGTGTTTTCTAATGGCATTGTGTAATTCTTTTTAAAAGGTTTAAAGAAGACAACAATTGAACTGTTAATTATACTACACAAATGCAGTAGAGGTCAGAGGTCAACAAGTCCGTCTCTACTATAGGAATAAATTCTTTCAGTGTTAAACCTGTGGGGAAAAATTATCACCCTAATAGGTGAATAAAGCAAAAATTGATCCAAAGCTTTTATTTTTCGAATAAAAAGCCATTTATGGGGATTAAACACATTTCTACCCATTCTTGCGACACATACACATATTAATCACGCAGGGGTTCTTTGGCGAGAGCTTGCGTTTGCAGCGTGCGAACTTGGGGGTTATTTTGGTGCTGCATCACGATTTGTTATGATTTGACCCAGCTCCGAGCCATAATGTTTCTGTCGCTATTCTTCTCTAGGATCCAAAGTATCATTCCAGATTTTTTTTTTAAACCATGTCTTGGAGGTGAATTATAACACTATGGCACTCCTACTGTGGGTGGAATCTTCTGGGGCGAGAAATGTTTTTGTTCGATGATACCATTTCAATGAATTTAGCGTATCGCAAAGTGTGAAGTGTGTCTTCCTGCTTGACACCAAACGTAATTAAACTAGCCTTATGCGAGCACTACCTACACAGTGATTGAATGTGAACCCAAACAACAACAATTTTCAACCGACAGAGTCACTGGGGCGAACCCGCCCGGTCGCCCTACACGACCTCGGTTGTATGATAATTGTTAATGTTTATTAATATTTGATTTTTGTACTTATAATTTCAGAGTAATTGAGAATCAAACACATTTAGAAGAGATAAAAGCCGATTCACTGGAATTGTATACAAACTTGAAGTCACTGTGAGTAGCCTATTTTATGTCATTGCTTTTGAATTCAAAGGCATGAGTTTCGGGGGTGTTAAGTCGCGTCGCAATCCCTGAAATAGTCTGAAATCCAGTTTTGTAGGACAGATGCCGAACAGCATGTTGTTCGCAACTGTGTATGTAGGCGCACATGGCTAAGCAGGTGGGTGAAAATGCAAATGTTCGACTGAGAAACGTGAAAACAGCTAATACAACAAAAACAACTATAACCAACGCAACTTTCCAATGAGGGGTCATAAGCTATGGCTTGAAGCCACAAAAATGAAAAGATTTAGTTATTCAAGAATTTATCTGCCGTCTGCTTTTTTTGGTTGGGTAAAGAATTAGAATGTTTCATATTCTATGGATACGCAGCGTATTCGTTTGGAGGCAGAACAATTTTGTTCATATCATTCGTGAACAAATTCCGACTACAAAAATTAAACTCGCTCGCAACCAGTTAATAAAGTGTGGGCATCAAATCTCGTGGTGTAAAAAAGAGTCACACCCGCCATTCTCTCATTATAGTTACTACCAGGGGCGGTGGAGCAACCGGGAGACACAAGGCGTACGTGTCTTCCCACAAACTTACGAACCTTGTATACAATTATCCAAAGAGTTTTAAAATGTGCAAATTTGTTAATGCATGGGCATGCGTGTTATGTATTATCCGCGAATATCTACATAGAGTCTACTGAGTGCAACAAGACGCCATCTGAAATGCTCTAGCATTGCAGATGACGTCTCGTTGTACTCAAGGGACGATATATAATTGTATTTGGCAAATAAATCCACATACAGTCAATTCGGTCTCTTTCTTCAACGCCAACCACCTTCCAGTCCGAACAGAAGGCTAGCCTCTGGGATGAAAGTTGGTTGAGACAGAAGAAAATGATGGGTTCAAGACATTCATACTATGAAACAGAGGGGCCTCCGGGTATTTGAATATTGTCTGACAGAAGATTGTGGGTGACAATGACATGACAGGTATAGACGTTGTCAGCTATTTCGGAAATATAATGTACAGACAGTTACACCCCTCCCACACATACACCATTACACACGCGCGTACATATGAACCAAGTGATCAGGAGAGCTCAATGAGCATGCGTGTTATGTATTATCCGCAAATATCTACATAGAGTACCTTGAGTGCAACAAGACGCAATCTCCAATGCTCTAGCATTGCAGATGGCGCCTCGTTGTACTCAAGGGACGATATATAATTGCATTTGGCAAATAAATCCACATACAGTCAATTCGGTCTCTTTTTTCAACGTCAACCACCTTCCAGTCCGAACAGAAGGCTAGCCTCTGGGATGAAAGTTGGTTTAGACAGAAGAAAATGATGGGTTCAAGACATTCATACTATGAAACAGAGGGGCCTTCAGGTATTTGTATATTGTCTGACAGAAGATTGTGGGTGACAATGACATGACATGTATAGACGTTGTCAACTATTTCGAAAATATAATGTACAGACAGTTACACCCCCTCCCACACATACACCCTTACACACGCGCGCACATATGAACCAAGTGATCACGAGAGCTCCAGGTAAATACTAGATTCCATCCAAAGCGGATTTGTGAAATTGAATTCAGTTCCGTCGTAACCAACAATATTACTGGATCCGATTCATGCATTCTGAACTAAACAAAACTTATTACCATGTTTATTGGATAGCTTAGGAATTACGTGCTAAAAGTGACGCACGTAACATTGTCAATCAAAGGCTTTCGGTCGAACAATTAATGGCATTGGTTAACGGATATGAGATTTATGCGATTTGAATTCTCGTGCAGCAACAGATAAAAATAATCACATCTTGTCGATGTTGGTGGTTCTGTAGACTTCGCGTGTTCCCACATTGACCAAAAATCGTTTCTTAACCCAATAACAAGAACTAATCAAAGCTAAACTATACCAGGGTTGCTTACAATATGTGGACGGTGGCAGATTTAGGAGTGGTGTGGAACATGCGCCCTCTCCAGTTTGTTTCTCAACTTTCTCTTAAGTGCATATATTTCGCGAAGCGTTTGGTATTCTCTTTTACGCTCACTGTACGGTTAACTTTAAAATTGCACTTTTTGCAGTTTACTTAGTTTAACCCCCTTTAAGACTGTATTCAAGAATTCGATCATCATATACTAGCCTGTACACAGCATACAAACTATGAGATTCCACTCATTTGCATTTATATGGTGGTTCAGTAATAGATCAGTGACTCAATCCAACAGCACCACAGGGTTTAATCTATTTCTGATCTTCCATTTCATTGTACCGCTTTCTAATTTAACCGCTAAATATCACTACTGTTTGACGATATTTTCCTGGTCCCCGGAAAATCCAGTGTGGAATCCGATTCCGTATCACTAAAGTATGATGGACTATTTACGGGTGTGTTCGAATTCGCATAATTAGCTGCTCCGGTCGAGGAGAGTACTTTACCCCGAGCTGGAATGAGTACGCTCGAACGGCGATCCGAGGTTTTTGGTAAAGGATTCATGATATTTTTTTATCGTATTAATGCGCATCGGAGGATTCCCCGGAAGCGTGCACCTGTTACAAAAATAAGTGTAAACAAAAACATTTCTTTTTAACTTCAATCCAATTTACCAAAGATTGGCGGAGTTGTTAATGCTAGTGTTGGCATGCGATGTTGAACTATAAGTCATATAATAAACCTTTCATCACGACAGTGAAGTGATCTGGGTCGCCGCATCACGTCCCGTTGAGGAGATCAGATCGCCGATCAACTCGACGTGATTCTACGGCCCAGATCACTTCACTGTAGCGAAAATATGTATTTCTCTTTGACCATTTACCCAACGCACAGGATATCACAATTTATTATGTTCGATACCGGTATTGTTTTTCCACATATTAAAAAATGTCAAGATAACCACATCATGTGACCCGTCATTAGAACAGTCTAGTGGGTGCGGCCAATTAGTTGGGTAAAGGTGTAATGTATGTCGTCTGCTAATTGGCTGTCACATTCACTGAGCTGTAGGATCAAAATATTTACTGCACATCCATATAAATGCTGGATGGTTTCACTCATTCCGCCATGAATAGTATTGTTTGAGACGATGCCATCCCGCACCAGTGGTGAAAGGGTTAAGCTTTTCGGGTCCTGCGAATCTCCAATTTTGGGTCGAATCGAATCAGGCAGAAAATTAAGAGTCGACACGAACTTCGAATGGCATCTTACGGCTTTTCAAATTGTAAATGTTGCACCTTCTCACAGCCGTAAATAATGCCAATCCCCACTCAAATATTTTATCTAACAATCAACTTAATTTGCACACAGAAACTCGAAAAAAAGTTTGTATCAGACCAACACCCCCCCCCCCCCTCCCCCCACCCCTCCCCATCCGTTCCGATTTAGTATCGGACAGGTTCAATTTCTGGTAAATCCGCACGTTCACATATATGAATTGTTATTACACATTGAAATATGGTTCCTGAAATTCAAAATTTTGACCAATTTAAACTGAAAAATGGGGGAAACGGGCTTTATGTGACGGGATTGTTACATAAATGTATTATCATGACCATGTGCATGTTCTGTAATTTTTATCAGATTCGAGGTCGTGTTTACAATTGGATTGTTGCGATCCGGTTGTAAACATGACTTCGAATAGGAATAAAAAAGCGGAATATTCCATAACGGAATCAAAGTATTTTCGGAAGCGGTATCTCTGAGCAGGACACCTGTGATAGAAAAAGAGTTCAAGAGGACACACTTTGTAAGATTTCGAGAATGTCTCGACGATTCGAAAACTTCCGAAGCTACGCGACTGGAATCTAATTGAATCTAATCATCGGGACGATTTCGAATCGAATGAGATTTAGAAACCTCGCGGGCCGATTCCTGTAATCTCTACATACCCATACATCGTTATCTTCCTGTGTATAACGAAGTCCTATGTGATTCCTAAAGCTACGAGTCAATCAAGCAAGAGCAAGTATTGCTCGAACGATTTGAATTTTATCGAGGAAATAAGCCATCGAGTAATTACTCGAACGAGTGAACTCGAACGAGTGACTCCTCTCACGACTCTTATGCTCATCTGATGTTGGAGGGTACCTATGACATGGTGATGTAGTACTGGAGGATACCTTTCAGAGCATACTTATCGGTGGATATCTATCTGAATATAGTTATGGCTTCTAGCGTCCGTTCAGTTGATATATAAAGAGAAAGGGAAGGAAGATGGCGGGAAGAGTGTAAACGCTGTGTGCTTTGCTGGTCGGATTTTCTACTTGTTTATTCTTTTTTTGAGGGTTAATCAGCTTAATTTGCTCTATCTCGGCGATCCTGATGGCTATTTGACGATATTATTATTCATTTCTCCTTTTATTCTGTCTCAAGCTGAGAGTTACATAGTATACATGCAAAACTGTTGGAGAAATCTCCCAATTTCGTCGTCGTTTTGCCGTTCAACTGTTTATTCTGCATAACAATAATAATGACGTCAAGGAAAGTTTCCCTGCCGAAGGATGAATTTGTTTCAAACAACGAACTAAAAAAGATGCTCACAGAGATGAAATCTCAATTCATTAGTAACTTTCAGAGTCTGAAGGGCGACATCAGTGAGATGAAGAATCAAATTACCGAGATGAGCACAACAATAAATGAAATGAAAATGGAGCATGACGATTTGACGCGGAGTGTTGATTTTAATGCTCAACGTATTGATGATATGGAGAATAATATTATACCCGACCTCAGTGTTACTTTTCAGGCAAAATTATCTGAACTGGAAGAAAAGCTTACTCTGGCAGAAATTCATGATAGGAAATACAACTTATTGCTGTATGGAGTGCCAGAAACTGAAAATGAGAATACATATTCAACAGTAGGCAATTTTCTTGTGAATGACTTAGGCTTTGACAAATCTGATGCCTCTGGTATAGTGGACAGATCAATCAACATTCACAGACTTCCATCTATGAGACAAGGGTCTGTAGCGTCTGGCTCACAATCAGCTCCACCTCCTAAGCCAATTATAATTAGACTTGGTTCAGACAGAGAAAAGCAGCTGCTTCTAAATGCTTCTTCCAAGTTAAAGGGTACGAAAAAAACAATTCGAACTGATTTACCTCCTGCATTAAAACGAGAAAGGGGCAGACTGGCAAATGTTGCATTCAGACTAAGGAAAGATAAGAAGTACAGAACAAGAATAAGGGTAGTTGCTGTGAGAGTGGTCCTAGAAGTAAAAGAATCAGCAACATCATCATGGAAAGAATATATTGACCATCATTGACTCCCAAACAACTGAACAAAATAAAACTAAAAGTGGTTTTATAACTCACAGAAAGGGCACAGCACTGTGCTACAAAGGTACTTCATTGTGTGACCCCCCATATTTGTCCCACATGCACAGTGTGTTATATATATGGCATGTATGGACTGTATACAATGTATATATATGTATACATTGTGTACAGTACATGCATGTTTATGTCCATACATATTTGTGTTCAGTCTGACCCCCTCCCCACTCACAGAAAGGGCACAGCACTGTGCTGCAAAGGTACCTCATTGTGTGACCCCATATTTGTCCCACATGCACAGTGTATTATACATATGGCATGTATGTGCTGTATGCAATGTATATATATATATATATATATATATATATATATATATATATATACATTGTGTACAACACATGCATGTTTATGTCCATACATATCTATGTTCAGTCTGACCCCCCCCCCCCCCCCCATCTTGTACAGACCCCATATTTGTTTACCACCTGCATTAAAACGAGAAAGGGGCAGACTGGCAAATGTTGCATTCAGACTAAGGAAAAATAAAAAGTACAGAACAAGAATAAGGGTAGTTGGTGTGAGAGTTGTCCTAGAAGTAAAAGAATCAGCAATATCATCATGGAAAGAATATACTGACCATCATTGACTCCCAAACCACTGAACAAAATAAAACTAAAAGTGGTTTTATAACTCACAGAAAGGGCACAGCACTGTGCTACAAAGGTACCTCATTGTGTGACCCCATACTTGTCCCACATGCACAGTGTGTTATATATATGGCATGTATGGACTGTATACAATGTATATATATATATGGATTGTGTACAGTACATGCATGTTTATGTCCATACATATTTGTGTTCAGTCTGACCCCCCCCCCCCACACACACTCACAGAAAGGGCACAACACTGTGCTACAAAGGTACCTCATTGTGTGACCCCATATTTGTCCCACATGCACAATGTGTTAAACACATGGCATGTATGTGCTGTATGCAATGTATATATATATATATATATATATATATATATATATATATATATATATATATATATATATTTATATATATATATATATATATATATATATATATATATATATATATATATATATATATATATATACATTGTGAAGTAAAAGAATCAGCAACATCATCATGGAAAGAATATACTGACCATCATTGACTCCCAAACCACTGAACAAAATAAAACTAAAAGTGGTTTGATAACTCACAGAAAGGGCACAGCACTGTGCTACAAAGGTACCTCATTGTGTGACACCATACTTGTCCCACATGCACAGTGTGTTATATATATGGCATGTATGGACTGTACACAATGTATATATATATATAGATTGTGTACAGTACATGCATGTTTATGTCCATACATATTTGTGTTCAGTCTAACCCCCCCCCCCCCCCCACTCACAGAAAGGGCACAGCACTGTGCTACAAAGGTAGCTCATTGTGTGACCCCATATTTGTCCCACATGCACAGTGTGTTATACACATGGCATGTATGTGCTGTATGCAATGTATATATATATACATTGTGAAGTAAAAGAATCAGCAACATCATCATGGAAAGAATATACTGACCATCATTGACTCCCAAACCACTGAACAAAATAAAACTAAAAGTGGTTTTATAACTCACAGAAAGGGCACAGCACTGTGCTACAAAGGTACCTCATTGTGTGACCCCACATTTGTCCCACATGCACAGTGTGTTATACACATGGCATGTATGTGCTGTGTGCAATGTATATATATGTATATATATACATTGTGTACAGCACATGCATGTTTATGTCCATACATATCTATGTTCAGTCTGCCCCCCCCCCCCATCTTGTACATACCCCATATTTGTCACACATGCACAGTGTGTTAAAAATATGGCATGTATGTACTGTATACAATGTATATATATATATATATATATATATATATATATATATATATATATATATATATATATATATATATATATATATATATATTGTGTGTAGCACATGCATGTTTATGTCCATACATATTTATGTTCAGCCTGAACCCCCCCCCCCCCCCCCCATCTTGTATAGTATTAGTATTGGTATTTCGGTTCTTGCTCTGTACTGTAATATATATGTACTATGTGTGTATGTATGTATGTGTATGCATTGTGTACGGTGCATGCATATTTATGTTCATACATATTTATGTTCACACTGCCCCTACCCTCTTTGTATAGTAGTAGTATTGGTATTGTGGGTCTTGCTCTGTTTTGTAATTCCAATTCAAATTTCAATGTCTATGTCCGACGGCCTCTTTTTTGTTCAGCACTATGGTGCTTGATCTGACCAAAGTGGCATAGACCAAATTTATACCCATTACTCATCCTTATCACAACCTCATAGTCGTCCCACATGCACAGCGTGTTAAAAATAATATGTATGTACTGTGTACAATGTATGTATGTATGTATATATATGTATATATATGCATTGTGCACAGTGCATGCATGTCTATGTTCATACATATTACTGATCAGTCTGTGCCCCCCTCCCCCTCTTTTGTATAGTATTAGTATTCGTATTGCGGAGCTTGCTCTGTACTGTAATATATATGTATATGTGTACTGTATATATGTGTGCATTGTATGCAGTGCATGCATATTTATGTACTGTGAACAATGTATGTATGTGCATTGAATGCGGTGCATGCATATTTATGTTCATGCATATTTATGTTCAGTCTGCGCCCCCACCCCCAGCCCTGCATTGTGTACAGTGCATGCATATTTATGTTCAAACATATTTATGCTCAGTCTGCCCCCCCCCCCCCCCCCCCCCACACACACACACACACACTCCTTTTGTATAGTATTAGTATTGGTATTTGGGTGCTTGCTCTGTACTGTAATTCCAAATCAGATTCCATTGTTTTTGTCCGATGGCCTCTTTTTTGTTCAGCACTATGGTGCTTGATCTGACCAGAGTGACATAGACCAAATTGATACCCATTACTTATTCTCATCATAACCTACTCTACCCATTCCCTTTGCCCAACACTTCTTTACCATGTTAGTCCAGGCACAACTGTACTACTTACATCCCTGATTCAAATTATGCATGGAAACTATGGTGTTTGTTGTTTTGCGAGGTGGTTATATCATGGTTATGCCATGGCTGACACCCAACACAGCAAATACGGTAAACCACGGCAAACTGCAACCAAGTGGGACTGACCCAGCTTATGCTAAAACTCACCCCAAGAAACCGAGCCACAAGAACTTCTGTAAAACAATATAACGCCAGATACCACTTCAAACACAATTTTCTTATTTACACGACCAATCCCCTTCAATTCTGTATTGTGTTTTAGTGACTAGACTAAGTGTCGTATTATGGGGTAGTTATACACAGGCTATCTCGCAATGCACCAATTCCCCAAACATAATTTTTTTATCAACGTGACCAACATGATGTAAATGTTTGTGGTTCTTTGGGGATTGGTTTATTGTGGGTTGCTTGTGTCATGGCTTGATACAGCAACAATCATCCAAGTAGTAATGGCCCAATCCCTTTTCTATATTAAACCCCAGCATAACTGTAACAATACCCATATTAAATAGCCCAACATAATCATACCATGTCCCTTCACACACAACTGTATTATTTACATTTGCAACCTGATTCCGTTTTGCACAGCATTATGCTGACCTACTTTTGTACAGTATTATGCTGATTGTAGTGTTATTGTAGGATAGTTGTATTAAGTGATAATGGCCCAACTCCACCTCACTATTTTAGCCCTAATATAATTTTATCATGCCCACATCATTCTGCCCAACCTAACCTTACCATGTCACTTCAATCACAACTGTATCATTTACATGCCCAACTTAACTCTAGTTGACAGTACTCAATCCGTTGTTGTTGTATTATGGGGCAGTCATATCAAGTGGCAATGACCCATTTTATTCTCATTATCCAGAACAAACACAATTGGACCATAGTCCCTCAATTAAGCCAAAAAACATAACCTTACCGTATCACCCCTAACTACACAGTTGTTCTAGTTATATATCACAATTGTATCAGACCGATTCTATTTAACCCGACATCACCCTACCATTGCACTCTCAACACAGTGGTTTTATTTACATGTTCAACCTGACTCTGCAACTGCACTGTGGTGTGCTGGTGGTTGTGAAATGGTGGGGTAGCTGTTTATATTATGTCATGGCTATCTTTCAAGCAACAAATACAAGCAACTGCAACAAGTAATATCAGCTTACTGAATGCTTGCCATTCAGCCCAAATATAACCTATGATCCCGAGACAGCCCTGCCATGTCACTTCATAAACAACTGTTACTAGTGTCTTCAGCCCTGAAAATTTATTTGAAACCAGACGCGTCATTTCAAGCGTAACTGGTCTCTGACTTAAACTCTGAGTAGTACTCTGGTAGTTGTTCTCATGTTTTGAGATATTTATATTTAAGCTAGCGATCGATTGAAAAAAAAAAGTAACGTTGTGAACTGAAAGGGCATATCTCTGTGCTTCAGAATGCCTTACTGGTGTGACCCCATTTTCGTCTCGCATATTATATAAATTGTTGTGTGTGGGATGGGTGTGGGGTCATGAAGTGAGGTATTCATATGCACACATGATTGTGTGTTGTATATTGTACATATATTTTTATGTCCACCCTGCCCCCTCTTCTGTCTAGCCCAACATAATCATACCATATCTCCACCCACACAACTGTATTATATATATTTCCGACCTGATTCCAGTTTTGAATAGCATTATGTTGACTTACTTTTGTACAGTATTATGCTGATTGTCGGTTGTATTCTGGGATAGTCGTATTAAGTGATAATGGCCAAATTCTAGCTCACTATTACAGCCGTAATATAATTATATCATGCCCACTTCATCTAGCAACTTCACTTAGACCAGCAATAATAACTTTACCATGTCACCTCAATCACAACTGTATCATATTCAGTTGTTTCCAGTATAGTATCCTTTGTTGTTGCTTTATGGGGTAATTATATTAAGTGGCAATGACCCAGTTCTTTCTCATTGTCCAGGTCTAAAATAATTGGCCATGCCCATCCGAACTATAGAGGTCTACAGTATAATATCCTTTGTTGATGCATTATGGGGTAGTTATATTAAGTGGCAATGACCCAATTCATTCTCACTATCTAGAACTCACATTACTGGACCCATCCGAACTATAGTTGTCTACAGTATAATATCCTTTGTTGCTGCATTATGGGGTAGTTATATTAAGTGGCATTGACCCAATTCATTATCACTATCCAGAACTAACATAACTGGACCATAATCATTCATCTTAGACAAAACATAACCTAACCATGTCACTTCAAACACCACAGTTGTATTATTTATACATCGCAGTTGTACTATATCGATTCCTTTTAACCCAACATAACCCAAATTATGTCACCCCAAACACAGTAGTATTGTTTGGATGTCTTACATGACTCTACAGTTGCACTGTGCTGTGCAATTGGGAGTCGTGTGGACATTCGAATGGTACTACCATGTACAACTCTCTCCAAACAACACAGTTGTATTATATATACATCGCAGTTGTACTATATCTATTCCTTTCAACCCAGTATAACCCTACATTTGCACTATACTGTGCTGGTAGTTAATGAATTGTGGGGTGGGTGTTTTTTATATCATAACTACTTTTCAGTGCGGCAACTGCAAGCAACAGCAACAAGTAGTATTGGCTTTACCTTACTGTGTGATCCCACTCTCACCCCGCATATTATGCAACATGTTGTGTGTGGAGGTGGGTGTGGGGTCATAGAGTGAGGTATATACATGCATACATATGTATTGTAATCCGCATTGTCCATATATGTCTATGTCCACTCTGCCCTCTCTCTTGTATAGCACTATGACCCCTGATCCCTACTGGGCTAGTAACTCCATTTCCAATGTCTATGTCCACCGTGCCGTCTCTTTGGTATGGCACTATGACCCCTGATCCCTACTGGGCTAGTAACTCCAATTCCAATGTCTATGTCCACCGTGCCCTCTCTTTGGTATAGCACTATGGCCCCTGATCCCTACTGGGCTAACATACTCATACCATGTCCCTCCACACACAACTGTTTTATTTACATTTCTAACCCGATTCCAGTTTTGCATAGTATTATTCTGACTTACTTGTGTACAGTACTATGGTGATTGTTTGTTGTATTATGGGATAGTTGTATTAAGTGATAATAGCCCAACTCCAGCTCACTATCTTAGCCCTAATATAATTATATCAGCCCAACCACCTCATTTAGCCCAATATAACCTTACCATCTACTTCAATCAGAACTGTATCATTTACATTTCCAACCTAAGTTTAATTGTCTACAATATTATATCTATTGTTGTTGCAATATTGGGTAGTTATATTAAGTGTAATGACCCAGCTCATTCTCACTATTCAGAACTAACTTAACTTGGGCCATAATATATATATGTATTGTGCACAGTGCATGCATGTTTATGCTCATACATATTACTGTTCAGTCTGTGCCCCCTCCCCCTCTTTTGTATAGTATTAGTATTCGTATTCGTATTGCGGTGCTTGCTCTGTACTGTAATATGTATGTATATGTGTACAGTATGTATGTGTGCATTGTGTGCAGTACATGCTTATTTATGTACTGTGTACATACTTATGCACTGTGTACAATGTATGTATGTATGTATATATGTGTATATGTGCATTCTATACGGTGCAGACATATTTATGTTCACACATATTTATGTTCAGTCTGCCCCCCCCCCCCTCCCCCAGCCTTGCATTGCATACAGTGCATGCATATTTATGTTCATACATATTTATGTTCAGTCTGCCCCCCCCCCCCCACCCTCCTTGTCTATAGTACCCAGCTCATTCTCACTATTCAGAACTAACTTAACTTAGGCCATAATCATTCAATTCAGCCCAAACATGACAACATGTCACTCAAAACATAACTGTTACTAGTGGCATTGACCCATTCCAGGTTTTGTCCTCAGCCCTGTATATTTGAAACCTCGCCTTCCTTAGACCTAGTCATTTCAAACATAATTGGCTTATTTGTATGTCCTTGATTTAAACCCCGTTTAGTACTCTGGTACTTATTCTTATGTTTTGAGGTATTCATACCAAGGCTACGCAATTGAATAAAAATAAAAAAGTGACTTTTACAGCTCCCAGAAAGGGCACATTGCTGTGATAAAAATACGCGACTGTGTGACCCCATTCTCATCTCACATATTATATAGCATGGTTTGTGTGTGGGATGGGTGTGGGGTCACACAGTGATGTATATACATGCATACATACATATGCATTGTATATTGTACATGCAGAAATGTCCACCCTGCACCCCCTTCCAGTATGGCACTATGGTGCTTGATCAGTACTGTGTTAGTAACAGTAGTTCCAATTCCAATGTCTATGTACAGACCGCTCCTCTTTTGCTCAGGCAGTGGTGCTTGGTCTGTGATGGGTTGATAATTCCAATTCCAATACCTATGCACATGCTGCCCTTCTTTGCCCTTCTTTTGTTCCGTACTGTGGTACTTGATCTGTACCGGATTAGTGATTTCAGTTCCAGTTAGCAATTGGAACTGGAATTGCTAGTCCAGTACAGATCCCATAATTGTACCATACCGATTATATTTAGCCCGACCACTCAAAACACAGTGGTATGGTAGTTTGCTCTGTTTTATGCTGATGATTGTTGGATTGTGGAGCTGTTGTATAATAACTATCACTCAATACAGCATCTACAAGCAACTGCACCAGAGCGATTGACACTCTCTCCTCATACAGCAACTACGGTCAACTTTAATACATTACAACCAAGTGGTATCGACAAATGTATTTATCCCTTCTGTGCAGATGTGTTTAGTTATGTATATTGTGACGGTAGGTGTTATGTTGATTGATGGCTATTATATCTAACTCCTAACAAAATACATCTCCCTTTTAGTTCTTATCCAACGCACACCGCCATCACCGGATCTCATCACCACCTCATCTCATCCACTGCTGTAATTTACGAACGTCTTGGGTATTGGATTTACACTTCATTTCAACCACTTTTGTGCTGTATTATGGTATTACGTGGATGCCAACATAATTGATATGCGTCTGGTGTGGGCAATATTTTATATATATCCCCTTCCACACAAACTACAACCTTGGTTGGATTATCCAATACACAAAACGTTCTGTGTCGTCCACAGCTGTACAGTCTACGAGTACTGACCTGTTTATAATTTGCCGACCAATATGTGACTTGACACTGTGACACCCTTTATTGTGATAATACCGTACTCTAGTGTCATACTAATTAGGCTAACTGTCGATAATGTCCAAGTCACTGTCAGTTGAACCGCGGTGGAGCGTGTTATCCGAGCATGAGCAGCCTGCACTGTTGACACATCCACAACACAGAAAATTCGCTGATATCCAACTGTACCTTTCCTTTTGTGACGAAGTATGGATCTTCAAACACTGATATAAAATTGGTTGAATACCGAAACTTTCATGTCAAGTTTGTCCCTCTCAAACCTTGATACCAAAGCTTCAAATCCCCCATGTGCACGTACGAAAGAATACAGGAATGAGCCCGGCTGAGTCATTTCATGCTTATGATCTGAATGATATGCCCTTTTAGAGTTAAGGTGTTGTATGGGAGATGAATATTTGCTTGGTAGTTAGATGGCGTGTTGTTCACTATGTTGTCAATGATCTAAAGCATATTATCTATGAGCTGTCCTTCCATGTTCATGATTAATTTTTTATTGTTTTTGGCTTTTTTTTTGTTGTTTTTTTAAATTTCGAAAAAACAAAAAATTCGATTTTTTTCAAACACGACGGCAGCGGGAAAGATGTGCGCATGTGTTGGGGCTGGAATTTCTATTACTCATTAGCGTCCTAATCCTGTTTCGCTACAGAGAACCAGATTTGGAATTGGACTTGCGGGAAGTATGTTAGCCCCTACGGGGCAACGCCTTGGTTTATTTAATATCACTTTGTATTTTTTATATAATCTTTTTATACATAATAATAACATAACATACCTCAAACTAATAAATTTAATCCGATCAGCTCTGCCAGTACACAATCATTGATGATAACCGTACTCATTCTATATAACGGCAGTATAGGTGGTATTCACTCACCATTTCTCAAGTATGTCTCCATATACACAGGAATCGCAAGCAAGCTTGACATAACGCAATGCAAGTTAAAAGAAATTATGTTAACCCCAACCATAATATGCCTCTATCAATCATCTTACCATGGCGGGTAAAATCAACCTCGACGAGATTCAGGAAAGCGACGACTACAATCTCACAGCTAAATGCAAAAATATTATCGACATAAACGATAACAGTGTCACTGATACACCATATAACCCATATGGCCACCCTTGCTCATATTATAGCCCTGACCAATTCAAACTTGATTCATCAAAAAATACATCTTTCTCGTTATTTAGTATTAACTGTAGGAGTCTGAATGCGAATTGGGATTCTCTAGTAAATCTACTACATGAGTTACATAATGGAGAAAATGACTTTGATGTAATTGGACTATCAGAGGTTTTCACAGTCCACGAAGATTTACAGTACAACCTCAATGGTTATCACCCACTCCAATTAAGAACACGACCCAGTAACGATGATGGGAGGGGAGGTGTGGGTCTTTTTATCAGAGAAAACATTCCATTTCGAATACACCCTGAACTTACGGTGTTTATTCCACATGTATTCGAATCGTTGTTTGTAGAAGTTTACCCAATGATAAAAAGTCAACAATTATTGGCATTATATACAGACCCAACACTGCACCCAAGGCTAATCTTGACAGTTTTATTTCTACCTTAAATGACATTTTCGTAGGCATAAATAGCAGAAGAGCTCATATAATGGGTGACTTTAACATCGATCTCTTAAAATTCTCTGAACATATTAAAACAACCGATTATATTGATATGATTTTCAGTCACGGATAATTCCTTTGATCACAAAACCAACACGCGTTACTGAATATTCGGCAACCCTTATAGACCACATTTACTCTAATAGTTACTCCAGTGGTGGTAAATGTGGTATCATAATTACTGACGTTTCAGATCATTTCGGAACTTTTCATACTGAGGAAGCAACAACGTTGACTCAAAAGATATCCCCAAAACCCAAACGCTCATTTACGAAAAAAAAAGTTTCTTCTTTCAAAAATAAATTACGTGATACGAACTTTAGCTCAGTAATTGAATCTACATGTCCTAATGAATCTTTCAACATATTCTTAAATATGTTCATGGAAAATTTTGAAAATTCGTTTCCTATAGAAAATAACAATGTACCCAAAAAGTATGTTAAAAAGCAACCATGGATGACAAGCGGTATCCTAAAATCTTCTATAAACAAAAACAAACTACATGTAAATAAACTAAAGCGCCCAACAAACACTAACATCGATAACTACAAGCAATACTGCAGAGTATACAACGCAGTTAAAAAACGCGCAAAGGCCCAATACTATACAGATATCTTGAACGAAAATAAGTACAATTTAAAAAAAAGTTGGCAAATCCTTCGTTGTGCCCTCAACAAATCTGTCTGCAAAGAACAATTGTCAACTGAATTCCTTATTGATGGTAGAAAAATCTCTGAACCTGACTCAATTGCCCATCATTTTAATAATTTTTTCGCAACAGTTGGACAAAAAATAAACGATAACATCCCTCCCACTAACATAGAATTCGACACTTATATTCGGCACAACTCAAGCGATAACTTCTTTATCACACCGACCACTAAAGAAGAAATTATCGCCATCACAAATAATCTAAAAGGAAAACAAAGCACGGACTGCTACAGCATTTCTACAAAAATACTAAAAGAAACTATTAATGAAATCGCAGAACCCTTGACCCACGTCTTCAACTTATCATTCACGCGAGGCCTCTTCCCTAATAAAATGAAAATGGCAAAAGTTATACCTATCTTTAAATCTGGAGACCCGTGTTCGTTAAATAACTATAGACCAATAAGTATATTGCCAGCGTTTTCCAAAATATTAGAAAAATTAATGTATAGACGACTTTATTCTTATCTATCCACATTCGAAATCTTATATGAACACCAATATGGCTTCAGACCCAAACACTCAACCTTCCACCCAATGTTGCATTTCCTACACGAAGTAGCCGACAAATCATAACACTATCGCACTTTTTCTAGATTTCTCAAAGGCCTTTGATACCATTAACCACAGTATTCTTTTGAAAAAACTCGAAGCATATGGTATCAGAGGTATAACTAATGATTGGTTTCGAAGTTATCTTCGTGATCGTAGGCAGTTCGTTCAATATAAAGATTCATCTTCAGATAGTGAAGTACTTACTTGTGGAGTGCCTCAGGGATCGGTTTTAGGGCCCATACTTTTTTTGATCTATATTAATGATATTAGAAGTTCAACCTCCTCGAATGTTCTGTCATTTGCAGACGACACGACTATGTACAAATCCGATGGAAACATTGACACGTTATTTAACACTCTAAATGTCGAAATCTCAAAAGTAAGTGAGTGGTGCAAGGCAAATAAATTATCCCTAAATGCCCCAAAAAACAAGTACATAATCATTCACCCACCTCATACAAAGTATGTCCAAACCCAGCGTCACCTTCTCCTTAATAACTCAGAATTAACCCAGATATCAAATAGAGCGGACACGAAGACAATAAAATTCTTAGGAGTATGTTTTGATGAAAATCTCAAATTCGATAGCCATGTTTCATATATAGCATCGAAGATTTCCAGAGCGATATACACAATAAATAGGGCGAAAAGAATTCTCCCTCATCAAGCCCTTAAAACACTCTACTTCACTTTGGTTCAGAGTCATTTGCTGTATGCAATTCAAGTCTGGGGTCATGCAACAGCCACAAAAAAGCTCTTTACATTACAAAAGAGAGCTCTGCGTGTAATAAATATAAAAAATACAATTCCCACACGAACCCCTTATTCCTCAAAGATGAAATTCTCAAGTTTGATGATCTTTACAGGCTACACACTTTACTGTTCATTCGTGATTGGCACTCTGGAAACTTGCCAAAAAGTTTTGAAAATTTCCTCCAAATCTATAATCACCCAACCGGAATGCTAACCAGACATAGTGGACAATTAAAGAGAAATACACCTCGAACATGCTTCTCTGCAAATTTACCAAAACACTCATTCCCTAAACTATGGAATGACCTAAGCAATGACATTCAATCTGAACCGAGTCGTTCTATATTCAAACGCTCCATAATGTTACACGCCTTGGGAACTTATAATACACCCCCGACATGTTTCAATCCACAGTGTCCCGATTGTAACACTAGAGTCGGTGATCTCTTGCGTGACTAGGCCATTAATAACAGCAGCTCAGATAAACATAGTAAGATAAGAACACGGTGTAGACCTCCTTTAAGGCGTGACCTCCTTTAAGGCGTGACCAGATCTGTAATGCTTTCCTTGTCTGAATCTCCCCCAAACATTTAATAAAGAATATCGGTCTTTGTTATGTATTGCATCTTTTGAAAAGAAATTGAAACTTATTTACCACCTGTACTGCCTCATCCTCGCACTTCCAAATAGGAGATGGCAGGAAGACAGCCATTGGGCTATGCCGTCTCCTTACAATATGCATGTTTTTTTTACAACTTGTCACTGTTCTAGTTACACAATATTCTTTTTTTTTGGAAAACATCTAAATACATTTATATTTGTAACTACACTATATGTACATGTATATTGTGAATAAAATATTGTATTGTATTGTATTGTTCCTATATCTAGATCACCGTACTGCTTTTGTACTGCTTTCGTAGCTCAAAGACTACTACTGCTGATTTGTCACCATCGTATGTCCTATGATTAGTTTCCATTCTTTTCCGCCACAACTACTTGTTTGTATAGCTACTACTGGCTACCACTAGGTGCCCTGTGATAGAGTCTACCACACCTATTACTAACTACTATGGTTATCAGACTCAATATCTATATCCTATATCACTACACGATAATCACTATCACACTTGGCTTCCGCTAATACTATCGAGCAGTTGCGTGTTCTAACGACTCGAATCTTATCGAGCAAATAAGCTGTCGAGTAGTGACTTGAACGGGTGCTGCTCGGACTACTAGAATCCACAAAAGTAAATAAGCCATCCAGTAATTGCTCGAACGAGTGACTCCACATACGACTCCTATGCTCATGTGGGAAAAAGAGATTCCATAGCAACAGACGTTTCTTCATTGTGGTATTCCATAAGAGGAATATTTTTTGGATGATACCTTTTGGATAATAGTTGTAGAAACCTGTGGCTTCTACATCCGGATAAATCGGCTGGGTAGTTGAAAAAAAAACACGATATAACATTCGATTCATTTGTTTATTTTTTCACAATCACACTACACAGTATCTTGTCAATTGATGCAGGTATCTTCGTTTTCAAGCACACAATCATTGTCATTTGCTCACGACATCTTCGTCACCTCTGAGTGGAATGGAGAGGTTGACAACCAGCTTCTCTAACGGACCTTCGTCCTATTGTTTGACTCTGGCTGGATTCCTCATGGTGCATGTTAGCTTGCTGAACACTGGAAGCTTGACTTTCTAGCAGGGTTGGGGCGAATACATTGTAAATGTATTGAATTACGAATACATTGAAATTTTATGAATACGAATACGAATACACAAAATTCCAAGTGTATTTGAATACGAATACGAATACTTTACAAAGTATTCACGAATACAAAAATGAATACATGAATACATCTTTTAAAATAATGATAAATTCATGTTTTTCGTGGCAGTTGGACCTATAAAACTGTGCAGTGGTGACAAACAAGAATAACCACGTCATACAAATCAAAAACACTTTATTGAAACTATGAGCAAAAAATGGACAACCATCTCAATATAAAAACTGACAAAAAGTTTCAAAATATATTGCACATGAAAACTGCAAAAAATGTAATAGTCAATATTCTTTTTTAGTGGACAACATTACATATTTCTTACAGTACTATAGCAGAAAATTAGTGATAATTGAGTTTTACAGTTGTATGAGGATTAGAAATCCATGCAATTGACACATAATGAGCCTTTTGTTCTGCTAGTAATCTTTTCTGATCAATATTAAACAACCTTTACAATGCACTTTCCAGCTCAGCTGAGGTATTAATTATTATTTGAGGTATTAATTATTATTGGAGGAAAAAAAACATGTGACATGATGTAAGTCTCAGCTTATCTATGATTTTGAATTTGAAAATTTCTGTCATTTAAAAAAAAACAGCTGAAAAGTATTCAAAAGTATTCAAAAAAGTATTCATGAATACACCTCATATTTGACGGTATTTGAATACGAATACGAATACAAATACTTTTAAATTGCATGAATACTGAATACAGCCGAATACTTCAAAAAATGTATTGAATACTATTCGAATACCGAATAGGAATACCACAAACCTGCTTTCTAGGTTGATTTGATTTCTGGCGCGCTGTGGGCAGGTAAGACTATCTCTTCGTGCTTTAGAGCTCCATTGACTTGAATCTTCAGTTTTCTGTACATTGCTGTTGATTTAACCTGCAGACTGGGAAGAAACGTCATCCTTCTTAGTACCAACATCAGTTTTTTTGTCAGTTTGTTCTTGTTCTTAGTGGTATCTTCATTCTTCTGAACATCATCGTTCACTGTCGTTTGATTGGAAACTTCATTATTCTTAACTTCATTCTTATTCAGCGCCGAGGGAGCTGCCTTTGGCATCTCATTCATTCCCTTGTTTGCAGATTGAGTGGTAACACCGTTTTTCTTCTTTGACTCTTCATTCTCCAGCTTCCCTTTGGTTAACAATCAGTCCACATCATACGCCGTCTCCACATATTTATTTTCTATCTCACAACCCCGTGAGCTGGTCAAGGTTTCTTCTCTTGACTCCTTCTACCATACGATTCACTTTTGCCCATTTCTTAGAAGGCAGCTTCAATCCGGCATCATTTTTGAAGATCTGTATATGTAAGTCATCCTTAAGTCTGAGCACTGTCAGGGACACATACATCTTCACACTACGACTGTCAGAACACAAATGGTTTTATTTTCATACGATAGGTCCTTTTGCTGTAACGGTGAATTTTTTCACATTGGCTCCTAATCTTCGTCGTCATATCACTGCCCTCCTCTTCGAATGAATATTTTGCCATAAGGTCTCAAACAGAAATTTTCTGTTTTCCAAGGCGTATTTCTGGGACTCAGATTCACATTCCTCTTCTTCACGAAGCCGTTTAGCGGTCTCTCGAACTTTCTTGTGAATTGGGTTCCTGCATAAATTCGCAATGTACATCAGCGTATTAATGGATTTCACCCCCGATGGCTTCACTGAAGTAATTTTCAAGTGATGTGACTGCTTCTTCCACTGCATCTTCATTCCATCCTCGATATACCTATTCATGAGATTTTCAAATTCTTCTTGGTAATCTTTATGGGCACTTCTATCAATATTTCCCACTGAATCGTTAGAATCACCCACTGGTTCCTCTTCTTCGGATTCTTCTTGAGATAGTTCCGACGACTCATTGGATTCCGAATCTTCCATTGTGAATAGTTTATTGGTGAACAATGACGACAGGATTGTATTGCAACCGCTCTCTTTGAGGGTCAGATCTTAAATGACAACTTTGTTACGAGCACGTCCTTTTATTGGGCGGGGATATCTGACAATATATTGACGACGGCTTTTAGCAACTTCCTTTAAAAAAAACCTTTTCTGTATGACCCCTCTTCTCTTTCGATAAGATAGTTTTCTCTTTGGTAAGGCTATCCTCCTAATCTGGTGATTATATGAATCAGTTGCACGATCTCGGATTCAGTCAACGGCGCATTATAATTCAATAGATTCCTGGCACAATCACAAATGCATTTTATCAAACCATCTGTAACTGTCTTGATCGTCATACTGGCTTCATGTCGGTCAGCATGAGATAGAAATCGCAGTGTATCTGAAATTCTGTTCAGTCTTTCGGTGTTCATTGTTTTTTCCAATTTTATCTCACAATCGGGGCGTTTTTGCACTGTTACGCAACTAAAGTTTAATGTATCTGGGCCCTCGTTCCGAATCCGTATCAAGGCCCCCCCTGGTACAAGCGCGTGATTCTGCCTGCTGTTGCCAAAACAACGGCATTAATATCATTTTTCGATCGCTTCGCGTTTTTCTCTTCAGAGAAAACAATATTAGGTGAGGCGAACCAGAACCTAATATGGTTTTCTCTGAGCCGTATACGACACTGTATCTGTCAACTAAACGCCCTGTAATGTAACGTATTTATTATGCACGGCATGCTAAAATGTCAGTGGTGAAGTTAACTCAACGAAGTTAAATTATGCGCACTGTTCGGCATCTTGGGCTGGTTTGTAGCCTATTATTGGGATTTTCCTGAACGCCCGTGTCGAGGCTTCTCTCTTGAAGTTAAAGGATTAGCTTTCACTATGAAATGTGGAAAACTCCACCTCAATAAACGATGAACGGCATATTTTAAAATATAATAAACCTTTACAGCAAGAGAGATATTTAATTCACCAGTAATTATTGCAAAAGTAAGAACTAAATTCACGTTGACGAAACACACAATTGCTCCACTTCGCAAGACAGTATTCAGTAAAGTGAATCCCAGTGACGTAATTTTCTCTGAAGTGTGACGTCATCGCTGACCTCATATGGAGATCAATGAACGCTATTCTATTTTTCAATTTGCGTCTCTCCATCGATAAGGCAAATGAAAAAGTTCCTCTTGAAATAGTTTTATAACACATTTTGTGGTCAATATTGTGAGATACATTTATCATCACCACAGTGTGTGTCTCCGGAAATTCTGATCAAGTCTCGTTGTAGGCACAGAATCGCATTTCGACTCGCCCTAACGGGCTCGTCGAAATACTGTTCAGTTCCTACAACTCGACTTGATCTGAATTTCCGGAGACACACACTGTGGTGATAATCTGTATGTCTCATGGGACAGTAATCATCGTTGTGTCACTTCATGTCGAATGTTTGCACAGTACTCACAGCTATAGACTTTCATGTCTTCATTCGACGACGGTTAGGGAACAGATGTACATTTGGTGTCGTGTACATCCTTTTTATATTTTCCTCAGCGCTTCTGCTAGAACTGGTGTGGCGAGCGATGAGAGAAAATCACATTTCCGCAACAGATTTCTTTTTATATTGGTAGAATTTCCATCATAATGTCAGCAGCTTCAATACGCTATCGTGTTCTCGCTGGTCACTGTATTCCATTGCATACTGTGGTATCATGTCTTCGAGGATGTCTGCACATCCGCATAAATACGTAATCAGATCTTCACAGGCTGCTTGTATAACGGCATCTGGCACTTCTTTGTTCTCGTATCACACAAAAAGTCCAAGGATTGTATATTTCTCTTTATCAACAGGGACAGGTTTTCAATGTCTCTATGTGAATGGTTCTTCACTTGTCGATCTGTTTTAGTATCAATCTGTGGACAGTAATGATCTTCATGCCTCTTCCTATTGTATAGTCAAGAAAACATTTTAGCACAATAACTACAGAGCCGAGAATTCATGTCATCAATCGACGACGGACGGAACACAAATGGACTGAAGCCGACCTCGCACACTTTTTATACCTTTTCCACTGGAGGGTCCACTGATCCAACTTATTTTGCAAACTCTCCAGATTCCTCTTTACTGCCTTTTGGTTTAAAGGATCCGATCCGTTCCAAAGTTATACTGGGTAGTCCCAGCCTCTCCCCAAATTGTTTTTTTTTTCCGACGAACACCTTGTTAAAGCTATTCTTTCCAAGAAAGTTTAACTGAATGTGTATCATTTTCCCCTTTGTAATCAGTATATTGGTGTGGCTTCTTATGTGGCTTTACCTGTGATACATAGATTCACCCCTAAGTATTCATATTTTCTTATTTCAACCACAGTTAGAAACTTGCTTTCATCTTCACTAATAGAACACTTACCCAACTTCGAGACTCACCTACTCTATGACCCACCGATATTACTTTTCTTTTAGATAAATTCAAGTTGTCATTCATCTCCATGCCTTCCTACAATGGTTGACGGCTTCTGTAATCCACTTTTTCTCTCAGCTGATAAGACCATGCCATCTGCAAAGAATAATGCTGGGATTTTTGCCGCGCTAACTTTGCCTCCACCCCACCCCCTCTGCTTGCCACAAACTCTTCCCCTAAGACTCAACAAAATCGGCACCAGGATGCACCCTTACTTAATGCTTATCTCAATTGATGCCCTTTTGTTGTGTTATTTCCTGTGTTGAGTTCACTCGACACATCCCTGTACAGTTCTTTCATGATTTCGACAAAACTTTCTCTAAATCCCAGACCCTCCATTTTTCCTTTCTCCCTGCGGTATCGTTTGGTCTTTTTTTGTATCTAAGAAGGACATAAATATATTCCTCTTATTGATAATGGCCGATTCTATCAGTTGGAAAAAGTAAACTAGTAGTTAATGACTCTTCTTCTTCCGGAACCCATTCTGGATTTAACTAGGAATCCCCTTTCGTCAACAATTTCCGCAAACCGTCCATCGAAATTATTTCACGATACTGCTTCTAACGGATATCCTTCTGTAATTATCTTACATTTCTCTATCTCCTTTTTATACATGAATTTCAACATGTTTTCCTTCCACTCTTATGGAACCTCTTCCATTGTGTGAGCCATGTTAACTCCTTGCATGCTGCTGGCAGATTTTTCTGCCAAAGACAGAATTTCTCTTGCTGCTGAAATAGATATAATTTGGACACAATTAATTAAATTTTCCCCCTTTAAACTGAATGGAAGTTTTCACCAATGATTTTATGAGTTAAATTTAGATGGATATTAGATGGATATTTCATAAAATCTAGCTGCTTATACAGTGGATTCTCTCCTCTTTTCAAAAACCCATTGGGAATTCCGTCAGTACCTGCTGCCTTACCATTCTTTAACTTGGTGATTGTATTATCTGGTAAGAAAAATGTCCTACATTTCCAGCCTTACATTACATAGGAACCCCCTCCCCGACATTTTAACATTCCACCTCCCATGCTGGATCATTTCTGATAGAATGCTATCCTGGTCAGCAGTGCTTTTACCATCCACTTTAATACTTTAATCCTCTGGGTGGTATTGCCTTTATTTGTTTTGTTTACCCATTTTTAGAATGCACTGAAACATGACCGCCCCTGTTTTCTTCGCTGTTTTAATAAGTTTCCAATTCCGATCTTTACTAATTTTGTCCTTGATTATATCAGTTCTCTTTTTGCCTCTTCATACTCATCTTTGGTCCATTTTATCCAAGCAGTATTATATGGTAACTGTATCATTTGCCCTTTTTCTTCTTCTGAATGGAGCACATTTCAACAATGGAAAATCTTTAAATGTGCTCCATTTTTCTTTCTCTCTTTTCTTTTTTTTTTTTTTTTTTTGCTTTTTCGAGCTCATTATTTACTCTATATCCAATTTCGTTTGTTGACACTTTAATTCTCCCTGTGCTCCCCCCAAGCATCTTATAGACTTTTCACATCTGTGTCAGGCAATTCACAAAATAAACAAAACTCTTGAATAACTAATTTCTTTTAACTATACATTGATCCATACCATCACACCAGCTGATATTATCGACAATTATTGTCAGGATGTATTTGTCCTTCTACTGGAACATTCGTATTTCCCCGGGACCTAATTCCATAAAATGAACTTTATTTTCGGAGCTTTATTATGGCAGCGCTTTTTGTAATTATTGTCAAGATATATTTTTCTTTGTACACAAACATTCGTATTCCCTCCGGACCCAATTCCTTCAAATTTTGTCCATTTAACTGAGGTTCTTGTCATTTCCAGATCTGCGGCATTTTATTATATCCAATCGATTTTTTCCGAAAATGGTCAGGGATTGTTATAGAGTGTGATTGAACATTCCTTTTGCGCACAAAGATTCAAAAGAATGTGTTTTTCTGCGCACTTCCAATGGCATATCGATAAATACACGGGTTACATTAGCTAAATTCTTATGAATTTATTAATTCCCTCAGGATTTATGAGTAATTTTGAAGTGGTCATACCTTCGATTTAGTTGGTCAACGCACATAAAAAAGCATCTTGCCCGTTTAACGATAATCTTGAAACCACCATTACGTCCGTTGTTTCCGTCTCGTCGGGAGATTGTGTTAACTCAGTTAACTCCTCATAACAAGTAAGTCAATATAACGACTTTTTGCTGATTTTATACCGACTTGAATTCCACGGAAAGTCAGAAATGATTGCGGAATTTTCAACTTTGTTTTAGCTTTACTGAAAGTGGTCGGTTAAAAAAAATTAAGTTTATAGTCCGCTTGGGGTGGCATGGTGTGGTGTCCTCCAAAAATGTCATGTCCGGTTCTGGGTGAAAAACTCCATCGTACCCCGAGTCTACTCTACTCAAATAGATTCACTCCCTTGTGTAGCTATATAAGTTCCCGGATGCGTGCTCATTTTTCACAGCCTTCCCACCTCTCTGACTTCAAAGTGTGAACATCGTCTGATTAAGCACCATGGTTAATCGGGATATTCAATAAAGTTACACAAAGCTTTGTCAGCTATGGGCGTCTCTTGCACTCTCAATTGAACTCTCCAGACGAGAGGCAAGAGAGTCCATCTGACGCTGGAGTTTGAAACAGAGGACACCACCACCTCCTTCCGGGAGAGGTAGTGCCTTTAGTGACAGGAACCCCTCTCACACTGGTTCTCTCCCGAAGGAGTCTGGGCCTGGCCCTGAGAAGAGAAGAAGGTGAAGAAAAAGAAGTGCCCATCGACCATGCGCCGAGATGCCCGGCGGCTGGATGATTTCCTGAAAAAGAAGAAGGAAGAGAAGGCGGAGAAGAAGACCGAGGAAGCCACTACCATTTCCCCATCTCCAACTCCTGTAACTCCCATCCACACCTCAGTTGCATCTCCTCGGGGGGGGGGGGGGGCAACCTGGAGGATGGTTATCAGGGCGGTGGAGACGGAAATGGAAACTGGCTCTCCAAAGCCTCATACTCCAATCCCTCTCCTCACCCCGGATCAGGAGCAGGATCAAGGATTCCCGGATATCATGGCAGTCCCGGACTGCTTGCGGAAAACTGTTAGAGAAACCAACAAAGAGTCAAAGAAAGCAACAATAATGTGACGGCACTTCTGGAAGAACACAACATCCACACAACTCCAAAGAACTCCTGAGGCAGCTAGAACTAGACCCTTCCATCCAAGTCAGTCCTCCAATTATAAAATCAACAGCCCAACAACACCAACAACCACTACAGTCTCACCATCGCAGCCACCTTCACCCAAGAAGAAAACAAGCGAAACAAACACCGCTAAACAGCCAAAGAGAGTCGAAAGATGCTTACCCCACACCGTTCCTGTGCGCCTTGGGCGTGCGCAATCATTAGATCATCGGGTGCGTGTTTTTTCATCTCCAGTGGTTCAATGTTGGTATTGCTGCCTTCGCTACTGGAGAGCTTCAAGATGTTGTTTGTGTTGACAGTTTATAGAGAGTATAGATAATAGTTATAGAGAATACAGTATCTAGAGTTATATTAGGTGAGATGTATCATTAGTTCGGGTTCGGCCACTTGAGAGTCACAACAATGATAACTCCGCGTTTTCGTGTGTATTTTCAATATCGCGCATGCGCAAGATGATGTCCATGAAAAGGAAAAAAGGATTCTGAGAAGTCAACTGTCATACAAGACTCTCCTGCCAAGAAGACACTTCTATGCAACGGTATGTTTATTGTTATTTTATTGGCAATATATCAGATACAACATTAATAAAAGTCCAATGTGAATACCATGAGATAAATTTGACTCTTTTTGCAAAATATTGTTTTGATTTCTTTTGAAAATCTGAGAGATTGAAAAAATTCTGTCACGGTAATTCCGCCACATTGTTTTTAACTTTTTGCGTTCCAAAAATGTGGTTATTTTATAAGATATAAAATTACTTAAATATTTATAATTTAAAATATATATCTAGATTACAAATTCGATTGTGACAGAATTACACAATTACTTTTTGCACAATTATTGAATGAACAATATTCACTCAGTCTTGTTTTCAGATTAGTGTGCTTTATTTCTCGTTATGTTTGTTTCATTATTACCGTCGAGCATGGACAAAAATGTTACACAAGCAAATACACTCGATAGGTCACGCCAGTCTTTCAATTTGGAAAATAAGCGGGACCGTTTAATACAAATAAAAAAGAAGGTTCTAAAGTTCGACAAGAAAGGGTGTTAGAAGGTACTAAATGAATAAACGACACATTGAACAAAGGGAGATCAGAATGAGAGATCAATTGCTCGAATGAACAGAAAACAGTTTCCCGAATGATAGAAAAAAATAGAAGAAACGGGAATGGATGAGTGTCAATCTTGCAAAATCGAAACATCCAAAAAATCTATTGATTAAAATAAAATAGCTTTTTCTTTTATTTGGACCCAGTTTCTTGGTTTGTCAGTCAGTTCTCTAAGAATCTGTCATTCTGTCCGTCCGTGTGTTCATTTGTTTGTCTCTCTGCCTGTCCCTTCGTATGTCCTTCGATCTGTCTGTCTTGCCTATTGTTCGGACTTAAATCTGTCTGTCCACTTGCATGCCTATCTGTCAGCCCTTCTGCGTAATTCTCTTTATGCATCTGTCTGTTTTTCTAACTCTCTTTTTGAATATCTGCTTTTTGAATCAGTCATGATTCATTATATGTCTGACAACTCGCCTTTTAAAATTATTTTCGGGAACTTGGATTTCAAACCGAAAGGTTCACAGTTCGAAACACGCCAGGTGTAACTGCTTTTTGTTCTTGGGCACGACACTTAATCCCTTTTGACCAGGCGGGGACAGGGTGGCGCTGTGTACTAAAGTATATTGCACGCCTATGTTGCACTTGTCTTCAGCCACTGCTCACCCTGCTTGCGCTGAAGTAGTATACTGTGGAGTCTGACAGTTGTTCAACACTACTCGGTGGTTTTCTCCGTGTACTGCGACTTCCTCGACCCGTAAAACTGTCAGACACGAGGTGACCATGCCTGTCGGAAGAGTCGTTATACCCCAATAAAAAATTATTTTCTTTTCACTAAGTGTTTTTCATTTTCCCTCATTTCAGGAAAAAAAGCAAAACACCCACCGAAAGACTAAGGGAACACCGTTTGTGTCTGTAAACTATTCCAAGGGAATATGAGAAATACAAACAAAATGGCAGAGATAGAAAGCGACCGTTTCGGGAATCAATGTAGACAATACAGCTGAAGAAAATGAGAGAATCCATCCTACATGTAGTAAAAAAATAGAAAAATGACAATACGGTACTTGTATTCCTATTCAGAGGCCCAGATATATATGGCACCCTATAAGCTTCGACAGAGCAAAACGACGGGCAATGATAACGCTTCTCGGGAGCCCAAGGAAAAAATAAGCGCTCGCAGTAAAATTCACCACCAGAAAAGACATTTAGTAATGACCATCGGTGAGACATTTCAGACATTTCAGACATTTGAAAGGGAATACTCCAGCATTAAAATTTGAGAGTCTAAGTTTGCTGAGTTGAGACCTCAATGGATTCTTCTCATGGCACAAACTCCGCAAATTGTTCGCGTCTGTCGGTATCACGGCAATATAATCCTGCTGCTAGAAACACTTCTCACAACATCTTCTTGAATCTTCTCACATTTGTCGCAATGGAAATGACGAATGCATGACGAGAAACTGCGAACATGTGGGGACCTCCAATTATTTAAAACATATTTTGCAGACAAGGTGAACGCGGATAACGTGGCTGTGATAACCTGGCACATGTGGATTACTTTTTATACTGTTTTATAAATATGTTGCCATATCAGGAACACTCGAAGAAGTTGTTAGTTATTTTTTATCTCAGACTGAAGTCTTTAACTTATTTTGTTAAATGAAGACAGTTTCGTTCGTTCACACAAACTAAAGAATCTTTTGCAAACGCTATAAAGCGAAAATTGCTAAAAACTACACCTGCCAGTGGCAGGATGAAAATTCAATCTGCACACTGGAATAAAAAACAAGTTCCTTTATTCACTGTTATGTCCTGTACCACCGAGGATCAATGTATCCAATGGCTGTACAACGAGCGAATGCAGAGATCGCGATAGGACAACCATAGCTGCATTGTTCACGCCGTCGGCTGCCAATTTCGTCAATTGCACTAAAAGTTTTCTTTTAGCACCAACAATTTTTCATTCTGGCACCAGAAAGTTTCTTTCACATTTGAAATAAAGCCATTAAAGCCACAGAGAACGTGATCCATAACGAAACAAAATAATATAGCATCACTTCTAATGCAAGGAAAGAAAGCATCAGCTGGTAATAAACAATGATAAAGAAGAAAACTATAGCCGACTAACACGAAACATACTCAAACCCAGTGATTTTGTTAACTGGTAGAGTGCTGGAAGCCCATATTTGTGATTTATTCTGAAGTACAAATACTGCAACTTAAAGGATTCAAATTCAGTGGTTGTGCTTCATATTGTCTTTGAAGTGATATTGTTTAGTCTGTAAGAATTTGAAATGTTACAATTTGCACTCTCCTTTAAATTGTAACAAGGCAAGACATTCGAACAAATTTTGATGGCCACAAAAAATATAGCACTCTGCCAGTTAATAGAAATGGTATTTGGACAAAGGTTCGACGTTAATTGTGATCGAGTGATAACAAGGCGCTCTTTTGTTTTCAATAAAACATTATAGGTTATCAGCTTTATAAAATATAGCATTTAAAACCCTTTACCCAACGCAGATGATATCAAAATTTATTATTTTAAAAATTTTTTTTTTTTAATTTTTCAAAAAATTTCAACAAAACCGTATCATGTGACCCCTCGTTGGAAAGAGCTCGACGAGCTCGGTCCAACGAGGGGTCACATGATATGGTTTTGTTCAAATTGTTTGAAAAATAATATTTTTTCAACTGCTGAATTTGCATATTACGCGGGTGGATGCGGCCGATTCGTTGGGTGAAGGGTTAAATAGATAAATATTTTTACTACCGTAGCAAGTGATTCGCGACAGTTTGAATCATTTATCTAATTAAATGCGGCCTTCTGTAAATGGTCGTTCACAGTAATTAGTTTATTAATATGTTATTATCTGTCTTAGTTCAGCAACAGGTTACGTACCGACATCATTCAGAATGACAATTAATGGAATCAGTTGCTTAGATGTAACTTAGGTGGCCATCCTCTTCGTCCACCTGTGATTTCGTCAGATTTCAAACGGATTTTTTCCGTGACCAATTCTACATTCACTCTTGAAATAACTGCAAGTCCATTTTTTGGATCAGACAGTGAAAAAACACTCCCTCCAATCCAATTACATTTTTGGCACCAAGCCACTCTATTTTGCACTAAAATATCAAGAACGGCTGAAGATTTAGCACCAAAGAGTTTGGGCCAACGTGAACACTGTGTAGCTGCCTTCACCTCGAAGGTTCTTAGCGTCATTCAAACAAAATTCTCAACTGCTAAAAACATCGATGTGTTGACAGACGGCCCTTCGAGCCAACTCCAATGTGTAAATATTTGTGCACTATTGCACAGCTCAGCAAAGTGTTCTCCAGTAGACTCACGAACTATTTTGCGATGAGTCATGATAACAGACCAAATGACTCATTGGGTTGGACAGCAAAGCGGATTGTCCATCGGTTGGTAATGGTGAGACCGACCTTAGTTCGCGATACGGAATCCTTTTCTGAAGCACTTAAGATGAATAATTCAACAATAAATTGCATCTGTATAATCGAAACGAATATTTGAGAGGAAAAAACATATATACTCATTGACACAATTGGTGAAAATTAAAAACTTCCCGTGGTACAATGAACACAAACAATGTAGTATCCCAAGATCAGATTCAGATAAAAATGAACACTTGCCCAACGAATGGATCATCTAATCGAGTGCCAGAAGTTGTTGAAGAAAATTGTGTTAACAACAATTTATAGAATTATGCAACTGATTCTGTTCAGCCATTAGCAATAGCTATTGATGAAAATAGCCTGCAGTGGTTCAGCCTACAACCCCGCGCAACAAAAAAGAGACGACAAAGCATTTAACATCTTCAGACAACGAATGTCCACAATACAGAAGGAGTAATAGGAATGCAGATGATCCCGATCTGCTAATGATTGGCTTTGATCTCTACGTGTAAGAGATGGTTTCATGAATCTTGTGCAGATGAAAACGGGAGCATTGACTATGATCGTTTCATTAGTTACAAACGAGCAACAAAGTGTTAAGATAGGTGGGAACGCATATTTAGGCTTTCTGGCAGACTATCAATATTGCCCGACTGAGCAATATACTAGAGCAATTTCACAGGACTGAACGACTTTCAACAAAAAACGGCTAGTGTTATTCACAACAATCGCTAAACAAATTTTATTATTTTTTCAACTTTTGTCTTGAAAATATAGCTTAAGGCCCCTCATTGGAACGAGCCCGTCCCAATGATGGGTCATAAGCTATGCTTCCGAGGCAAAAAAATGAAAATGTTTATTGATTCAGGAATGTTTTTTGTAATTTTCGTCTGCTATTTGTATTAGTAAATACTTTTAATGAAAAATAGCAGAAGATTAATTCCAATCTACTTCCGAAACCGCCTCGCTTACAACGTTATGGCATCGGCGTTGACTTTTGAGGTTATTCCTCTGTTAGATGTGCTGTGAGCGATATTTTCCGTAATGAGCTATTTGGTGGCAATTTTGTGTTAAAGTCCATTATGAAAGTAAATGGGTGAGAAATACTGAATTTCTAATCCAGAGCCATTATATGTAGTTGATTTGAAAATTAAAATAGCTCACTCCGTTACTTTCATAAATTCTTTTAGTTGGTTTATATTATGGATTGTGAGGCATGGCGACTATAGTTGTCAGCGGCATGCAAAGAGTTAAATGGCAGACCAGATGAAGTCAATCCAGGATGACATAAATGTTGCGAATCCGTTTGCAATTGCGAGAATCATCACGGTGATCAATTATCAGATTGAATGCAGAGTTGAAATCCCGGTTTGTCTCAGAACCAATGTAATAGGACAGGACACAGCGAGAGTGTAGTACAGGGGAGTAAAATCAAATACCCGAGGTGGAGTTTTTGCTATTTTTCTCGAGTGTCGAAATCTCCACATACCAAGAGCCGTTGATTCCTGTCCCCCGTCAGGCGTAGCTAGGATTTCCTATTGAGGGGGTAGGGTACGTAATTTTATTTTTTGGGGGAATGCCAGGTCGATATAAGCCACAGGCGTATCCAAAGGCCATAGGCCTGAGGTGGGGTGGGTATGGCCTACCATTTGCGGGGTTCGGGGGCTTCCCCGACCCCCGCCAATGGGAGGGCCACACCCACCAAACCTCAGGCCTACGGTATTATAACCGGACGCGTTTTACGTGTGGACCTAGAGGGTTCTGATGTCACGTCGCGCCCTCAGTGTGGACTGTGCAGGAACGAATGACTCAATGAGTGACTCGCTTCTGTTGAGTTCACATTGAGGAAACGACGATGCAAACCTAACATGTATATGGGGAATTAGCTAATAAAATTCATGAGGGGGTGAATACTAAGATATGGGTATAGAATGCTGGAAGACCTGTTAACGAATCAACAATAAATCTATTACAAACGTAGAATAAAATGAAGTTACAACATGTTCCGTAATTTAAATCTATGGGATATAATAAATTAAATAAAAGACAAATACTTGAGAATACACAATTCCATTGTGAGTGTCTCGGACAGAGTTTTAATATGAATCTAGTAATCCCTTATCTTATGAATATGATGTTTAAAACTTCTCAGTTACTTATTAGTTAATTTTAATTGACTTAACTTTAGAGAGGTCTCGCCTTCAGGTCGCTTTACTTGTGGTCTTTGACTCCATGATGTCCCACAGAATCGTACCGTTATCATAATGCCACTGACTGTCTTCTTGTGGTGACGTAAAGGCTTCATTGGATCTGCTCCCTACTTCGCCATGGAATAATCGTATCCGATAAAACGTAAGTCCATAACTGCCCAAGGATTATTTGCTAACCACTGCGTCTGTCCATCCCATACTCTGTCACGGAACATTTTCGTTTAGTAAAACGTGAGCCTATTCGTTACAAGTTAACCACTTTTAACTGTATCTGCGTTTCCAGATTTACAAATGACGCCATGTCAAGTAAGTCCGCTCAACTTGTCCCTTTAGTGGACCCAAGTCCAATCCAGGAGCCGGACTAGCGCACTCACTGCTACACGTTGGAAGGAACTGCCTTCAGTAAACACCGTCGTCTGTTTATTTGCTTTTCGGACAATGGAATATAACACCTGGGAACTATCTGTATATGTTTTCAGAATGAATTTAGAATTCCTTTGGTCTGCATTGTTACTTAATACCTTTATGTTACCATCTAATTTATCACTAAGATTTACTTATTACCTGCGGGTCGGACTTTTGTTAATAGATTTGATTTGAAGATTGATTCCTTGGATAACTTGACAATGGTCACTGTTGGCAATTGAAAGATTAAATTAGAAAGATAACTAAACAAAGGTTATTGTTGGGAATTGATAAATTGTATCACCTTTACTTTCTGATTGTTGTTGCCTTGAGCATGTCACAAAGAAAAGATTATAGGACACGTGTTTTATTCTAACCTTATATTACAAATAAATTATTTTATTTTCATTTTATTGGGGTGGGCGTGGAATTATTTTATCCGCCCTGCCATATTTGCCCACCGGTCTTAAAAGAATACTTACTCCGTATTCTTGTTGAGGGGAAGCCTACAGAGTGAAATTGTGTTTGCATCGCGCACCAAATTTCTCAAGAATATTACGACACATTAACTATAAATATGATATAAAATATTCATATGTTCAGAAAATATTCGAAAACTTAATGTACCTAGAATAATGATTATTTATGCTTAAACACTTGATATTTTTGTTGCTGAAGTTATCTGAAACGATTTACTGCATTCCGAGTCTAAACACTTGTATTCATTTTAGTTTCACAAATCTTGTATTCCCGATAAGATATTGAGTTACACTGTTAGGTGTTATACCTTTACACTGTTATCACTTTACCAATGATCCCACGATTTTGTTGTTGCTGTCAAACTGTTAAAATCACGAAATGTTACCATATTCAATCGGATATCGATTTTTGCATGGCTCAAACGCTGCATAAGAGTCCATACGAAATGCCGTCCTCTTGTATTCCGTAGGCCTGAAATCTTCAAATTTTTTTATTCTCTTTTCTTCATTAACCTCTGCCGCACTTAGCATGTGTGGTATGAGTTGATGCATTTATCATTCTCTTTGGTTGTCGCTTTTGACATTTTGGTTCTCGTATTCATCACTTTGCCATTATTCTACATATTTTACGTCTGAAATATTAAGAAGAACTGGCAGTACCTATTTGCAAAGTTAACAAGTTAAACAGTACGCATGAGTACCTGAAATTGAAGTTTTATTATTTTACTTAAGTATTGTATGAAAAATAACAAAGGATGGGTAATCCTGATAATAATATGTTAAAAGGGTTGGAAGTTGTTTTGTATTTACCCGTCTATACATGTTTTATTGGTATTACAAGAATGCCTGGTCAGAACATTCTGTAACTATATGCCTTCTAGTGTGTGTAAGTGGCCAGCTTATACCCACCAGAAAACATTTACACTGATTCGATGGTGCACCCGTGAATAATGGTACTACTGTTAATTTCGGGTGTGCCTTAGTTTTGTTATTATATAAAGAAACAGACACGGATATTAAAATGTTTGGTAGGAGGCTTAGAAATAAGTAGGTATTTCAGTTTTATTGCATTGTGTACACCAAATCTATATAAAAAAAGAATTTAAAGACTATTTTATTAAAGAATTATAAAAATACCCAATCATTAAGGTTTAAGACTGGCTGTTCTTCAGCAGCCATGGCATGAATTTGATGTTTTCTCCTCTTCCTCTTTGCTCTTTTAGTTATATGAAACTCTTGAACCAGTTCCCCTGGTAGATTTTCACGTGGTTCCCATGTAGTTTTTATATAGTTTTTCCATTTTATTTTATCATGTTTCTTTCCATTGATATTCTTAGATGCCAGAATTTTGTCGACAAAAAAGTTTTCTTCCGTCAACATTTGTCATAGTTCAGTGGATGGTTCCGACTCGAGTTGTTGTTCAGGTAACTGACGTTCATTTACAATTGTTTGATCCGGTAATGTTTCTGATGTTGAAGGTAGGTCTGTAGATTGTTGTTCTTTTTGTTGTTCTGCTTCCAGTGTTGTTTGTTCTAACTGTTCAGCGGTTTTATTTGTTGGTCGATCTGTAGGACTAATATATAGTTTTAATCTTTCGGCGTGTACTGGTGATTTTAAAGATAAGTCATCCGAACACCTTCTCAAAGTATATGTTGAATTTTTATTGTCTGAGGTAATGTGGTATGGTTCTCTCCATTTTGGTCACAATTTAGGTGTTAATTCGACGATTTTCTTATTATTGTAGAGCCAGACTTTGTCTCATGTTTTGAAAGTCGCTGACTTAGCCTTCTTATCATGTTGTTCCTTGTATTTCTTTTGAGCATCGAGAATGTTTTGTTTTGCGTTTTGCTTTGAAATTTTAAATTCCCTTTTGATTTGATTTAAATGCCGAGTAGCCTCGGTGCCAGTGTTTGTTGTTGCAATTAATTCGGTGTGAATTGGAAGTCGGCAATCCTGATTAAATAACATATAGTATGGATTATTTTGTGTCGATGCGGTACAAGGAGTGGCGCGGTATGCAAACATCACACTTGGTAAAAGCTGAGGCCAGTTTGACTGATCTTTTATACAAAATATCGGTAGAGTTTGAGCGATAGTTGAATTCATTCGTTCATATGTGCTGCTGGTTTGTGGGTGATATGAACTTGTTTGCGTCTTTGTAATCTGAAAAAATAACACATTTTTCTTTTATCAATTTAGACATGAAATGTTGTCCGCGATCTGAGAGTAATGTCTTTGGGGCACCGTATCTACAAATTATCTCTGTGTATAGAATTATAGATATCTCAGATGTTTCCATAGTTTTTAATGGGAAGGCTTCCGGCCATTTAGAAAATGAATCAACTGCTAGTAGAATATATTTGAAACCTTCAGGAGAAGTTATGAGTGGTCCTATTATATCCACATGGAATCTTTCAAATAATTTGTTATAGGCAGAGGCCTTTAAGGTACTGGTTACTTACGAGTTGAATATTTTCTCTGTTGACAATTTAACCATGATGTTACGTAATATTGTATGTCAGAGTACATTCCTATCCAAAAATATTTAAATCTTACAGATTACGTTCTTCCAATGCCTTAGTGGCCTAGTAATAGGGAGTCGTGGTATGATAATAAAATATCTTATCTGAATGTGTGTGGCACTACAAGTTGCTAAACTACTCTATCGATTATATGACCCTTACCTTTTGGATAATAGAGGTGAAACAATATGTCGTCTTCTATGATGTAGTCATTCATATCAAGTATTACTCTTCTAGCTTCTTTGTTGTTTTCTGGTAGTTTCTTTTCTTCTAAATCCGCCATAAAAACGTCCACTTCCGCGTTTGCTCGTTGGGCGGCTTTAATATCACCTTCTAAAATCTCATTTAATTGGTTTACGTCTTCGATGGGGTCACCATATGCAAAGTCATGTTCTGTTTGAGTTGCAAAGGATTGAAATTTAGGACTTGCAGAATTTACATGATTAGGGGCTACATCAATTGTCATCTGTGGAGTGGTATTAACATACTGCCTACGTGAGAGACAGTCTGCATTTCAATGGCGTCTCCCAGCTTTAGGAATTGTCTCAAAATTATACCCCTGTAGCTTTAAAGACCACCTTGCCTAGTCTACCTGTAGTCTGTTTGATGTGTTTTAGGTAGGAATTGGCAATATAATCTGTGATGACGATAAAATTTTCTAGTAGCCAAATATACATGGTAGTGTTTTACCCCTTCAACAATCGCTAAACATTCTCATTCTGTAACGTCCTATTTTCTTTCGTTTTGAAATAGAGATCTCCCGCCATATGAAATTACTACTTCTCTGCCGGATTCATCTAATTGTCCAAGAATGTACCCAATTGAATAGCCTGAGGCATCAGTGTATAGAATGAAATCTTTATTAAAATCCGGAAAGGCTAGAGTCGGTGGATTTGTAAATGCCTTTTAAGTCCATTAAATGCCTGTTCACATTTTTCGTCTCAAGGGAAAAACAACACCTTTTCTTGGCAAATTGTTCAATGGCGCTGCTGTCTTGGCGAAATTTGCAACCAACAACAAACCTGCAGTACTAATTTGCCAAACCGATGAACGAGCGAATATCGTGGACATTTTGGGGTTTTGGAAATGATGCTACCGAATTTGTTTTTGACACATCTACTGCAATCCCATTTTTAGATAATATGTGTCCCGAATATGTTACTTCTTTGGCTGCAAATTGACATTTTGATGGTTTAACCCTTTACCTAACACGAAAAGCAGACGACACTTGCAAAAAAAATTCTTGAATAACTAATTTTTTTCATTTTTTGTCTCAAAAACATAGGTTATGACCCCTCGTTGGAACGAGCTCGACGAGCTCGTTCCAACGAGGGGTCATAACCTATGTTTTTGAGACAAAAAATGAAAATATAATGAAAATTTATTGGCGATTTTTGAGAATAGCGCTGGCCGGTTTTGGCCGTTACGTTGGGTAAAGGGTTAAGTCGAAGATTTACATTGTGGGGTACATTAAATAAAGCTCTTAAATGGGTTAAGTGTTCTTCAGGTGATTTTGAAAAGAGTAATATATCGCCGACATAGCACAAACAACATTTCCAGTTTAGGTCTCTTAACATTTCTGTTAATATCATTTGGAAAGAAGAACCAGAGTTTACCAAACTCATTGGCATTCGTTTGAACTGGTACACCCCTTTCTGGCTAATAAAGGAAGTTTTGTGTCTGGATTCGGGACACAAACTGATCTGAAAATAACCCTGACACATGTCTAGCGTTGAAAAGACAGTTGAATTTGATCCTCCCAATTCATCAAACATGTCTTCTAGCCTAGGCAAAGGGAATCTAATTGGCTTGGTAACAGCATTTAAAAGTCTAGAGTCTACGGTAAACCCAAAAGAATGTTCCTTTATCTTCACCAGGACCACTGGACTGAACTGATGGTTCGATTATTTCTGCTTGTTCGAGATCATCAATTTGCCTTCCACTTTCAGCTTTCATGACAGGTGATGCTCTATAAAATCGGCCTTTGACTGGTCTAGCATCACCTGTAGCAATTTTACGACTATAAATGTTTGTTTGACCAATTCTGAAATATCTTTGGCAAAGCAATCCCTGTTCTGCCCTAACAGTATCATAAGTTCTTGTTTTTATTTTTCTGTGAGGTCTGACTGCGATAAATCAACACCAAGAGATTTGGCTATCTTGATGTATTCATTATCCGAGCCAGTGTCCTTTTTACCTATATTAATATTGGAAACATTCGGTAACTCGTTGTCATTTAATATTTGACCGATATCATCTGCATTTAAATGTTGAAAATGACCATTTATTTGACTTGCTTTAATTTTAACGTAAGAATTAGTTGGATTCAATAATTTACAGACAATTTTTGTTATATACAGTTTCAGCTAAACAATTTTCACCCATTATGTTGCATTTACCCATAAGTGTATGGTCAGGTTCTAGTAAGCCCACTGACGAAATAACTCGTTGATTGTCCGTATGTACTGGTATTATAGATTCACTTCGGGGATTTAAAGTTACATCATTTATGGTGCTAACTATACAAACATTGTTATTAAGTTTTCATCTTTGTCCCCTAGTTCAACCTGTGCCATGCCCTCATGCAAAATTAAGATACCTTGTCCTATGTCGATATGGGCTTTGTGTTGTGTTAGAAAATCCATACCTAAAATAGCGTCCTGTTGCATTCTATCCAAAATTAAAAATGATTCGTATAATTCCAGACATCCAATAAACATACGCAACGTCGATTAACCCAATACTTTTAATAAATTTTCACTTACTCCAGTTAGAATACTAACATAGGGAGGTGATATTTCTATTTGGTTCCATAAGCCTAAGTTTTGTAGTGCAAGTTTTGATATGCAAGAAGGTGTTGCGTCTTATCAACTAGGGTGAACACTGGAGGAAATCCTGATGTGAAACGCGCACCTTTACCTTGCTACCTTTCATGTCAACCGAATTTGATGTGGTCAGAACTGGTACAACATTAAGCTTACAGCATAACACAACATGACCAATTCGATTGCATATGCGGCACCGCTAATTCCTAGCATGACAAGTAGATGATTTGTGGTAGAAAATACCACAGGGATGACATAACGGAAAACGGCGTCGTTCTGCAAATCTTCGCCTTGGGAGAAAATTTGGTCGAGGCGGCCGTCCAACGGATATGGCATTGCTGTACGTTCTTAATAGTTCACTTCTGGCAGCAACCTCCTTCTGTAACTCGTTTACTGTACGAATGAAATTTTCTAAAGGTTCTGCATTTGATGATTTAAACTAATGCATTTTGTCGTTTCAATTCCCCTTTAAACTACATTCAATTCAACAATTAAATTAAATCAACAGACAAGATTGTGATTAAAAAATATAAAACAAATAATTCATACAGTTATTCCATTAAGCGGCATGAAATTTAAATATACCTCAAGCAGAAAAGATGAGATAAACGAATTATTACACCAAATATAACCGGACGCGTTTTGCGTGTGGACCTAGAGGGTCCTGGTGTCACGTCGCTTCTACAGTGTCGACTGTGCATGAACGAATGACTCATTGATTGACTCGCTTCTGTTGAGTTCCCATTGAGGAAACGACGATGCAGACTTTACATGTATATGTGGAATTAGCTAATAAAATTAATGAGGGGTGAATACTAAGATATGGGTATTGAATGCTGTTAGACTTGTTAACGAATCAACAATAAATTTATTACAAACGTAGATTAAAATGAAGTTACAACATGTTCCGTAATTTAAATCTATGGGATATAATAAATTAAATAAACGACCATTACTTGAAAGTACACAATTCCATTATGAGGGTCTTGGACAGAGTATCAATATGAATCTAGTAATCCCTTATCTTATGGAGTAAACGATACACTTCGTTAATGGAATGACTACGCGATGGGAATATGATGTTTAAAACTTCCCAATTACTAATTAGTTAATTTTAGTTTACTTAACTTTAGAGAGGTCTCGCCTTCAGGTCGCTTTACTTGTGGTCTTTGACTCCATGATGTCCCTCAGAATCGTACCGTTATCATAATGCCACTGACTGTCTGCTTGTGGTGACGTAAATGCTTCTTTGGATCTGCTCTCAACTTCGGCATGGAATAATCGTACCCGATAAAACGTAAGTCTATAACTGCCCAAGGATTATGTGCTAACCACTGCGTCTGTCCATCCTATACTCTGCCTCGGAGCCTTTTCGTTTAGTAAAACGTGAATCTATTCGTTACAAGTTAACCACTATTAAATGTATGTGCGTTTCCCGATTTGCAAATTACGCCATGTGAACTATGTCCGCTCAACTTGTCCCTTTAGTGGACCCAAGTCCAATCCACGAGCCGGACTAGCGTACTCACTGCTACATGCTGAAAGGAACTGCCTTCAGTAAACACCGTCGCCCATTCATTTGCTTTTCGGACAATGGAATATAACACCTGGGAACTATCTGTATATGTTTCCAGAATGAATTTAGAATCCCTTTGTTTAACGCTCTGCATTGTTACTTAATACCTTTATGTAACCATCTAATTTATCACTAAGATTTACTTATTACCTGCGGGTCGGACAATTGTTAATAGATTTGATTTGAAGATTGATTCCTTGGATAACTTGACACTGGTCATTGTTAGTAATTGAAAGATTAAATTTGAAAGATAACTAAACAAAGGTTATTGTTGGGAATTGATAAATTGTATCACCTTTACTTTCTGATTGTTGTTGCCTTGAGCAAGTCACAAAGAAAAGATAGTAGTATGCCATGTACCCGGACAGGGCCCATTTGGATAATCTCATGGATAATCTGATGTGACGTAATAGTCACGTGACCCAGTGGCGCCAAGTTGTGTTGTCCTCGTAACACGCGTGAACGGCCATCTTATGACGTCATTCCCATAGTGATACGTGGTGTTGGTGTGCCTGCTCAGCGCGTGTTGTTAGGGTGATACGTGTTTCCGTCGTCCATTTTGTATACTGGAGGCCACCATCTTGGTTTTTATGGTAGCACGTGGTTGCTATGTCACCCAAAGGCCTACAATAGGATAGGTGTATAGTCGGAGGGTATGTTCGATTGAATAGGAGTAAATCTAATTTCCCAAATAAACCTGACAATCCCTCCAAATCACCAAAAACGACTTTCCTGGCTGGACTGGACGGGCTGAATTTGCAAGCTGCAACTCATTCCAGACATGTTCGATTGGATTGAGGTCAGGGGATCTTGCTGGCCAGTCCATACGCTCAATCCCCTCCCTCTGTCGATACTCCCCGGCAGCATGGACAACACGAGGACGGGCATTATCGTCCATCAGAATGAATCTATCACACACTGCACCTGCATACAATCTGACGTGGACATCCAGGATCTCATCAATACACCGTTGTGCATTCAATGTACCACGTTCAAGGACACAGAGCTCTGTACGTCCATTCCAGCTGATGCCGCCCCAGACCATGATTGACCCTCCACCATAGCGGTCATGCTCAGCAATGTTGGCTGCATGGAATCGCTCTCCTGATCTTCTCCATACTCTAGAGCGCCTATCTGTGTGGTCTAGGCAGTACCTTGACTCATCTGTAAAAAGGACAGATCGCCAATCTTCTCTGGTCCATCCAACGTGGTCCATGACCCATTCATATCGTGCCTAGTGGTGGTTCTGGGACAGCGGAATGCGAATACATTGTCTTCTCGATCGGAGACCATCTTCGTGCAACCTTGCCCGGATAGTCTGCGTCGAAACATTTACCCCGGATGAATTTTGAAGGTCACTGCGAAGCTGGGTTGCTGTGGCAAAACAGGTTCCTACGGGCCTGAATGATCAAAAACCGGTCTTCAGCTGCAGATGTTGCCCTGTCTCTGCCACCACCATGCCGTCTTACTGGTGTGCCATACTACTGAAATCTTGCCCAGGCTCTGATGATCACCATATGGTGCACATCAAGGGCTTCACTGACCTGACGATGGGTAGCCCCTTGCTCCACCATCCCTACAGCCCGACACATTTCTGCTTCAGACAAATGTCTTCTTACATTTGCATTTGTCATATTCAGTCATTAAATCACAAGGGTTTGTGTTGAAATGAAGATTGAATACCCTACACATGTCATGTACATGTAGACAGTACACGAAAACATCATTAAAATCAAGGGGTACATGCTTTCCATGACTGTCACGAAAAGTCTGCCTGTCAAGAGAGCTAATGTAAACGCTGGGGACGATCTCAATACATTCCTCAATCACAACCACCAGAAATATCGCAAATATGTCACAAGCAAATTTCACAATGATGTGTCAAATATTTGGTGCTTAGCAAACTTTGAGTTGTGTACTAAAGATGATACAACACGTGTTTTTATTCTAACCTAATATTACAAATAAATTGTTTTATTTTCATTTTATTGGTGTGGGAGTGGAATTATTTTATCCGCCCTGTCATAGTAACCCCCTCCTTTTTGGTGGGGTTCAGGGGGGGGGGGGGGGGGTCTCCCGAGAAAATTTTGAAAATGCTATGCCCTGAGACTGAATCGATTTCCACTTACATGGCCGACACTTTTCGTCATTGGAAGTGATTTACAGGAAAGTTAGCTCCATTGATTTCCTAAAGCTACCAGAAAATTTAACACTAAAGGTATGGGAATTTCATATAAAAAAATTAAATTTCGAAATATTATCGACAATTTATATCAGCGATATACGCATTGTGTTATAACGTTCAGGTATTTTCCTGTAGAGCAGTACAAACGGACGATTTTTACATTTCTTTCCCAGCCAGTTTCAATGTTTCACCATTATTCTCTTTTGAAAACCCATTTAAAAAAAAAGAAAACGGCCTTGTACCATTTTTAATATTCTGTAAAGTTTTTTTCTGTCCATCATATCAACATTGTGCGCAATGAAATATATAATACAGACATTGTTCTTTCCATTAATATAAACGTCCAAGAGGTGAGACTTGCTCATTTTTTTTCCTGTGAATAATGAAAACTTGCAGATTTCTGAAAAACGTATTTCGTTTATTAAAATAACAAGAAGAAACGTTTGCTGTTTTCTCAACAGTCACTTACATCTAAACTGAACCTTCCACGTTCGTCTCGTAATTTCAAGGTCGATAGCATTATCGAAAATCCATTTTTATGAAGATATACGTCAGGGATGGGAAGTATTCATTTCGTCTTAACCCTTTACCCAACGCAGACGATATCAACATTTATTATTTTAAATATCATTTTTTTTTAATTTTTCAAACAATTTCAACAAAACCATATCAGGTGACCCCCTGATTGGAACGAGCTCAGTGAGCTCGTTCCAATGAGGGGGGTCACATGATATGGTTTTGTTGAAATATTTTGAAAAATTTAATTTTTTCAACTACTCAATTCGCATATTACGCGGGCGGATGCGGGCGATTCGTTAGGTAAAGGGTTAAGTCCTGTTCGTTTCGACTGAAGTAGAAATGAACGTATTTAACTTGAGTAAAATTCAAAGGTGACTACCAAAGATAGGAAATAAATTATAATCATGTTGGAATGAAGCGATTTAATTCTGGATAAATTAATAAACCCATTTATATGGACTTCAGCTGAACTGAAGTCGATTTAAGAGGAAACGATGTTTTTATTATGGGTTAATGTCACATTTAGCAGCAGTGGATGAATGAAGTAAAGTTCAGCTTATCGTTTACGACTCTGTTGTCCGCGTCAGAGGACTTTTACCGACGTTGTTGGTCGAGTCCTATTCTGTCAGCATGTAAGTGCTATAGGCTAAGCACTAAGCAGTAGACTATCACTAACAAATGTCGCGTGGTTCCCGCAGTGAGGAAATAACAATAAATGACAAAGCAGCTTGCCACACCCTCTCCTACCCCACACACAAACACCCCCACTCCTTGCATCTGTCACTGTCAAAGAAGGTCCTTAAAAGGAAATGGAGTACCATAGTGTATATGTGAGGCCTATTGGGTCTCGAATTCAGGGATGTGTGAATTTATTTAAATTGACTTGGACTCAATTTAAATAAGGTGACGGATTTATATTTCATTGCAAATTCCGTCATGTTGGCAAAGGTAATTCCGTCACCGTGATTTTTTGACGAAAGCGTGAAAGAAAACGCTAGAGTGCTGTTTTTTTTTAAGTTTTAATGAGACAGAACATAAATATGTTATGTATTAGATCATCGAACTAACATAAAAACAGAAGATGAATTGTTTGTCAAAAAGGTTTATCCGTTCATATAATTCCGTGATAATAAATATTTAGTTATACAAACTTTCCATTTATGATGAAGGTGACACTGGGCATCGCAAAAAGAACAAATCAAATTGAAAGGCTACGGTTCGATCCCCTCCAGGGGTAACTGCGTCGGGTCCTTGGGCATGGCACTTAATTCCGATTGCCCACATGGGACATGGTGAGGTTGTGTACTAAGGTGGTCTACTCGTCGATGGTGCACTTGTCTTCAACCAATGCTAACCCTGCTTGTGTGGAGTTAGTACTTTGGGGAGTCTGACAGTTGCTCGCCGCTACTCAGTGGTTCTCTCCTGGTACTCGGCCTTCCTCAACCCGTAAAACTGTCCGACCCGAGGTGACCCTGGGTGTCGAAAGTGTACTTAAACCCCAATAAATAAATAAATAAATAAATAAATAAATAAATAAATAAATAAATAAATAAATAAATAAATAAATAAATAAATAAATAAATAAAAAGAACATAATCGAAAATCTAGTTCTTTACCTTTAAAGTTAATGTATTTATTGCTCACGTCTCGAAGTGTGTGTCCGAAAGTATTTTCTAATTGCACGACGGTGGAATTCACAGAATTCGACATTCAAATTGTATCATGTCTTTATTTTTTACCTCAGAAACAGAGCGTATGAACCTTCGTTGGAACAAGACTGTTGAGCTCCTTCCAACAGGGTGTTTTAAGCTATGGGAGGCAAAACTAAAATAGTGGTACAAATATATTTCTTTAAGTGTCGTCTTCCGTCGGAGTTGGGTAAATGTTTTAAATTATTCTTAACAAAGCAGTCTGTTGTGAAAAGAACCGCATAGACGATTATATTTTTGTGGAAACCACAGGGAGTTTAAGCGCTACAGCATCTCGTTTTGCGATGCATATTTCGTGTTTATCGGTGTCCAGTATCGAAAACACTAGCAGAAAGCTATAAGGATTCATAGCAAAAAAGGCCTCAAACTTCACCTCCTTAATTCAAACATGCTTGAAATGTTTCTATGCTTGAAAGGCCCATGCTTTTCATTGAAAACTATTTGATTCCAGTTTAACACTTTACCCAAAGCACATAAATCAATATTTGTTATTTCAATGATTTTTTTTTCTTCAAAGCGTCTGAAAGCAGGCAGCAATGCGGCCAAAAATTGTCAGGCGTAATAAATTAATAATTTACTTGGCGTTCAATGCGATTGTGGATTTACCCCTTCTCTCTACTCGTCTGCTTTTGTATGTAAACAAATAAATGTCGATAGGACAATTTAACGAAAACGCAAACCGGCTTGCAAACACAACTGGTGATGAAATTTCCGAGATAAAAATGGCTGGTGTAATAAATACGTGAAGGGACATTTAGCTGGCGGATACAGAGTCACATGAGGCTCAGTGATAACAATATTAGGCTCGGATAAAGTCGCCGCGCCTCACATTGTACTCACTTTGCCTCATATGGCACGGGATCCGCCAACTAAACGTCTTGTCACTTTTAATATGTGGCGTTTTCTGATAAACGCCATGCGTAATTTACATTTGGTTAAGATTTTGGCTTGACACAGGGGAAACTTAGAAATCTTCTCGAATAAATCTTACTACAGGGAGGAAGACCTATAAACAAGAGGCTGATGATTATAAGGGAAAACTCCTGGAAAATATATGAAATAGACACTGACAAGGAGAAAATACCGGCGCTTTTCTCTCTCACCGGGCCATAATACAGCGAATCTATATTTGCCATTGTGCCCAATTTAGACTTACCTAAAGGTCTGCATATACACATCCGTATAACTGTAGTTTTGATAAACATTAAAACGTCAACACTTGCGCATTAGAGCTGCACTCTAAAACATTTGGGTTAAAAATTAACCCAAATCAACTGGGTTGAGTGAATATGAACTCAGTTGGGTTTATATTCACTCAACCCAGTTGATTTGAGCTAAATTTTAACCAAACTGATTTTGGAGTGTGGGAGGTTGTGATTTTTCATATTCGGTTTCGGTTCGTCGTCAAAACAAAAACTCGGTTTCGGTCGAGTTTTTCGAAGTGTTAAAACATATAGTAAATAACACTTAAGTCTTAGTAAATTGTAAAAGATCTGCTCTAGTTTGGACAACACCACGCACAACAAAAAGCCCTGTCGGTAAGTATGTCCATTGGACCCAGTCTACCCCCCCCCCGCAACCCCCCCCCCCCCCCACACTTTGCTCGTTCTTCGGGGTCCTAGGGGATCAGTTTCTAAGCCTGCTGTGTCAGAAAAAAAACATAAATTAGGACGACAAAAGAAAATAAAGTTCATATAATCTATGTTGTGTTTTCATTGCCACATTTTCTCCCTTATTGACAATGAGCATACGACTTATTCGCACTTTGCTGGATAGACTAAGTAACGAGAGTCTACAGGAGCCACTAGTCCGTTTCTTCGCCCGGTAGGGACGTTTAATCAGTTTATGCACAAACACAGTAAAACCGTTCGGCTGATTTTTGCAGGGTTTTGCAGTTCGGTGTTCCGCTTTTCCGCAAAAACCGAAATCGAACCGAAACCGCCCAGCTTAAGTGTATATCATTTTCAAGAGGCTTTTGAGTTGCTTTGTGATCACTCAGGTTTTCTAAAATTATCCTGAATGGGTGGAGCTTATCTGTACATTGTGTATTGGTCCTGCCTAAGATCAACTTGAATTTGTTCTCAGGTCTGTTCACATCAAAGTTTATATTTTCATCTGCAGTTGTGACAGACCTGTCATATTTCTATACAGGTTATTACCACCATGTTGGTTTCCGAGATGGTGTTTTGAAGTCTAGACCTCCTCACTGGACATATACCGACGAGTCCGTTACTCGTCCATATATGACCCAGAGGTGAGGTCGAGACTTCAATACACCATCTCGGAAACCCAAATTGGTGTTAAGTAACTAATTTATCTTACAATATTCACCCCTTTCCTGACTTGTTCGCATATATTTTGATAATCAGTCGAGTGGGGAGTGTACCCGGTAGATCCTGAGTCTGTTATAACAACCGTGTAATCGAATATCTATACTATTCATAGAAAGTATGGATATCCAAAACTGATTTTGATATTTTCGGATATGGTATTGGATACGCGTTATTGGACACATGATACCAAGTTTAGTGTGGATCATGAATGTCACTGGCCAACGAAAACTTCGTTCAGGTTTTTCGCACAAGCGCCGCGTTAATGTCTATGGAGAACGTTTTGAAATTTTCATTTGTACTGGACGGGCTTTTTCGGAGGTCTTATCGTTCTTTTCTTAGTATAAACTCGTTCATCAGTAGTTTCTGGTTGAAACGTAACTTTTGAGGAATGCGAAGACTGACACATGACGAACGTTTACGAGCCGTTGGCATGTTGGAAGCTGACAACAGACAGACTGCAATGGCTCAAATTCTGAACGTTACTCAATCGGTGATTAGCAGGTTGTGGTCACGTTACCGTCAGACAGGCAATGTTGATGACAGACGTCGGTCAGGTCGCCCAAGGACGACAACTGCTAACCAGGATCGTTTCATCCGAACCACAGCATTACGTAACAGCCACCAAAATGCCTTAGAAATTGAATTGCAGCTGAACTGAGCGACTGATGTGCGAGTCAGTGGTCAGACTATCCGAAATCGCCTGCACAGTTGGGATTTGCAAGCCCGACGACCTCGAATAATTCCACGTTTGACTGATCGTCACATCGCAGCAAGGCATAATTGGTGTGAATTATGACAGCGCTGGGACACTTGTCGGTGGAGCAACGTCATGTTTTCTGATGAATCCAGGTTCACTCTCGACTTCCACGACAGGCGAAACAGAGTGTGGCGGTGGCGGAACGAACGATACCATGACGTAATCGTTAGGCAGCACGATCGTTTTGGTGGTGGATCAGTTATGGCGTGGGGAGGCATAACCATGATAAGCAGAACAGCATTACATGCGATCCAAGGTCGTGTCACAGGGCAGTATGTTCTACCGAGACAACATGTTAGCAGCTCATGTAGTGCCATTTACGCGACGTCAATTCATTTACCAAGATGACAGTGCAAGAGCACACAGGGCCCGTGTCGCTACAGAGTTCCCCCAGGAGCAGAACATCATTACACTGCCTTGGCTAGCAATAAGTCCAGACCATTCACCAATCGAGCACGTCTCGGATATTCTTGGCAGGCGCGTACGACAACGCCAACAGCCCCCTACCAATGCTCAGGAACTCGCCGCTGCACTGCAGGAAGAATGAAATGACATCAGTCAAGCTGATATTGGAGGTTTATTGAGGAGTATGCCACGTCGGATTCGCGCTTGTCTCTCGAACGGAGGAGGATTTACAAGGTATTGATGTCTTGGACTGAATGTGGTAAATTCTCTGACTGACCGTCCATGTCTTCTACAGCTAGTTCTGCACCCTTTGGAGTGTAGTGTGGTATCTATATTAGTGGGGAGCAGAGATTGTTTTGTGCGAGGGTGGGGTTCAAGCATTTTTATGCCTGGACATATCCCAAACATTGAAGTTTGAGTTGAAGATAGGTTTGGATATCCCACTCGCGTTCGTACGGCTGAAGGGATAGTCCATTTTTCAAATTTGTGTCCGAGGAGACCCATACCTGGGCCTCCCAGGAGAAATTTTTGAAAAATATACATCAAATGACACAGAGACATGTTGTGTGGCTCGAAAGAATGGTCAATTTTCACCATGTTTGGTTTGTCATCTGTGCTTTCGTTAAATGGTGTCCCAAGTAGATCGTAAAATTCGGGATTTTTAGGAGTGAGGATTTGCTTCTGCATCATTTGGAATATATACGTCAATAAGTAACGAGTAAGCATTGATTGGCCAGATTATATATAATTGTATCATTTCAACCAAATAATGTCTCTGCTTATGTTACTAAACACTTGTATCAACAAAACAAGACATAAACTAGTCTCAGTATACATGTATTCAAACTCGTTCCATTCGATCTTGTTTTACTGTTTTGTTTTTTTTGTATTCGTTGAAATGTCGACTCGAATAGCTCAATGAGAGTACCACCCAACAAGTGCCCGACAGTGGAAACATATAACTCTTTTTGATAATATTTTTCATTTCCATATCTACTTTCAGACTTATTTTGAACACTGCCTTGAAAAAATTACCAAACGATGCTTTCAGGAATCTAGAAAAGCTCGTGGAAATGTAAGTTGATTGATTGGCGATAGGCGAATGTGGAGAGATGCATTTTTTTCATTCTCAGTGTTTCCATTTGGGCCCAGGGCAGATATTACAAAATAGTAAATAGAACGTCAGTTAAGTAGTGCGGGTTGGTAGAGTTCACAGAGAAATACACGGCAATCTCCTCCAGAAGCTGTCATGGACATATCATCTCAAGCTAGCAAGCCACCAGTCAAATTCGTAAACGACTCTGACGTAGTTTGTAATGGAATCAGTCTAGTAGGCGAACTTGAGGGGTTCGCTTTTCCGACCAAGGGAATATTCATACAGTAGAATTGAAAAATACCATAAACATTATTTTTGATTCAACGTAAGAAATGTTTCTCAATCGTGCATTGATTTCAACGAATCTTTGATGACATTGCCAGTACTAATAGACATGTTCGTGTTCTGAATATTATTACACCTTGTAGTTCCACTAATTGTGTTAATGTCGTGGTGTTTTCAAAATAAATACATATTCATCGGAATATCTATAAATGGAGCAGAAAACAGTAGTGAGTAAAGAGCTATCACATTACAGTACGTCCGTCGTGGACTGGTCACTTCTCCACGGGTGGGCAAATATGTCCATGGGCGCAATAATATTAGATTCCAAACACTGATTATAGGAATATTGATCAAGAAATTTAATTAATGAAGCATCGGGTGTACCCGGTGCTTCATTAATTAAAATTTTGCCGTTGATCATTGTTTTTACCACCTGGTAAACGCATGCGTAGACGTCGATGCCCACGCGTGAGTTACGACTGTACTGTACATCAACGGTAATCTACACTCAAACTCCGCGAAAATTGGGTAAACAAACACCCTATAATGACGTCGATTTCCCAGCAGAATTTAACTGGTTGCTTGAGAGCTTGATACCACCCGTCAAAATCGTTAAGCTTATTGAATGTGTAGGCCTCTAAACCCGTCTTCACTAAAGCTATACATTTATATCTTACCTCCTACAAGTATCTGGGAATTTCATTGGTTCAAAGACGTCACATGCAGACTGCATATAAAACCGTACACTGCCTGTCAACATCAATATACGCTGACAGCTATGGGTAGTCTCCCCTTTGTTCATTGATTATTCAAAATGGCGGCAGCCAATAAACGCTTCAAGTTGAAGGATTGAGTGTTGGAAGCCCATATTTGGTCTGAAGTGCAGGTTAGGCAACTTAAAAGGCTTCATATTCTGTGGATGTGTGTCATGTTATCTTCGAAATGAAATTGTTTGGTATGCATGACTTTGCCTTGTTACAATTTATGGGAGAGTGCCCGTAGGCACTCTCCCATAAATTGTAACAAGGCAAAGACACGTGAACACATTGTGAGAATTCTCTCATTTAATTTTGATCGCTGTTCTTCGCTCTCGTCCAATATGAAATTAACTGACATCATATATACCATATTAGGCCACCAACAAACTGTGTAACTAATAATATTAGATGTTAGATCGAATTGACTTTGGAGTCTTTACACAACGCGAAACGATTACAGCAATTCCAGATAAAAATGTTGATTGAGTAAAACTTTTTATTTTTTGCCTCTCATTACTACGGGCTCGATGAACTCGTTGAAATAAGGGTTCAGAAGCTTTGTTTCTGAGGCGAACACGACGATAGCATTTGAATGAATGACGACTTTTGAAAATAGCACTGAGCTGATATATAACCGTTGCACAATTTAAATGGTTATTTCTTTACCCAACATAACTGACAAACCCGATCAAAGTCATTTACAAATCTCGCCGTTCGAAGTATATTATTTTTTTTTTCATTTTCGCCTGTAAAACATATTTTACCATTACTGGAACGAGCTGATTGAGCTCTTTTAGATGAGGAGCTCAAAGCTATTGTTTTGAGATAAAAAAAAATGATTTTTTTATTTACTTTCGTATCTAAAATATTTTTTCAACTGTCGTATGTTATTCAATTTGTTAAAGGGTGAATACCTAATCTAATTAAATTACAAGGAACGGCTATATTTTTTAACAAGTACTGCCGAGAACAACCTTAATGATTCTGTAACCATCTTTTGCGCACCCAGCTACGCGTAGCGGCTCGTAAAAATAGTTATATACTACAAGTTAAGGCCGTGCTTTTGCGAGGGGATGTGTTTGGGGTACGCTATCAACCAGAAACATTATGTTTCACAAGATGAAATGTACTGCAAAACATAGCTATCATTAAAACATAATAATCAGTAACAGCAACTTCACGGTCATGAAACATTTCAGGGAGTGCTTAATTAAGTTCCAGATGTATATATTGCAGACCGATCGTTTGATTAAGCTGTGTTTTCCTCTCTTTTTCCGCTATATCCAACGAATTTGAGAAACGTTTCATTATGCAACTGACCAATTTTTACAAGTGTGTTCTTGTTTATAAGCAAACTGTCTGCTTTGGGTGATGCAAGGATGCTAACTCAATTATCGATTGGGGATATATTATCGATCGGCTTATAAATAGCTCCAACAACCGGGGAGAGATTTTGACGTCACACTCTCGACGACGTGTATATATTGAAGGCGAGCCGAAGATATTTATTGCAAATTCAAAGTGGCGTCTGCTCACCCCATATGAATCCATATGGGGTGACGTCAACTGAGATGTGACAGCATATAGCTCAGTCTTGAGTGACTAATATTGTTGTTGATTGGTTAAAGACTATTGCTGGTACAATAATATAAGTTTCGGGACGTTTGTTTGGTTTGCGAATATGGTGTCACCAGAGGTGAAGTTAGGACAATGTTAGGTGAGCCTTTAGTCGAACGTCGTGTGACACCATCACCCGTCAACTAAATGCCCCGTAACGTATTTATTGTAATAATCCTTTTTTCCGAAATGTCCTTATCAGTTGTGTTTGAAAACCGTTTTATGTTTCCGTTAAATTTTCCTTTCAGCATTCATTTGCTTGCAAAAGCAGACGAGCAGTGAAGCAATGAAAGGGGAGTAATCGAACATCTCAGCGATAGCCAATAAAATTATTGATTTATAACCTTTGACACTTTGTGTCAAAAGGAGACACGACAACCGGATTGAGAGGCATTTACAATTCTACCTCCTTTTCAGAGATTTGACCTGAGAACAAGCTTTCAACAGAAAGATAAACTTTAGCAACGTCACATTGTGTCTCATTGTCATTACAAGCTTAACGGTTTACCAAACATTATAAGCAGACGACACTTGCAAACAAAATTATTGAATAACTATTTTTTTTTTATTTTTTGCGTTAAAAACATAGCTTGTGATCTCTCTTTGGAACGAGCTCAACAAGCTCGTTCCAATGAGGGGGTCATAAGCTATGCTTTTGAGGCAAAAAATTAAAAAAATGGAAATGGAATTGCAAATTTTGGTGAGTAGCATTGACCGGTTTGGGCCGTTACGTTGGGTAAAGGGTTAACCCTTTACCAAACTTATTCAAATAATCAGCCCAACACTATGTATTGAAATCACATGTCAGTCTCGTTCCAACACTGCATGGATACGTTATGTAGCAGGGCTGCCAATGTCGCTGTCTGGGGTCACGCGTTCAAATCAGCGACAAAATCAGTATTCACTGGCTGGAACAAACTGATATTACTCTACACGCTCCTCTGTTGAGATGGAGTATTCAAGACGGAACAGAACAAGGTTGGAATCAGGAAGAAATTGACGACCCGAGTTGGAGTTTTTCGGGTTTTTCAAAAATAGGAAAAACTCCAACAAGGGTTATTGATTTCTATTTCCGGTACTCTATCTCAGCTGTGTTCTGTATTTATATCACGATTAAATTTGAAGTAAAATGTTGTTTTGCGTCGAAGCAGTGGATTCATAAATATGTCCAAACGGTAATTGGATGCATAACGAACAAAGATGCTTTCTTACATGCTGTTTTTACACGTAGGTCGGGTTCCACGCGTGGATTTCCTAAAACACATTTTTCAATGTGTGCATTGTATCGGAGAACGTGCAATACACACAACGATCGTAGTATAAATACCTTTAAGTTGACAATACTACCTACGTAGAGCATGATTCTGTAAACCAGAATTCCATATAATAATTTGTCAAATTTCCAGTTTTATATGACAAAAAAGTCTCCATCTGTTCCATTTACAGAGAAGACAATAAGCCACCAAATTGAAAAAAAAGGATCGACTCTTAGATTTTGCTTTATGCAAAAGAGAAAGTGAAAAACACTGTATGCAAAGTGTAAGACGCAATGAGAATTTACTTAAATCTACAATTACAAAACTTTAATGCATTCAAATTTTAATATTGTCCCAATGAATGATCTCCAGAGACAACTGTGCATAATTTTAGCAATAACTGACATTATTCGATAACTAACTTTTACATGGAATCCAATGAATAAGAAAAACGAGCTGTCAATCACACCCCATCCACACAGTTTTTGAGTCACTTGGGGTCTGTTGTCTCCGTTTACCTAAATGCAAATAGCCCCCGGAGCTCGAACTTCGTGTTTTGGATCCTATTCTCATTTATGGCCACCGACTTGGCCCGTGACTGTTCCCATTCTAAATTTGAGCTCTGTGGCTCCCTACATCACTATGTGCCTTTACATTCGCACCATTGTGGCCCCTCCTTCAACCTATAGCATTGTTCCTACGACCCACAGTCTTACACGCCTTCAGACTGGAATTAAATTTTCGAGAAATCCCCTGATTTTTATTTCTGTTGCCAGAACATTGATTCTCATTTTAATTGTTTCTCTTGAACTTGGCTGCTTAGATCTATCTTAATTTAATATTCGCTTTTATATTCCTTTGAAAATCTCGCATTTCGGTATATGTTGACATTCGGTGACAGACCAGATGCGCAGATGCGTAGTATGGGTGTGTGTGCAGAACCCGTGGGATGTTCTGCATTTACAACAATTACCTATTAAATGAACATACTTTCACAGATAATGACTGCAGGAGAGCAATGGCTTCGACTGCATTTAATCTCTTACCACACATCTTATTGTGGCGTTAAACAGAACCGCGGTAATGGACATAAAATTCCATGCTTAATTAGCAGCGCGTGACTTATCGGTGGCCTTTTTAAGTGACAAGTCGGTTTTAAGAGTTCATCATACAAACATACATTCTTGTATTATACCTTTGGCTCGAACGAGAAATATTATCAAAGATATGTACATTTTTATACAACAAAATCGAAAATTCAAGCTATCCCCTTGACAAAAATGTGAACCATAAGGGCGTACCAAAGGACATACCGCACAAGAAAAGTAGTTTACAGCCATTATTATTATTTGTTTATTTATTAAGGCTTAACGGCACTTTAACAGCCAAAGTCATATCGCGTCGGTGACAGTTTTACGGGTGGAGGAAGCCGGAGTACCCGGAGAGAACCACCGAGCAACGACGAGCAGCTGCCAGCTCCCCAACATCGTAACTCCGCACTGCAGCACAGACATGATTAGATTGGTTGAAGATATGCACACCATCGACGTGCAGTACGCTTAGTACACGGCGTCATCGAGCCCCCATGCGGACAATCGGGGTAAGTGCCTTGCTCAAGGACACAGTGCGGGAGTCCGAATCGATCGCCCAGACGGTAACCCATCCAAGGACTAACCGGGCTCGATGCTGCTTAACTTCGGTGATATGACGAGAACCGGTTACCGCAACTCCACCGCGCCTCCATTTTCAGCCATAGAGTCTGAGATTGGACAAATGTGGTAGAAAAATATATACAAATGTCGCGATTTGGCTTATGAAAGCACCTAAACTGTAAGTATTGGTGCACTTGCAACTCAGATTATTGTTTAACTTAGATGGCGAAAGTTGATACTTGGCTGCAGAAAATTAATAGCTAACCCTTTGAACCCTGGTGGTATCTTTCATGTCGGTTCAACTGCAGCAATTGGAAGAGTCCATCTTCGTTATTTAGGGGTATACCTATTTATATTTTTGGGCTGCACGTTGAAAATGTTGATTTGTCTTCCCCAAACATTCACTTAGCAGCCATCTAACTTAATGAAATTATGACGTATCATATTATTGGGCCGGAAAAGCAGTCTCTCGGGTTCAAAGGGTTAATGATTAACGTATTTCAAAACTATCTATCTTTCACTCGTCCTCTCGTTCTACTTTTTCAATTTTTTTCTGGGTTTAAACAATATCAAACCAACCCACCCTTTCTATATGTATAATTGAAACTGTGTAAGCTTACAGACTTGAGGGACGGTTCACATAAGCTTTCAGCTTTCTTCTGAATCCCCAACTACAACAACTTAGTTTATTACATTATGTGTTAATTGTATTCACTGAAAGTTCAGTACAAAGCATTCAAACAGGTTACACTTGTTCGTATGTAAACAGTTAACTTGTTTTCTTCAGTACATATTGCTTAAACTTAAACTATCTACCAGCACCAAGAACGGTCGTAAACAAACAATACACTAATAAGTAAAACTGTATCAAATATTATATTCTTTTATTGGTCCATTATTGATTTCAGCAATTTGGCTGGTAATGAATTACAGGTTTTGAGTTGGAAGTTATTTGAAAATGAGCAACTGAAGAAAATGTGAGTATAAACTGACTTTTAATTAAACAGGATTTGAGTAGATGCATTTCCAAGATCCAGCCAAATTAGTTCAGCTATCCGAACGTCGTGGCTACCGATCAGTCGAATAAGTGGAAATAATTCGTTGTTATTTGACAGGGCAGTTTGGCGACTCTCCAAACACAAAATCAGGAATATAAATCTGCTCTGAAGGTTTCTCACCGATTGCCCCCGAATGCCTTCGATATAAGAGAACTTTTTATTTACACTTGTGCACCATATTCTAGTCTCAATCGAGTTTTATTTGTAGTTTCAAGTATGTTAAACATGGATAACTATTTTTCTGTCCAGTATTAAAATGGCTTCTTGTTTTCGTTTTGGAATGACGTAATGAATGTGCCATTAGTCCTCGCCCTCTGATTGAACGAAAGCACACGTAGTTTTTTCCACGTTCACTGCTCCAATAAAATATGTTACTGTGTGACATCAGTACGTGAAATATTTGAAGTGAGAGACGCCCAATGACTTCACACAGCAGAGAGTAAATGCTCCATTGTTGAAGGGATGTGCGATACAAAATCTTAACATCACCACAAACAAGAATTGAACACGACGTATCTGATGAAGTGTTGTTTAAATTGAAAACCAGTTTACAATGCCAATTAACCCTTCAACCCCAGAGACCGCTTTTGCGGCCCAGTAACACGATACTTCATAATTTCATTAAGTAGGTTGACCTTTGTGTGGTGTGGTATAGACGAATCAATATTTTCAACGTGCAGCCCCAAGGCTGCACGTTGAATATATTAATTGGTCTACCCCCAAATAAAGAATATGGTCTCTTCCCGTTGCTGTCATTGAACTGATATGGAAGATACCACTATTTTTCAAAGGGTTAAGGTGGAGTAACCTCCACCATTGCTTGGTTCATTGATTATTTGTCCATTGATGTCGTGGAGTACACGAGCGGTTTATTTAAGTAAAAAGTTGCCTTGTTCATTTCACTGTGTGGGTTGTGGGTTATGGATAGGCTCTTATAGGCTCACAAACCTTATCTTATTGTGATGAATGGACGGTAACATGGTATGAGTTTTCCATCTAGGTTGAACAAAAACTCCGGCCCGCAAATCTCAGACTATGTTAGCGTCAATTCATCATAATAACGTATAACGTCACATCGTGCCAAACGTAAACAACAAACTCCGACTTGTTGCATCTCTGAATTTTTCTCTTCGCTTCATCGTCTTAGCCCTGCTTTTATGCACTGTATTGTTCGTTTCCAAGAATATACTTCAGCTATGTATTAAACCTTTCGTCACTCCTCCAAAATACATGATTGGATTTTGTCAACGACCAATCAGTCATCTAGTACATTAGGTAGCAAATGACTTGTCATTGTGCCAAAATTAGGTCACGTTGGCATTTTGCGTGCGGGATGGGGCAATTTCACCCTAGGTGCAAGAGATTTGAACCAGGTACTCAGCAAGCTTTGTGCCCGACTCAAAAATCTTGCCCCATGGGAGAGGTTGCCCCACCCCAAACCTTCATTAATCGATGAAAATCATTGTCCCGTCATCTCATTCCCTGTTAAATATACATACGTGACTCAAAAATGCCAAAATAACGTCAAGTGTTTTCAAAAAGAAACAATATCGGTCGAGGACTGCAATTTGTCCGCGTGTGAACGAAGTGAAATGTTTCTGCTCGATATCGGTATTTTTAACACACTGTACACTGCAGTCAAAATACCCAAATTTCAAGCAGTAAAATTTCCCATAATGCAACTTGGAAATTAACCAATTCAGTCTTGGCTGACAAAGCTCATTGATGTCTGACAAACAAGATTGAATTGTTAAATTCTGTTAGTGGAAAAAATTGCAGGTTGAATTTTGTATAGTTCGACATCACTATGGGGAGAGTTAAGCTGCTATTAAAAGTTGAACAGCTCACGAAGCACTGATATCACATTGTCTGTCTGTTTATTTGTCGCTTCGTGATTAGCATTTGTCTCAGTTTATTGGAGGAAACCCGAAAATAGGTTCGCAATTTAACCCTCTGGACACTGATGTCAAAATAACAAAGTTTTCAGCAGCAAATATTTCCCATGATGCCGTTTAATATTTAACCAAATATACCTTGTGTGACAGAGCTCAGTGTCAAACAAGATATAATTAGTTAAATTCATAGCTGAACAAGCGATAAAGAGAGTTATTGGAGAACATTGTGTTACACTACCAGACTGGGAGGGGTTAAACAACGAATTGTTCCTGGTACAGGGACATTGGGAGTATTTCGAATTTGAGTGTGGGGGCATGGTCATAAAAGATTACCTAGAAACTGTTATATATCAGTGGTGGCCACTGTGTCTTGGTGAGAAGGTATGAACGCATATACAACTCTACGCGTGCGACAATCGCACCTCTGAAGCATGGAACTCAAAATGTGCATTTTCTTGACTCTAAAGGTTGCAGAAGAGACAAATCACACAAGACGATCTTCGGTGGCAATTTGAAAGAGTAAAGAGTCTGAAGACTCCTTTCTCCTAAATTTCAAACCAATTGCCGCGACGGGAACCAAAAAGAGAAATACAGGTTTAGGGTGACTATACGCGAGGACATAATTGGCCTTGCGGACATATTCGGCTGAAACATTCGCAGACGGCGAATACAATAAGAGTGTGCGAGTGGCATTTGGTGGTGTAAATACGTTACACAGTCTTTTGTTGTCCCGGTCCGGGGTGGGCGGAGTCAGTAGAATTGATACGAGAACTCGCGAGTGCCTCTTCCAGGTATAATTTCTACAGCCCCCGCCCCACCAAACCCCACCCTAGTATCCTTGAAAATTGTATTACAAATAGACACACTGAAAGAATGGATAACGTCCACAGGCTGGGAGTTGATTTATAGACCAACAGAATTTTGAGGTTATTTCAGGGAGAGGTCAGGAAAAAACTTGCAGACTCAATGTCGAAAAAAGAATTCCCGCCATCGAGGGACTCATCGCCCCCTATGTAAAAAAAACTCTACAAAATTAGGGACCCACCTCTACCAATAACATTGATTACAAAAAACATTAAGTTAAAGAGACTTTTCAAAAAAATTAATATTCTAGTTATTTCAGATAGTGAGCTGTCGAGTCAAAGAGACCATCATTTCATTCAATTTTTCATATTTTATTTACTTCAGATAGTGATCTCTCGAGTCAAAGAGACTTTTGTAATGTTTCATTTATTTTAGTCATCACATAACACGAAGGGTGAATTACTATCAGCTCACAGTGGGCAGAGGTTTCCACTCAAATATTTTCTAATGCTTGAAAGGTGCTTGTGGCAAACACACAGTAAACAGCAACAAACTTTAATCTCATAGATCACAAGGCACAGCCTGGTGATCTATGAGTTAAAAGTTTTCCATTTTCTCTAATGTTCATCTCTGTTAAATAGTTGTAAAGCCTTCGTTAAACTGATCTGGTAATAATCCACTCCATATGCACCGTATTGTAGTTATCTGTCGAGTCAAAGAGTTTTAAAAGTGTGTTACATTTATCAACCAAAGATGATGGGTTTCTAGAAGGTTTTGGTGTCTATTTGGGTAAATTGTTGTCAGGTCATTTTAGTTAATTAGATATACTCCCGTTCAATCGGACATGGACATCCCCCCCCCCCTCTCCAAATACACCCCTTTACTGCTGTATGTCTCTGGGCCTCATAAAAACTACATATCTCCATGGAAACCAAGATGGCGGCTTTCAGTAATCACAGTGAGTTCCCGAAACACCTGTCAGCACGCGTCGTGAGTGCGTGCACATACCACACATCACCATGGTAAAATGAGAACATGGTCACTTATGTGGGCTACCATGTCCACCAAACTTACGTCACTGGTCGTCCGTTGACTCATGATCTCAAGAGATCATTAAATGAGACCAATAAAAAGAGGGATTTCGGGATACGTGATATACTACAGCCCCTGACTACTGCCAAGTTGGCAGCCATCTTCGTCGTTTCGAATCATCTTAGCTTATAAATAATAAATTCCCGAACCAGATAAAGGTGTCCATCAACATCCCTGGTCATATTTTGGCCTTGATTGTCATTTTGGAACACTTTGAGAGATTTGTTGCAAATTTGTCATTTCCAGTACGGGTGAATGGTAAGCTTTTGCATTGTACCCTTACAATATACATGTCACGCACATAACAACTCATTTTATTTGCCACATATATTCTGTCCAGTCATTTTAGTTCGTCGGCGGGACGTGTGTTATGTTTCGTGTACACCTCTTACCTTCCTTGGTCGCGATCCGCTCGCATTTCTCTGCCCGCTTACCTTCCCGCACCACAATAAAATCTCACCTGTCGAAAAAGAAATACCATTACATTTTATAGATGTTATTTTCGTTGATGTTTTACACGGGCTTGATTTTGCAGTATTTAACATACGAAATCTGTTTGTGCACAAATGATTTATCTGCAAACAATTGATAGGTCCAATCTCGTTATTTTGAACAAACAAATATTCGCATGTTTTATTTCTCTGTGTTTCTTTTCAGTGTTATAGATGGGAACCCTTTGGTATGCGGTTGTGATGTAAAGTGGGTGCAACAGCACAGACTGTCAAAGCAATTCCAGGGCGTGACCTGTTTTAAGGAAAACGAAACGGAGTCAGTGATAATGAACACAAAATTTGATAAATGTGGTAAGTGACTTCAATATATATTTTATTCAGGCGACGTCGACACTATCATAAGGAATCGTCATCAGTTGAGTCGAGTACTCACCAGGAAAGATGAACAGCATGGCAACGATACCTGTGAATCGACGCCTCTATGGCAGCAACAGTTTGGTAGATTATGTATATACACTCTAAGATCAGTTAGGTTAAAAATTGGGTTCATATGCACTGGTAGTATGTCTCGTATGTTTCACCCCTAGGTTGCCGGACCCCTGTGCCTGACCCCGGAACTGACATCGCGTTACGTGACCCAGTGGCGCCATGTTGTGTTGTCATGGTAACCCGCGCGAGCGGCCATCTTGTGACGTTATCCTCATAGTGATACGTCGTGTTAGTGCGCTTGCGTGGCGCGTGTTGTTAGGGTGATACATGTTTCCGTCAATTTGTGTAGTGGAGGCCACCATCTTGGTTTTTATGGTAGCACGCGGTTGCTATGATACCCAAAGGCCTACATTAAGACAGGGGTATGTCCGGAGGGTAAGTTCGATTGAAGAGGAGTAAATCTAATTACCACAAACAACGCGAAAATCCCTCCCAAATCACCAAAAACTACTTTATTTACTACGGATTCTTCAAGAATCCTACTTATAATAGTAGCATGTAGTGCTATAGTACGGAGGGAGCCCCGGGGTAAGCTTGAATGAATAGGAGTAAATCTAATTACCGCAAACAACCCGGTTATTGTTTACATGGCTCAGGTTCCTGTAGAATCCTCGGTTTCTACCTATGTGTCTACAAGCTATCTTATGACATATTTGTTCTATTTATTCTATCTTCCATAAACATGTTTATGTCATGTGTACACATTGAAGGTAGCACATAGGCACTTGCTGGATGTGTCGATGTATGCTTATATGAAAATGCACCAACGGCTTCCATCTTGTCTCCAACTATCTGTCCTCTGATTTGGCTCTGTTGTAGTGATCCAATACTTTCTAGTCTTCTAACGTCCTTGAAGTCTTGTACCATTACTACCAAGTTCTACAAGTCTTCCGACGACCTGTTTATGTCATATGTGCACATTACAGGTAGCACGTAGGCACTGCTGGATGTGCCGATATGTGCTTATGTGAAAATGAACAATGTGACACATTGTGCACTAGCACATAGGCACATACGGGCTTTTGAGGATACCTATCACCTGGTATTGTATTATTTGAGGGTACCTTTCGGGCATACTTTTTGGATAATCCCTTTTTGTAGTATGAGGCCATGAGGCCCATGAGAAATCGATCGATGAGGTCTAATTTACCAGCCCCCTTACCCTCATTTCGGTATTTAAGGATATTTATGACCCAGCTCCTAGACTGCTCCTACACAGCATCTAGACCACCTACCATCTCCAAAGTTCCAAGTCCACTACTTGTCTATGATCTGTCTGCTCTGTCATTAGCTTCTACAGCAGTCTCGAGCCATTGCGGCTTGGTACCATTATTATTGGCACCGTTATTCTGTCCCATGTCTCAACCATTAATATTGATTTGTAACACTACTTCCTTGATATACCTATCGCTGTCTCGGCTGTACCCTCGATCAGATGTCTCCATGCTTCCCATTTTGTACCATTTTATACAGCTTTCAGTGTAAAATATCTGTAGACAGTCTATATAAGGGATTCCGTAAGTGGGATTCTTATCCGACACCGTAAAATTAGATTCCGTGTTTTTACATAAATTATCTTGAGTATTAAAGAAACTTTCTATATTAGTATAAACGTGTATAACACGACGTGATCCTGGTTGTTGAAAGTGTTTTTATACCACAATGACTACTTTATCTTCTAGATGGCTATCATTATTTCCTGACTGCTGTCAGAGAGAATGATTCTACAAATGCAGTTTTTTCCTAAGTTATCGAATAAAAATAAACATTTTCTAAGTTATTTCAGGTGGAAGAAAATCCATTTCGAGAAGGTAGCCCAACGAACGTTTCAATCGTTATTTTATAAAATCCTGACGGACATCTCAGAAAACCTTTGTTTACTTATCGGTAACGAAACGGAAATTTCTTTTCTGTTCCCGGCAATTGTGTTTCATCATTGCTACAAAATATATTGGCATATTATTATTATATTTTAATAAATGTTATATCAAAATAATCGGTAAAGATCACTCTTTTCATCAATATTGCTATTGTGTTACTAACCATATCTCTACGTCAGTTACATGCAATTATTCTAGACGTTAAATGCGTTGGAAATACTAATTGTTACTTTAACAGCTCTCAACCATTTCTCGTGTACAACCTGTTACATTTTCTTGTAATGATATAGACGAGCAATCATTTTTAACATACAATATTTACACACAAATCTGCAAATCAGTGTATACATTTGCAATGGAGGGGAAACAGACAAAACTCTTTAGCGTTATACATCTGGGTCAGACACCGACTATGGTGGGTAGAGTAAAGATTTGAGAAAGTGTTCCGGAACTCAGTGTCCGGAATCTATCAAAATAAACGGGTACTCTCAGTTATAAAACGAACCCTATCATTATGTCGTGTTATACGGGTTTATACTAATATAGAACGTTTCTTTAATACCCTAGATAATTTCTGTAAAAACACGGAATACCACTTACGGAATCCCTTGTTTAGCCTGTCTGCAGATATTTTACATTGAAAGCTGTATAAAATGGTACAAACGGGGAACATGGAGCAATCTGACCGAGGGTACAGTCGCGACAGAGATAGGTATAGCTAGAAAATAGTGTTACAAGTCAATATTAATGGTTGAGACATGGGGCAGAATAACGGTAGCCAATAATAATGGTACCAGGGCGCAATGGCACAAGACTGCTGTAGAAGCTAATGATAGGACAGATAGACCATAGACAAGTAGTGGCCTTGGAGCTTTGGAGATGATAGGTGGTCTAGATGTTGTATAGGAGCTATATAGGAGCCCTAAAGGAGTTGTATTAGAGCTGGGTCATCGGTATCATTAATACCGAAATGAGGCTAAGAGGGCTGGTAAATTAGACCTCATTGAAGGATTTCTCATGACCCTCGTGGCCTCATACGACATAAAAAGGGATTCTCCAAAAGATATCCTCGAAAAGTATCCTCAAATAATACAATACCAGGTGATAGGTATCCTCCGTGGGTGCCTATGTATTAGTGCACAATGTGTCACATTGTGCATTTTCACATGAGTACATATCGGCATATCCAGCATGTGCCTATGTGCTACATGTAATGTGTACACATGATATAAACATTTCATCGGACGACTTATGGAACTAGGTAGTAATGTCACAAGACTGCGAGGATGTTAGAAGACTATATAGTATTGGATGACTACAATAGAGCCAAATCATAGGACAGATAGTTGGAGATAAGATGGTAAGACTACCTATATAGGAGGTAAGAGCCATATAGGAGCTATATAGGAGCTGTATAGGAACCCAGTCATAGGTATCCTCAAATACCCGTAGGTGCCTATGTGCTAGGTGCACAGTGTGTCACATTGTGCATTTTCACACAAGTGCATATCGGCACATCCAGCATGTGCCTATCTGTTAGTGCACAATGTGTCACATTGTGAATTTTCACATAAGCACATATCGGCACTTCCAGCATGTGCCTGTGTGCTACCTGTAATGTGTACACATGAGATAAACATGTTTAGGGAGGTCAGAATAAATAGAACAAAGAAATCATAACAAAGCTTGTAGACACATTCTACAGGAATCCGAACCAAGTAAACAATTATCGGGCTGTTTGTGGTAATTAGATTTATTCCTATTCCTATTCAATCGAACTTATCCCCGGGTGTGTGTGTGGGGGGGGGGGGGGGGGGCTCTCGGTACTATATCGCTGCCTGCTAATTTTATAAGTATGATTCTTGAAGAACCTATAGTAAATAAAGTTGTTTTTGATGATTTGGGGGATTGTCGCGTTGTTTGCGGTAATTAGATTTATTCGTATTCAATCGGACATACCCTCCGAACATACCCCTGTCCTATTGTAGACCTTTTGGTAAAATAGCAACCACGTGCTATCATAGAAACCAAGATGGGGGTCTCCAATATACAAAATGGATGACAGAAACACGCATCATCCTAACAACACGCGCTACGCTCGCGCACTAGCACCACATATCACTGCAGGGATGACATCGCGCGGGTTACCATGTCAATACAACATGGCGCCACTGGGACACGTAACATGATGTCAGTTCCGGGGTCCAGCAACGGGGTCCAGTAACCTGTGGGTGAAACATACGAGACATACTACTTGCACTCAAACCAGTTCATTTGAGTTGATTTTTAACCCAACTGATTTTAGCGTGTACCTATGTGATTTACCAGTGGAGGGTAAATAGGACCAGCGACTTTGAACCTTATTTCCTGCAACATGAATTTTTTCTCATTAGTCATTATTCCAATGAGTCCAAAAAATTCGATTGGGAAAATAGGGCGACCTCGCATTAATTGCAACATAATATTTTGTTCCCTTTTTCTGAAGTAGATCGCTTCCCAGTTCACATATAAAAAGGCCCTTAAAATATGTTGTCTCACTGGGAGACAACAGGGAGGAAGGAGGGTGGGGGGGGGGGGGGGTATGAGTGCTCAAGTGTCAAGCTGTAAAGCTGTCAGGTTGAAGTACTAGACGGTTCAACTCTGATTTCCTTGCCTGTCTATTCTTAATATATACTAATTAATCACATTGTTGATGATGTTATGACCGATGTTACATTCATTTTAAGGAGTGTATAGTTCCAAAATTTCGGAGGAATGCGCCTGTTTAGTCACGCGATCCTGACGAATTTACGAAAACGTCGAAACCTTCATAGCAGCATTAATAAAAACATATGAGTGCACAATGTCAGATATCAAGTAGACAGGTGTGACATTTCATGGGTCTGTTTTTTTATAACAACGGGGCTGTGTGGGGCACAAAATTGGCGTTTTGAATGAAAAATATCAAGAAGGCACTAAAATGAAGTGGCGTAAAAACATCCTTAGTTTGACGATGAATCGAAAAAAATGAAAAAAGCATGTTTCTAATGTTTGTAGCCCTACAAAATACCAGGCATTGATGAGAATGGACGCATTTTAATTGTTAGAACATTGTCGTCTGCTAACATCACTCCACATCTAGCTAGCACATTATGGTTGTAACAACAATATGGAAAAGTTGCGTGTTTGTGACTATAACGTTGACCGAGAGTACAATTGTTGACACCTAGTCAGGTTGTTACGTTTTACAATGGCGGCAAACATCAGGTCAAAGAACTTCTTACTTAACGTTGTAGTCAGGCCCGTGAAAACTTTGTGGCAACAGCCTCGTACTTGACATTGTAGCCACCTTGTGGCGACTTTGCGTTTGTTTTTAGACAAGTCTTGGCTGTTCGAACAAGCAGTCAAGACTTGTCTAAAAACAACTGCCACTAGAATGTAACTCGCAAGTTTCTCCAGAGACAGTGTGTTGGGGACCTGTTTAATTGCAGTAAATATATGGATAGCTTGTGTCAGAATAAGGCTCTTAACCCTTTACCCAACGCAGACGATTTCAAAATTTATTATTTTAAATATCATTTTTAAAAAATTTTCAAACAATTTCAACAAAACCATATCATTTGACCCCTCTTTGGAACGAGTTCGACGAGCTCGTTCCAAAGAGGGGTCACATGATATGGTTCTGTTGAATTTTTTCGAAAAATAATATTTTTTCAGCTGCTGAATTTTCATATTACGCTGGCGGATGCGGGCGATTCGTTGGGTAAAGGGTTAAGGGTTAATAACTTTTCACTTGACGCTGTGGAAACGCTTTAAACACGCGGAAACACAACTATCTTGCATCAGTCAACAACTTCTAATTTAACGTTCTAGACTTGTAGGGAAACGTTGTGGTTCGATACAACCTCCCCCTTCCTCCATAGCTAACTAACAACGTTGCGGTTCTGTTGTGTGCTAGCTGGGAAGTTCGGCCGTACCGTTTGGAATTTAGAGGCAATAGATTTTAGATAACATGCTTCAAGGAGAGAGTATTTTCGCAAATTCAAAGAAAGGCGTCTCCATAGTCAACAGATATTGAGGAGTGAGAACAAGCCTGCAAATAAGCAATGTGTCATTCATAGAATGAAGCCCCCCCCCCCCCCCCCCCCCCCCCCCAGAGAGGGAATTTGCTGATGCTATCCCATACAGTGGGCAAGATTCCCCCAATTTATCCTCTGAGCACCTCTTTCTGTTTAGGCTTTGATTCGCACTGAGGTTTACAGGGGATAAATTTGGTGATGCTACCCTTCTGTGCACGGCAGCATAACCAAATGTACCCTCTGGGGACCTCATTCTGCAGATGACAGTCTGCTTATTTCCAGGCTTGATGGAGAAATAAACGTTATTGGCGCTATTGTGCCAGAAATATTAAAGAATCACGAGACACTTCAAATGGCAAGAAGACGGTGTGTGAAGTTTCATAACTTTGTCTTTTATCATTATGGAGCTGTGAGGCGCACAAAATCAGCGATTATAAGCAAAGATGGCTCACATGACATAAAACATTCGAAAATATTCTGATCGGGATTCCGATTCGATGTCGATCCCGAATCAAGCAATCGATATCGACTGCGAATCTAGACTTCGTATGGCTCTACTGTCCACCCTCTGCCCCACGGCCAAGTGAAAAAAGTCAAATCAGATGGATCCATTTACCTTAGCTCATGTCATTTTATACAGTACCTTGCCCAAGAGGAAGTGAAACGAATTTGAGATGCGTTTGGGCTCTCGTACACAATGTGAACAATCACAAGCGGCACATTGGCACACGCCGTTAGTGCCGAAATGTGCCTGTGCGGTTCCCAGCGTGCGCTCAATTCATGCAGCACCGGTTATTTATGTACCTTAATGTGAATGTGCGCTTGTACACAGTGTGCGCACAACACAAGCGACTCATGAGTTTACACGGCGATTTGATACTTTATCATCCCATAGTTTCTTGGCTCCAAGCTCCTGCTCGGCTCCTATTCCACATGAGGATCCTCGACCTTGTGCAGACCATCCTGTGGCCTTCATAGCTTCTTTACCACACCTACTGCCTTCGTCCAGTATAATAGTCTTCTACCATAACTGCTGACTTGTACTGTGGCCTTCCACTACTGATGTTTTCTATCAATGGTATAGTCCTCTGCTGCCACTGCTGCGTAGCAGTACTCCGAGCTTGTTAGCCATCTCTGACCTTGTGTCAACCGATGTTCTCGACGATGTATTAGTAGGCTCAATCAGATTGTTATATTCATCTGCCCGGTATCACTCTATACCGTTACTTAGTCCACAGCATTTTAGTGTACATTACTTTGAGAGACAGGCCTTTGATCGTATAGAGATGTGCTTACGTGATAGTTAATAACACACGAACAAAAAGGGATTCTATAGTCAGATCGTAGAAAAGGAGTCTGTAAGCGGAACTCCAAGCCGATTTCATGAAAAAGTATTCCGTGATTTGGCATAACCTCTCGAAGATATTGTTTTTCCGTCAAAATATCCAAAAATTCATCCCCAGTGAATAAATCTTCAAAGCGGATTTTCAGAATCCAATCGTGTTGCCCAATATCTAATTTATTCGTTATTCATCCCGATTGCCCACGTGGGGTACGGTGGCGCTGTGTACTAAAGCGTACTGCACGCCGATGGTGCACTTGTATTCAACCAATGCTTACCCTGCTTGCGCGGAATTAGTACGTCGGGGAGTCTGACAGTTGCTCGCCCAATAAATAAATAAATAAATAAATAAATAAATAAATAAATAAATAAATAAATAAATCCATTCCTTTCCAGAATAGGAACACTGATCTTCTCTGATATTCATTCTTTTCCAGAATAGGAACACTGATCTTTTCGGGATGGAGAGAGGGGACATTTCTTTAAATCTCTCAAATCTCTTTCTTGCTCTGCGCTTGTCTGTCTGTCTGTCTCTGCCCCCCCCCCCCCTCTCTCTCTCTCTCTCTCTCTCTCTCTCTCTCTCTCTCTCTCTCTCTCTCTCTCTCTCCTTCACACACACTTTCTCTCACACACACACTCTCACTCGCTCACTCATACTGTACACATTGTACACGTTAGGTAACAGACGCTGACCTTGGACCCCGAGGCGCAGAGGACGCCTCCCCTCCCCCGCCACATTTTGTTAAGAGAAATAGTTGAGAGAGAGAGAGAGAGGGGGGGGGGGGGTCACGCTAATATTACCTTTACCTACTAAATATAACGCTGCAGCATTTGGCAGTGAATCTGCTTCGAAAGCGGTGTCGAATATAAATCAATCATTTCAGCTGTAAGAGAAGAGAGGCGGCGGAAGGTCTATAAAAGTGGAGGGGGATAAATAAATAAAGGTTACCATGGTTCATCTCAATGGGAGAAAAGTTACAATCGTATATCGGTAAATGCGCCACGACACACTAGAGTCTATCTTTTAGATGAACATGCCTCGGCGTGGTCACTGTCCTATCCATTTCTTCTACTCCAAGTGAAGTAGAAAAAAACAGCCCGAAGCGACCGAAGTTGACCGAAGGTGGGATTCTTTGGCCAAATGTTGTTTGGATTTCCATATAATATATTACAGGCATGCCTGTATATTAAGACGTTTGCATGCGCCCATTTTATCTCACTGTGTAACCGCACGACATGTCTGTGAAAAAAGTTGAAGGGGGAGGGGGGGGTGGGTGGGGTGGCGGTGTCCACCGCTTCTGTAAGGGAAGGTTGGAATATAGTGGTCATGTAAGGAAGCTTTCCTGCTTCTATGTGAGCGAACGTCTGAAGTATCGCCAGCAGATATTTATTGCAATCCCCTATTTTTCGAAGAAAGTTTCGTTTCGCAAAAGATTCTTTTATGGAATTGGTCCAATTACGGAAACGAGTGAGAAGACCTTGAAAGTCTCAATTTGCTGTTTGCTTATTTTATATCAGTTTCTCGTGTCACTCATCTTTACAAAAATAGCACTAGACGACTTCTCTATTATTTGGAAGCAAAACAACTGGCGCAATAATTACATACATCCTGTTGAGTTAAGAGATCTTTAGGAAAAGGTGAAATACATTCAACCTCCATAGTCTGCTAAAATGAAACAGGGTTGGACAGTCGATGAAAAGTGCAGAAAGTTGAAGTTATTTTGCTATACGAGTAGTATAGCGGGTGGCTGTTTCCCTTTCGGTTTTTGGTGGGGCAGGGTGGCGAACTTATGTTATTCTAATGAGGAAATGTCATGACTACAGGGTCGTATCTCACATTGCGGGGTGAAGGAAGGGGGTTACTGTCATATATATCATTGGTACCCCCACATATCTTAGTGGCATGGTATGGATACAATACACAAAGCTATGTTTGAGGCTAACACACCTCTGCAGTTGAGAAAGAGCACATTTTGGTGTCCACGTTTAACTCATCTATCCATTGGGACTAAACACAACGGTATTTTTGCCAAATGAAAATTGTAGTTTCGCCAAATGGTCAAACTTTTTTCCGTATTATTTTGGATTTCAGATAAACTTTCTCCGACGGACAACACAGGGCAGGGTCATGGGGGCATCCCCACAATCTACTCCCCAACTTGCTTCGGTCCTGGACTCTGGTCTGTCACATTCTCCATATGACGTGAAGGAACATAGCGAATATTTTCGAGCTATGAAATTTGTCGTAATTTGCACTTCACCGGAAGGCGCGTGAAATATTGGAAGAACCCCGACAAGGGTCGTTGATTCCTGTCCCCGCACTCCAACTGAGTTGTGTTCTGTATTTCTACCATGATTACCTATTCTACTATATATGAAAAGCATATGACATAAATTTTAGCTTTACACACCAACCGTGATGAACACGCCAGCAATGGGGTTTCAATAGTACAAATTTACACCTATATTAGAACTACATCCACGTTGACCTTTAGTGACGTCGACTTGAATGCAAACTTGTCTAAATTTATCGCACGTCGCCACGCGAATAGTGAAATGGAAGTGGCAATCATTTATTACGTTTTTAAATGGGTTTACCTCATAACATGCCAAAAATTAACAAACATGCATTGTCTCATGTCAATAATGCATCCATAACTCGAAATAGTATGTTATTATGTTATTAAAACGAAAAAGGCTCAGTTTCTTTTTTTCATTTCGTTTCGGTGATAAAATTGACAACCGAAGTACCGCCCACCGAAGCTCGTGTAAACAAAAACAGATTCGCATGTATGTACGTCTGGTGCTCAGTAAAATCGAGAAAAAATAATAGCGACTCTTAATAATCTGACAATCATGGTATAAATAAAATTTACCCAAAGTAGCTTGGTGTACCAAATGTTCACCACTCGTGGTGAAGTGGTGTTAATCGCGCGCCGAAGGCTCGCGGTTAACACGACTTCACCACTCGTGGTGAACATTTGGTACACCAAGCTACTATGGGTATATTCTATATTTATACCACTATTAAACTTGAGTTAAGCGAATAAAGCTTAGATGTTTGAAGAAAATATCATGTACGGTGGGGTGTTTAATTTCTGCGAAAGACTATTTTGTATCGAAGCATTTCATTCGGGTCATAACGCTAATCAGATGTGTGACGACCGACCAGGCGTGGTCTTACATGACTCTCTTACACGTAGGCCGGTGTATTTAGCTGATTTCTGAATAACTGTATTACATCGGGTAAACGTTGAATACACCCAACAATTGTGGTATCAATAGATTATAACCCCCGCCATTAGAACGAGTCCGGTGCACCCGTTCCAATTAATCTTCCTATGCTATGTTCTGGCGGCAGAAAAAAAAATGAAAAAATAATAAAATTTAAATGCCGATTCCAATGAATAACGCTCTACATGTCCGTTACGCCAGGTACATAGTTAACCATTTAGGCTTGTCATCATTTTCAGGTGGCGATCGACCTCGCCCTCAGTCGCTCCCATAAACCCCAAATTCTGCGAGCGGTAAACGCCCTTATCACGACGTATTTCGAGGGCAATGAAAGTTAATTTCGCATGTCTGAAAGTATCGTTATTGCCCGCCTCAGTCGGCGTTCCTCACAAACAGATGATAACATCGCTTGATTAAATTCTGTATGTAGATGCCCAAAGATATTTCACATCTGGTTGCTCAGTTACAGCATATCAGTTACCCAACTACTGGCAGAAACTATGAATGCTTAGCTGGTGTGCCTGTGATGCGTGCTTTAAATTTGGACACAGCAGATCCCAACAGACACTCACTCAGAGCGAATATGGGAGTCTTGTGTGTCCAGATTTCAAACCTACGTCACAAGTACTGTTTAACATTCAGAAGAACAGATTTATATCGTCCAAAACCAACAACCGCGAAATTGGGTATGAATGGCTTTCCTCTAATGAATAGAGGCGGTACAATAATGGCTGATTACAAGGGAGTAATTTCAGATGAACCATTATGGCCGTTGTGCAATTTTGAAAACAAGCCTTACACTTTTCCAGTATTCTGACATAAGATAAGAGACAGAGAGAGGGCATCACTGCCGTTTCCTGATCAGCCAGTAGGTAGCTTTGTGGTCATTAGGGGAAACGGGACGGTGGCTCCTTCATCAAAGATTTTGTCGGAAGTCAGTATTATCAGGGTTTTTTCCTCATACGATGGCTGATCTCTCATACGCGATACACAACTGCCAATTATCAAACAAGTCGAGAAGATATCGCCTTTTAGGTATCCTCTCCGTCAAAAAAAAATGTGAAATTAAGAAAGAGCAACTTTCTTACCTTTGGCTGTCAAGATTCTGAACATTACTTCAGAAAGTAGTTAAAACTTCCCGGTGCGCCACTCGCAGCGTGCCCATTGTTTAGGGACGTACAATGACTGTAACTTGTACTGATGGTCTCAACGTAGTATTTGGGAAGGTCAAATTGCAAGAGTAGTAGTGTGCGTGGTTTCCGTACCCCATTTGGTACATTTTGGTTGCGCTTACTGAAACTCGGGTAGAGCTTTCGCCCGATGAACGTTAGTGTTAATTGCCCATATCAAAATACGGTCCAAACGTTCGAATTGATTTTATATGGTGTTCACGTGCACTGTAGTATAGAATGTACGGGTGTATAGATGGACAATATGGGTATTTTATAGGTAAAACCATGTTGTCGACCTTCTCTGAACCAAGCCTGTAAGTATCGTTTACTCGTGCAGAAAGAGATATTTTTACTTTAAAAACAATACGTTTTTCGTGTCCTTGGGTTTCCCCTAAGGACAGGCAGTTCACAATTCTAGTGTAGGTGGAAGTGTCTGACACTCAAACACGACATGCACGCGTGGAAAGCTGACTTGGGGCACCCGGGTCAGATAAAAAATAACGATTTGCAGCACAGTCTATTGGCAACTGTATAACTCGCCGCTTTATCAATAAGCGTTAATATTAAACGGATCGCTATTTGAATAATGTTTTCAGACGTTAGGTGATCCATGGTTCATTTAACCCTTTACCCAGCATGAAAACCAGACGACACTTGCAAAACAAATTCTTGAATAACTATTTTGTTTCATTTTTTGTCTCAAAAACATATATTATGGCCCTCATTGGAACGATCTCGACGAGCTCGTTCCAGTGAAAGGTCATAACCTAAGTTTTTGAGACAAAAATGAAAAAAATAATGAAAATTAATTGGCAATTTTTGTGGATAGCGCTGGCCGGTTTTGGCCGCTACGTTGGGTAAAGGGTTAATAATGGCTGTCAAACCAGAATGAATGTATTTATCTTGAAACCGACTGTGGGTATGGGTTGAAGAATGATTGTAGCTACATTGAAGTTACTATTTTGTTTCAATGGACATATAATGTTCATTTGTTTGGGGTTTGAATCCAATTCTCATGAATTATGAAAAGAAAACCTGCAGACAAAAGACTATAAAATGGGTACCGTGGTAATAGGAGGAAAGACCTCAATTACTTGTAGGAAGGTATTTGATTTCCACATCCGTAGAAACAAACTGCTGATTTCGGAAAGAGCAAAAATCTTACCTCCAATTGACGTTTTGTGTATTGAAATCCCTTCGTGGGTATCATCTGCTACAACCTCATTCGCAACTATGAGCTTATACCGTGGACGGGGGTGTTAATTGATCTGAATATTCCATAGTCATGTCGCTTTTCAAAACCCATTTATTCTTCATTCGCACTCCAAAAGTGATAAAGCGGTCAAAATCCACCCACTTTTCTCTCGCAGTGACAGGTGGAAAAGGTTGAATATACATATTTCCCCAGCCGACTTTTCAGGAGAGTATTTTGGAATGTGAAATCAGCAGTAAACTTGAGAAACAGAATTTACTGCAACCAGTAAATTTGAGTCTGTGTGAAGCTGATGAAAGCATTAGAACTAAATTATACAGAAAAATAATTTTTGGCGACTTATCGTCGAGCTCGTTCCAATTAGGGGTCATAACCTATGTTTTTGAGACATAAAATGAAAAAAATTAGTTACTCAACATTTTTTTTTGCAAGCGTCGTCTGCTTTTCATGTTAGGTAAAGGGTTAATGACACACCCTTCATATTTTCGAATGAGCATATAGCGGTGGGGCCAAATGAGAGTATAAGCTGGTAGTAATCGTCAATTGTCAATGAGCTTGTAGCAAGATAAGAAAACGCATTTTTTCTGCCAAAAGCTGTACTACATCGACATATTCTTGTAAAAAGTAATGCTTTTGACAGGGGGCGCGGTGGCTCAGTTGGTAGAGGTGCAGGCTGCAAGCCGAGAGGTCCTCGGTTCGAATCCCACCTGCGGCAACCGCGTTGTGTCCTTGGGCAAGACACTTCACCCCGATTGCCTACATGGGGGCACGATGACGCTGTGTACTGAGGCGTACTGCACGTCGATGGTGCGCATGTCTTCAACCAATCTAACCCTGCCTGTGCTGCGGTGCAGAGTTCAGAGTTACGATGTTGGAGAGCTGACAGCTGCTCGTCGTTGCTCGGTGGTTCTGTCCGGGTACTCCGGCTTCCTCCACCCGTAAAACTGTCACGGTCACGATTAGCCATTGTGCATAAGTATGTGACCTTAAACACCAATAAATCAATAAATAAATCAATGCTTTTGACAAACCGTGGCACATTTCGAATCATATCAACGAGAAAGATGATATGGTTTCCATATTGACTTTAAAAGTAAAGCGATAATTATTTCACAAGTTAGGCGTAGTTTCTTGATTGTGTCTCAAAAAGAAGCTAGTTGAATACGTTTTGGGGTCCGTGTGGGTACAGATAATATTCCTCAGGTCTAAGTATAACGCCGCAACCCAGTAGTTTCACATTTACGCTGCACACCCGCGCAATAGCAAAATGTGTGATGGACTAATTGCGATAGGTTTCAATGTGTTCAGCTGAACTTTGGTTGCGCCCTAAAATCTGCTGGGTCTCACCGTGGTTGTCGCATAAGTATAGGTAACGCAATCGTATATGTCTTTCCTTAAATTATAATTAAGAGAACTCAATCTGTTTCGATAAATTTATACCGACATTGCAATTTGGGTTTTTTCCTCTATTAATTACGAATATCTCGTTAGTAGAGTCTTAACTACATACAATGAGTTGAAAAAATGAAATAATTTCAAGACCTTGGGTTAGTGGCGGCGATTAATGTCAGCTTGATCTGTTTGAATTCTGATATTACCAACGAAAGGCAACATGTGATAATGACATTCGAAGACATACGTACGTTCGTCTGCCTCGGACTCCTGGGATATTGGGTCACCAGCTGAACACCGGATTACGACATGGGCGATGAAATATTCTGTGTAAATACATTATAATTGTCTAAATATCACGTAACATGATGTGACAATAAAGAAATCTGAATCTGAACAGCCCCAAAGTCGCGTAATTCCACGCATCGATACATTAAGTTCCCTCCACTCTCCGTCAAATATTTGGGTATCACCCCGGGTACACCTTTCTGTCGTATTTCCCGATTCCACTCCTTTCGCCGAGCACACGTTCTAAATAGATCAGTTCACTCGCCACATGGTGTTTTGTATTGCGATCGATGATCTCTGTCAACGTCCTGTTTTTATCACCACAGTGAACACGTTTGAAATTTTGAGCTATTCCTGTCTATAGAAAAGAAATAGACAGAGCGGCATTCGCGTTCGAACTGTAATTTTTTATCGCACGAGACTGATTTGGAAGGAGGGATAATATTGAACGAGAAGCCGAAAATTTTTTAGCCAAAATCGACAATTCGGAAATGACAGTTCGAACCTGTATGCCGTTCTATATTTACTGCACGCCTACAGTTTACTAAAAAATTATTTATCTATTTTGGCGGAGGGATCATATTGAACTCGAAGCCTTCGGTTTCTTGTTCAATATTACCCTTCCGCCAAAATCGATCGAGGGCGGTAAAAAATGACAGTTCGAACGCGTATGCTGTTTTGTATTTATTGCACGCCCACCGTTTACTAAAACAAATATTAAAAACACAAATTATTGCCAAAAATAACCCAAACGTTAAAAAGGAATAGTTAAATAGTCCGCGCACGTGGTCAGTATTGTTCAAGGACAATACCAAAAAAAAATTATTGTTCGCTTCTGTTTTTGCAGAAAAAGCCTGCATTTTATGAAAATAAAAACATATAAATTGGATTAGGCATACCGTCCGCATAACTTCCGTATTTCACAATCATGTGTGCAATTTGTGCGGACACAATTGAAATGAGACCTTACAAAACGACCTTACAAAACAATAGTCTCCACAGGCTTCGAAAAATGAGTGAGAATTTTCCAGAAATATGAACATTCAGGTTTGTCTCAATGGTGCTACCAGGTTATTTCTCGAATATCAGACTCTGCTACCATCAGATAGTCCAATGCTTCCATATTACACTAAAATGTTGACATGACGTGAAGTAAAAATGATTTTCATTGGGCAAGCTTGTCTTATTCCTCAGCGCATTTGTATGTATTGCGTCAGTAAGATAGTAGAGAGCGTCAATAACAAAAATGTATCTTAATAGTTATTTAGATGAATATTTTGGACGACAATACGTTTTGTTTTTGGTTAAATCTCTATATTTGGGGAAATTCTGAGGCCCTATGGTAAAGTGGCGCGTATAAATGAGACTGCAGGTGCTATGCCACAGCCTATCATCCCCGCTAAATGAATATACTTGTAAAATTCGAATTTTCCGTTATCTTCACCTCCCACGTGTACAAAAGCGCTTCCCTGGGTATCATCTGCTATGACCTCATCCGCAACTGTGAGCTTATACCGTGGACAGGGGGTGATAAAGGACTGAGTTGTGCTTCCATGCGACATAACTTTGTTGTTAATTGATGTGAGTAGTCGAAAGAAACTTCATCTTACTACATTAGACATTAGCCAGCACAAAATTGAAGAGTTCCAGATAACAGCAGAATCGGGAAGTGTTTCAGACAAAAGAAGAACTAGAACTAAGAAAAAATATATATTAACGCAGAGAAGGACATAAAACAACCTATTAATACGCTTCCGCGAGTTCCTGCTCACTATTATCTCAAAAAGTATATCTTGAAGCAGATTTATCATGTATGTTGGAAAGTGTACAGAAGACAAGGTTCAGTCACAAAATATTATAGTGTTTTAGCGCAACTTTCACTTAAAATTCAACACGGGCTTTCTTAGATTTCTTGTTCAACACAAAGACAGCTGTGATAAGTGCAAGACATTCAAGTTAACCCCGACTCTACAATAAGCATTGAACTTAAAAACGAATTAGAACAACACAAATAAGATAAAATAGCAAAAGAGAAAGAGATTTAGATCGAAAACAGAGCCCGCAGTAGTATGTTTTGATCTTGAAAATGTCATTACCTGTCCAACGGTAAATGTATCAAACTTTTGTTTAAAAGAAGGAGCTCGGTGTGTTTATCTGCACATTTTCATACCGTGTCGTAGGGAGTAAAAATGAGATTATAAGGGCCCTCTGTGCAATACCGGAAACAATTGTTACTTCTTTCCACCAAATTACACATTTTACTCCTTGATCTGTCCCATGTGTGTGTCAAAATCATAACTCTTGTGTTGCTTTGAAACCATTTCTGTTTGACCACCCTAATCTGAAACACATTCTGCAAACAGTTTGTACTCCAGGGGCCAATACTATAAAACTTTCGCAATTGTATTTTCTAGAAGTGTATTTTGTAGTTATGGCTTTAAATGGGTTAAAATGAATCATTGGCATTTTAAAAGAGGTGGCAATTTGCCAACTGGCAAATTGCCATATCTTTGAAAATGCCAACATTTTAGCATTTTAGTTATATTAATAGGTAGAATATACAATTCTAGAAATTAAAATGGTAAAGGTTTTATACCATTGGCTCAAAGTCACTCCGGCACCCAAGAAGTTGGTAATTTACATTGTCACATAGAAAAGGGATTGAAAATTGCTGAACTTTACAGTACGATTAGTTCTGTGCACATGTGGCATAAAGTGGCTCCCAAACATACTAAAGTAATGCAGCTTGGGCAGAAAGACGTTGTTTTAATTTTCAGAAAAACAATACCGGGCTTCTGGCTTAATTCTGTTCCGTGTACTGAAATAACAGTGTTAAAATGCTTGTCTGATCAACCACTTCAAGTTGAGCACAAAAATCTTTTGAAGATGAAGTATTTACTTGCGTCTCACTTCGTGACAAATCACAAGGTAAACTAACTAGATACCTCTCTCTACCCACTGCTATTAGTATCATCATGGCACCAGTTCCCTTCGACAGCAAGCGTACAGATCTAGAGAGTATACTTATTTATATGCCAGAGCAAAATCATGACTATTTGACATTCTCATGTAATATTGGAATGCGCAGAAAATCTGAAAAAAACTAAAAATACTTGCAGAAAACAAAACAAGAAAGAAATCATGTAACTGTATGTAAAATTAATGGTGACACTTCAATCAAAATATATTGGATAACGATGTTTCAATGCACTGATTTATAACATTTCTCATTGGTACAAATTCAGTAATACACTTTTTCCAAGAATTGTTTGAGAAAATAATGTCATTAGCAACCTTTGTCTTTATACAGAAAAAAGTAGGCTTTGTTTTTAGCTTACCTGACTGAATATCCGGATGAGCTATTGTGATCACACACCGTCTATCGTCCGTCGTCTGTGAACATGGTGTTTGCACCTGCTCCCCCATAACCGCTGAACCGATTTCTGTTAAATTTGAGGTGGTTGCTTGTTCTGACATCGCATTTTGTTTCTGTTCAAATCAACTTGCCCAGCCCCATAGAGAAGGGGTAGGTGAAAATTCTCAAAACTTTTTTTTTTAAATCTTCTCATAAACCACTAAGTGCAATGACTTGATATTTGGTATGGAGTTTTCTTTGAGGTGTAGAATCAAGTTTGTTCCAATTAAGTTCGTGGAGCAATATTTGCCTTTGTCATGGGAAGGGCAAGATTTTGGGCCCCGATCAAGACCTTTATTTTCGGAACCGCTGAGCAGATTTGAACCAAATTTGGTAAGTGGTATCGTTGAATCATGAGTACTTGATTCATCCAAAAATCCCGTGTTCCAGTTTTTACCACTTTGTGATGTGTGTGAGAAATAAACTATAGTATAGACAGTGGTGTTTTTCGTTTTATCATCCAGCCATCTTGATTTATTAATTTATTGGGGTTTAACGCACTTTCGACAGCCAGGCTTACCTCATGTAGGACAGTTTTGCGTGTGGGGAAGCCGGAGTACCCTGAGAGAACCACTGAGCAACGGCGAGCAACTGCCAGACGCCACAACGTACTAACCCCGCGCGCCAGCAGGATTAGCATTTGTTGAATACAAATGCACCATCGTTATAGTACACAGCGCCATCGTACCCCCACGTGGGCAAACGGGATTAATGGCCTTGCCCTTGCCCAAGGATGCAATCCTGGCGGAGATCAAACCATGGACCTTTCGGTTTGAAGTTCAATGCATTGATCACTGAACTACTGCGCTCCCTGGCATCGTGATTCAATCGGATATTATAAGTATAGTTATCATATTGTTCGCACTTTCGGTTACAAATGCTTGTTAACAAGCATATTTTATCCATCTTTAGGCCTGTCCATTTAACTTTAAGGTGATTGCCGTGCGACAATCTGATACATAACGTGACAGTAAAAGACACGCCACAGTGTTGCGCCTTGGTTTCTTAAGATTCATCTTGAAGCAGATGGTATTCCGCCACTAAAAGGAGATAGGAGAGGCATATTGGCAGCATCATATCTATATTTCGTCCCTTGAGTGCATCGAGGTGCCACCATCAATGTTAAAGCATTGCAGATGGCTCACTGAAGTACTGAGATGATGATTTGTACATAAGCTGTAATATTTTGTATGCATTTTATAATTAATTAGATATGCTATTTTCAATGTAAATATTGTATAACATATGCACAGTTTCGTGTATTTCGAAATTTAGTCAAGTAAATGAGTGATCTATTTTGTAATATGACCTATATTCGTGGTAACCCATGAAGTGAAATGAACTATAGGTCATAATCTTAGATCAATCCGATAGAGAATTAATTAACAGTTCCCCGTCATCCCACTGTATTTCCATTCTTAAATGGAGAAAGTGTGACATACGAGATGTCACCGTGAAAATATTTTTTTTATTACCTTCCAAAATGTGATTTACTCGTTTGATTATAAACGATAACTTCACAAGTGAATTATGCAATTAACAATTGTGTCATGTATCCGTGCGCGCAAACGAAGACGCTTGCCGTGGGTGTAATGGGGACTTCATTGTCTTTTTGTTTTTCTTTACCCTTTACCTGACATGAAAAGAAGACGACACTTGCAAAAAAATATTCTTGAATAACTATTATTTTCATTTTTTTGTCTCAAAAACGAGCTTGTTCCAATGAGGGGTCATAACCTATATTTTAGAGACAAAAAATGAAAAAATAATGAAAATTAATTGGCGAGTTTTGAGAATAGCGCTGGCCGTTTTTGCCGTTACGTTAGGTAAAGCGTTAAATAATATAATTATCGTTAATAATGAAAAGTGATAAACAGAGTAATCGCTTGACTGGACTGGTTTGGTGAAATAATTCATTCGAGGCGAGGGACTATATTGTAAAACACTCGTGCGCATTCGTGTTTGTACAACGTCCCTCACCTCTCGTGAATTATTTCACGTAACCAGTCCAGTTGAGCGATTACTCTCTATTTATTTTATTGGGGGTTTAACGACACTTTCGACAGCCAGGGTCACCTCGTGGCGGATAGCTTTACGGGCCGAGGAAGCCGTAGTACCCGGAGAGAACCAGCGAACAACGGCGAGAAACAGTCAGACTCCTCAACATACAAACTCCACTCAAGCAGGGTTAGCGTTGGTTGAAGACAAGTCAAGTGCACCATCGACGCGCCGTACGCCTTACTACACAACGCCACCGTGCCCACACGTGGCAAATTGGGATTACGTGTCTTGCCCAAGGCCACAACGCGGTTGCCGCAGGTGGGATTCGAACCGAGGACCTCTCGGCTTGCAGCCTGCATCTCTACCTACTGGGCCACCGCCCTCCCGTGGAGATATTAATCACGCCGATAATGAAGGTGGCAGACCATCGCTGTAAGTTTCACTCCCCTTCGTGAACTATTCTTCCACGCCTTAGTCGCGAGTAACAGTTTGCAGTCATGTTAACCCAGCTGACACAATTAAACTCTTTTATGACTGTATATGTCCCCAGTCGTGCCTTCGTCAGCATCGTTTGCTGCTCGATGATATTTATGCCCAGAAAAATTATATTTTTGTCACTTGTCACTGCTGAACGTTTAAAGTAGACAGGCACCTTTCTCTAAGTTGACAATCATTATAAACAATGTCATTTTATTCATTGACTGGTTCATAGCTCAAGCGAGCAGCGTTTCCCATAAAGTTAAGTCATGGTTGGTTCATAGCAATGGGAGAGTACTGCTGGGATTTGGGAAAGTCAACATGTCTTTCAGTACATTATCTTGAAGGTCTTAAAAAGGTTTTTAAAAAATGAAATTTGACATTAAACTGCTGCCATGTGGTAGAATGCACTGCTTGGAAGCCTCCTGTGACATAAGTAAAAGACCTAAATTCGTATAATATGATTCATTAATGACAGATTAGTTGTACTTACAATCTTGCTAGTACGGAGAATGGACAATAAGACTAATTCCAATCCATGTTGTCTACAGTTCCCTAAAACTATCATTTTGTCTTGTTTATGTTTTTGATGAAGAAAGTTCAGCACCGGTCATATCCAGAGAGTTTAGAGCAACTCTTATGGAGGCACAAGTGACTGCAACAAGGAAAAATGAAGTATGTCCAATGCTAACATTTTGTTTATTTTTCATTGATTATACCACCACAATACTGCTGAAGTTAGATTAATATTCGGGTCAATTTCACAAAAATAATTTGATTGATAAACTAAGTGTTAAAACTACCATAATTTTGTTTAGTTGTTATTATCAGTGTCATTCCGTGTGTTTAGTTACTGCCATTTTAACCCTTTGAACTCTAGTGATATCTTCTTTGCCAGTTCAATGGCAGTAATTAGAAGAGTCCACATTCATTATTTGGGGTAGACCAATCAATATTTTCAACCCCGATACATTGATTGGTGAACAGCACACATTTACTGAACAGCCATCCTATTTAATTACGTTATATGGCGTATCATGTTTCTGGCCCGAAAAAGGCCGCTCGGTTTCAAAGGATGAATGCTAAAGTATGGCAACAACATTTTGTAAAAAAACAACAAAACTAACTGTTCTAAGTGAAGAAAATTTGTATCAATTAAATGATTTAATTTTGAGGGTGTGGATTTTCATTTTATGTTTTACATCACATCATTTGTTTTAAACTATCGCACTCCTGTGGTATGTGCTTTGGAAGGTTTTTTTCAGTTACCAGACCCATTAACGTTTACAACAATAATAGCTGATTTCTTAACTGATTCTTAATCTGACAGACAGTCCATGAATAGCGTGAACAAAATCGTGGTTATTTCGGTTATTGAGTTGATATATCTCTAATTTCCAAAGCGTTTGGGCCTCATTTCAGTAATTCAACCATGGTTGTTTTTGTTTTCAATTTCAGAAAGACACATCTCATATTAATATGATGTAGAGGCGTCAACAGCAATAAACAGCAGAAAATCGACAATGATCCATTTTAAACTCAATGCTATTGCGTTGCAAAGGATGCTAATTTTACGATGTTAAATGTTAAAAGATCTCTCTGCATCTAGCCATGCCTGTGCCGCGATGCAGAGTTCAGAGTTACGATGTTGGAGAGTTGACAGCTGCTCGTCGTTGCTCAGTGGTTCTCTTCGGGTACTCCGGCTTCCTCCACCCGTAAAACTGTCACCGACATGATATGACCCTGGCTGTTAAAGCCGCAGGCGAGGTGTTTAAATGAGACAACCAGGTATTAAATCTCCATATACCATACATGTTGGCGGAGATAACGTTTTTTGTCCCGTTTGAAACAGAATACAAACATAGTGGAAATAAATTTGTGGACGCTTTTCTCAGCTCCACAATCACTTGGACCACATTCGTGACAATTATGTTGTTTTTATAATCGCAGAAGACAACAGACAGAGTTACATCCCCTGGATCGTTAAGGAAACGAGTAAACAGTATTTGGTTGACATATCGTCCCCTGAGTTCCAATGTGTTCTATGTGCCTACTGGCACATAGAACACATTGGTACTTTGGGGACGAATTACTTGCTCTTATTTTATTTTTATGATTGAATTATCGGAAATCTGATGATATTTGTGACTATTTTCGGGTTGTTTGGTTCGATTTTTATTTCGAGGCGAGCAAAAGCGGAAAGCTTTCGTTTAAACCGGTATATACCCCCGTTGTTTCGCGTGCGCTTATACCCTGGATGTTGCACGCTCTCATATACCTTGGATGTTGGGTGCATCCTTTGCCATGGCTATTTGTCCAAGGCATTCTGACCAATCGAAAGACTGAATTTATAGGGATATAGGGACAAACCTAATTATCTAATTTTGTATTTTATCACATAATCACCATCAAATAGCTCGTTACGGAAATACACAGAACGACACACGCGTGTGAATGGGTTAATTGATATGGCACGAAATGCCAGCGCAGTAGGATAAAACGAGAGTCCGCAGGACTTGAGTTTTATTCTTCCGCGATGCCACAAGTGCCACATCGATTCACCCATCCACAACCGTGTGTCGTTCTGTGTTTATTACACGCCTTCTCTATAAAAGCAGTTATTAGGAGGACACTCGGCAATTGATAAAACAACTCGGCCCCTGAGTTTCAATGTGTTCTATGTGTCAATAGGCACATAGAACACAATGGACTTTAGGGGACGAAATATCAACAAAAAGAACAAATTCTATCGCCAGCCAAATTTCGAGGGGAACCCGTTTTACGATTTTGAGCTATCGATAACGATTCAAATTGTAACGGGAGCGGTGTCATTTGTGTGCAAAGCATACTAAAAGCCCCGTATTTTCAGTATGCCATCACGATGGTCACAAATCAATTCAGATTCTCTAATGACAAAAGTGGCACTACTGGGACCACATGGGGCTGCATCAAAAATCCTAAACGTTTATGCATATATAGAGATCCTACCTGAACATATGAACACACTTTCAATATTTCGAATTAAAACAACTAGGAGCCTTTCGCCGGAAACCGATTGTCTAATGATCAAAGTGGTACAACGTGCACCACATGCGGCCGAATCAAAAGTCAGAAACCTTTATGCACATCTATAAGCCTTACCGGAATATATATGACCACACTTTCAACGTTTCGAAATAAAACCCCTAGGAGTCTTTCGCCTGAAGCCGATTCCCTAACGACAAAAATGTCGTGACTGGTGCCACCTGCGGCCGAATCAAAGCTCCGAAACCTTTATGTACATTTAGACACCCTACCAGAACACACTTTCAACGTTTCGAATTAAAACCCCTAGAAGCCTTTCGCCGGAAACCGATTTCCTAAGTACTACAGGTGGCGCTACGAGCACCAACTGGGGCCGAATGAAAAATCCGAAATCTTTATGCACATCTAGAGATCCTACCGGAACATATGAACACACATTCAGCGATTCCAATTAAACCCCTGGAAGCCTTTCGACGGAAACCGATTCTCTAACGACGAAAGTGATGCTACGGGCTCCACATGGGGTCGTCTCAAAAATTCGAAGCCTTAATGCACATCTAAACACACTTTAAAGAGCCACAATTACATATCCTAGGAGCCGTTCACCGGAAAGCAGTATTTAGCTCAGTCTTTAAGTGGTGCTACCGTGGTGATAAAAATTCAAAGTAAACCCATTTTTGTCATCTCTATACCATACTTAAGAACTATGGCAAGTTTCAAAATTATAGCTTAAAAAGGGACGTAGATCATCACTATATCACCGTTTTTTTAATTAAAACCCCTAGAAGCGTTTCGCCGGAAACCGATTTCCTAAGTACTAAACGTGGCGCTACGAGCACCACCTGGGGCCAAATGAAAAACCCGAAATCTTTATGCACATCTAGAGATCCTACCGGAACATATGAACACACATTCAGCGATTCCAATTAAACCCCTGGAAGCCTTTCGCCGGAAACCGATTCTCTAACGACAAAAGTGATGCTACGGGCTCCACATGGGGTCGTCTCAAAAGTCCGAAGCCTTAATGCACATCTAAACACACTTTAAAGAGCCAAAATTACATATCCTAGCAGCCGTTCACCGGAAAGCAGTATTTAGCTCAGTCTTTAAGTGGTGCCACTGTGGTGATAAAAATTCAAAGTAAACCCATTTTTGTCATCTCTATACCATACTTAACCCTTTACCTAACATGAAAAGCAGACGACACTTGCCAAAAAATTTCTTGAACAACTAATTTTTTTCATTTTTTGTCTCAAAAACATAGGTAATGACCCCTCATTGGAACGAGCTCGACGAGCTCGTTCCAATGAGGGTGTCATAACCTATGTTTCTGAGAAAAAAAATAATGAAAATTAAGTGACGATTTTTGAGAATAGCGCTGGCCGGTTTTGGACGTTACGTTGGGTAAAGGGTTAAGAACTATGGCAAGTTTCAAAATTATAGCTTAAAAAGGGACGTAGATCATCACTATATCACCGCTTTTTTGAAAATGCGGGGATAAATACAGTGCACGATTTGTAGAAAATTCCAGGGAAATGTTGCTTCTATTTAAAAATAGCCCAGCGACGATTTCCTTTCGGCACATGTGTGCGGAACGGATTTTCATTGTTTAGTGTTGCAGTAGATGGGGATTTCATAGAACAGGCGTGTAATAAAACATCGTCCACAACACGCCTAATACGGGAATCACATCAGAAGTCAACGTTGAAGTGGTTAGGTTGTGGGTGAGTTGGTTTCAGAAGTGGAATTGAATATATCTTCTCTCATTTTTCATTAACTGTCTACCTGATGCAAATAACAGACGACACTTGCAGAAACATTCCTGAATAACTTAATGTTTTCATTTTTTGTCCCCAAAACATAGCTTATAACTCCTGATTGGAAAGAGCTCGTTCGAATGAGGGGTCAAATGCTATGTCTTTTGAGGCACAAATTGAAAAAAATAACAAAATTTGGTTGGCAATTTTTTATCAATAGTGCTAGCCAGCTTTAGTCGTTACGTTAGATAAAAGGGTAAATTACACATTATGTGATAAAAAGAATCTCAAATTCATAACAATGTGTCATGCAATCGCTTCTCATTTGAGTTCCCCTGTTTACATATCGTCAATAACAAAATTATAAGGAGGCAGTTTCTTCGACGGGGAGAACATCCCTGACGCTCCCACCCCTCTCGCGACACCGCTGACATAGTGATCCATATACAAAAAAGTCATCATTGGATAAGGAAACAGAAATGTCGTCGTTCAATTAAGAATTTCGGGGGTCGCGGTGGCTCAGTAGGTAGAGGTGCAGGTGCAAGCCGAGAGGTCCTCGGTTCGAATCCCACCTGCGGCAGCCGGCAACCGCGTTGTGTCCTTCGGTAAGACATTTCACCCCTATTACCCACGTGGGAGCACGGTGGCGTTGTGTACTAAGGCGTACTGCACGTCGATGGTACACTTGTCTTCAACCAATGCTAACTCTGCTTGTGTGGAGTTAGTATGTTGGGGAGCTGGCAGTTGCTCGCCGTTGCTCGGTGGTTCTCTCCGGGTACTCCGGCCTCCTCCACCCGTAAAACTGTCGTTGTAATGATTAGCCATTGTGCAGAAATATGTTATCTTAAACACCAATAAATAAATAATTAAGACTTTCTCTGACAGTAGTGACATTGTCAGTGGACTGTTTCCTCGTGAATGTATTGAGCGTTTTCAGTTCCATCGTTTTTCAGATCTGAGGAGAGTGAGCTCGTTCCTGCAGTTTATTGATGTTGAAAAACCTTTTGTGGTTACGCAACGACACGTGATCGAATCGAACATGGTGTTGTTGAATGTGAGCTTATTTCTTGTTCGTGTTTTTCTTTCGAGGAGTTCTCGAAAGATCAGGGAATAAATGGTAAAATATACTTTCTCCAAGGCTAGAGTTCCAAGACGGGGTAAAGGCCAAGAATAGAGGACCGCGCGTTTTTTAAGAAAATAAAACATATTTGACAAATTTTTTGAGTTTCTTATCATTCTAAAACATGTTTTACACAAAATTAGCCCAAAACACCGATACCCACTCACAAAAATCATCACTTTTAACCTTTTTCTCTGAGGCGGGTTTTTGAAACAAATGAATTTCTGATTGCATTCTGAAATGGAGCTGAAGATGTTTCGTTGTGACGTCACAGGGGAGCAGTCATTACCTTCTTTGCATCCTAGGATCAGTTTAGGATGGGTAGGGGTTAGCTAACCCGTACCCATCCTAAACTGACCCTAATGCACTGGTCGCCGTGTTCTAATCATTACCTTCTTTGCGTACTAGGGTCAGTTTAGGATGGGTACGGGTTAGCTAACCTGTATCCATCCCAAACTGACCCTAATTGGTTCTCCCATTGTAATTACACCCTCGTATACTCCGATCAAATGGAGTATATATGATAGCGGAAAAAAACAAAGAATCGCGTACCTGTTTACCGCAGGTTTTGTTGTTGAAATTGTTTGGAGAATAAAGTTAACAGAGGATAAAAAGGGTTAAAAGTTAAAAGTGATGATTTTTGTCAGTAGGTATCGGTGTTTTGGGCTAATTTTGTGTAAAACATGTCTTAGAATGATAAGAAACTCCAAAAAGTTGTAAAAAATGTTTTATCTTCTTAAAAAACGCGTGGTCCTCTATTCTTGGCCTTTACCCAAGACGCTTATTTGATGGACTACCAATCCATACGTGATTATTGCGGTTGATTAATTATGCTGTTGTCCTTTTCTTCGTCTAAAACATGAAAAATCATTTTTGTTCGTGCAAAGGTGAATGTAGTTCCCATTTATTGTCCTCTAGTCATTATTTTGATATATGATATGTTTTTATTCACTTCTTTCATCAGTATCTCGGAGAGTGGGGCACTGGCATTTTTTTTAAATAACGAAAGATTTGTTAGACGACCCAGTAATTGTGCGGACTTCTTGTTACAGATAAACCAGTGGTGAAAATTAAGCCGGAACTCGTCAGCGTAGAAGAAGGGGCAAACATAACTGTACGGTGCCAGTCGTTCGCGAATCCCCCCAGCATCACATCGTGGTCTACTGAAGATCTAACCTCAAACTACAGTGTAACAACTGCACATAATGCGTCGATGAAAGTTCTCAACATCTCACAAATACGATCTGAAGACATGGGCGATATTAACTGCTCCGCAAGCAACGACGTCGGAAGAAGCGCCGCTTCGGTGCATATTAGGATATTTAGTAAGTTTGATGTAGTATTCATAATACTTTCGAGTCTTCTCAGGAATGTAGGAACAAAGGGTTGGGAGTTGAGGCCAACATTATCTTTACCAACCCGTCAATGTTAGCATATAGAACATTAGCAAGAGAGGGGTGCACAGTCTCTTTACTATCTAAGATGTAACTGAAGATTTCCTTATTTGTTATGTCTCTACGTTTTGAAGTTGAGAATAAAGCACATTTGAGATGCCATGTTTGACGAATTTTTGTCAAGATGAGAAACTTCATCAAGTATGGAGCTACAAATGTGTATTTTCCTCATAGGTCGAGGTGTGTGATCCCCAAACATGACTTGTGAATGTATTGTTTGTACAATGCTCGCCTATGTTACTGCCTGTGGAAAGCCTGTATGTTAAATTTTAGCTTTTAATCCCACTACCGGTGTAAAGCCTCTACTGCGGTTAAAAAAAAATTACACCTTTTGTTTCATTTTAAAATACAACGTTTTGCGGTACTGTGTACTTCGTGCAATGATTTATCAAGTTTAAAATACCTACAATTAAATATTTAAAATAAAATTGAAGGATGTTAATAATAATTTGACTGAAAAAGCAAGGTAAATTCAATCAACTTTGACAATGTGTAGCTGTCAATCATGCATTCACGTGCAGCCTGTAGTACTGTCCACCGGCGCAGATGTAAACAAAACAAACTCATGTGTTTGCGATAGAAAGTGTCGTTTTTTCTCCATTTTAAGTGACAAAATCGATTATTTATTAAGAGCATGGTATAAATAAAACAAATAGGTACTGGGGCCAGTAATCAGATTTAAACCACTCGTAGAACAAGGGTTTTAACCACTCGGCAGGTTTAAATCTGATTACCGGTCCTGGTACCTATTTATTCTGTATATTCCTATCTATATTTATTGGTGTTTAAGGTCACATATTTATGCACAATGGCTAATCGTGACCGTGACAATTTTACGGGTGGAGGAAGCCGGATGGAGGAAGCCGAAGTACCCGGGGAGAACCACCGAGCAGCGACGAGCAACGGTCATCTCCTAAACATTCTGACTCTGTTCAAGCACCGCAGGGTTACAGCGGTTGAAGACATGTGCACCATCGACGTGCAGTACGCCTTAGTACACGGCGTCATCGTGCCCCCGTGTACAGGCAACCGGGATAAAGTGCCTTGCCCAAGGACACAACGCGGGTCGTCCCGGGCGGGGATCGAACTCAGAACCTCTAGCATAGAAGTCCAACAGTCTACCACTGAGCCACCGTGCTCCCCTGTATATTCCTATTATGACGCTAAGGCACCACTGATATATTCGAAATGCTTCAACTGCCCCTGAGTTTAATAATCAAGAGCAAATCACCACTCACCAAATGGATGGACAAATTTAATTCTTTACCTAACACAACCAGACGATGACACGTTAAAAGAAAATGTTCTTGAACTATCCAGACATATTTTTTCCTGAAAAGCATCGGAACGAGGTCATGAGCTCGTTCAAATGGAGGGTAGTAAGCCATGTTTTAGATGAGTAATCTAGCATGTACCTGAATGGGCCCCAATACTCGGAGTTTTGGGGACCAGCTAGTGTTAAATTCCCATAGGAACTGGACGTTTGGGGGAACATCTTTTTTCTTGTGCGAACCTTCGTCTCCAACCCACAAGATCCGGCAACTGATGTATATAGTATGCTATGGCATATATAGTGATATATTTACACACATGGCTTTGGATATATATTATGGGTATCTGATGGAAAACTGATAGGGGAGGTGGGTTTTTTGAAACGTTTTATCCGCGAAACGGTTGCCGTTGGTAATGACGTCATGATGCGCGCGCGACGTTACAGAAACGTTGACCACTGTTGCTGTCCTCTGTACAATCCTATTTGGCGTAGTTCTTATCAAAATGTGTCGGGCTTCCCGTACTGGACTGATATGGTAGTGTGGTATGGGCTGTCGGCTGTCCACGTTTAGAGTGAATAAAACTTGAAAGTGTCCACGACTGTTGATTACCACCCCTTACCCCCCCCCCCCTCCCACCCCACATACTTTACAAAAGGGGCGGACTGGTTTTCCATGCCCATTCCTATCTCAACACTCAATTTTTGGTGTTATGTCCTTGTCATCATGAAGACGAACGCCCAATATAAAATCCTGGATATGGTTTTCTGACACCAGCTCGATAGATTAGCCAATGGACGACCATAACTACTGAAGGAGGACTGTGGAATACACCAACAATGGTGATCAGCAGTGACTGCGTATTAATTCCGTGTACCAGCACTGGCAGTATATCACTTGTCACTGTCTGCCATTTTGTTTTTGTCGTAAAATCGCAGTCTGAAATCGGCTAACTGGCACTCTAGAAAATATGGTTTCAGTTCAAAGCGTCGGAAACAGAGTTGTCAATACGCCCAAAAATGTTTTTGGTAATAAATCAAAAAAATTGTTCGTGGTGATTAATAAGATGTTGGATTACTCCCCTTGTGTTGCATCGCCACTCGTCTGTTTTTGTAAACAAATGAATACCGATGGGATAATTTAACGAAAATATGAAACGGTTTGCAAACACTTCGTAGACTGACCTAATAAATATGTTAAGGGACATTTAGTTGGCGGATATGGTGTCAAATGGGGCGCTGCAAGGACAGTTTTATTGTTCTCACTGTCCTCATGTGACACTGTATCTGCCAACTAAACGTCCCGTGACGTATAATATACCATTACCGCAAGTACCGAGAAATAAGGAGGAAAGAAGCGCGGCTTCATTCTCTTAGGTTAACTCGTTTTGTACCATTTTGTTTTTGTGTGATTTTTTTGTTTATGTATTACAGGTCGTCCTAAAATACTGTCTTTAGAAAAGGCGACCAGGTTTTATCGCAGTATAATAGAAAGTGTTATTCGGGCATATCCTGCTCCTAACATCACATGGTACAACGAAGGTAACGAAATCCAGTTCTCCGGCGGAAAATGGAAACGGTTTGATGAACCAAGTGGCGGGAACAAAGGCATTTGGAAGACAGGACTGATCGGAAAGATAGACAATTATGAATACAGTGGAACGTATACTTTGATAGCCCAAAATATATACGGTTTCGACAAAGAAGAGAAATTTATCAAGTTCAACGACAGTTTCCATGTTCCCTTGATCAACAGAGGTGAGATGTAAAGACTTCCGGGACGTAGGAAGCACATTAAATATATATATATATCAATGGTAGCCCGTGTGTCTCAGTGGTACGGTAGGAATACAATACTAGGAGAAGTATTTTGAGAGTTCTGATTCCCTTACATTTATTTTGACTTGAATTGGAAATTGTCTATTGAACTTTCAATGTTAATTCTAATTTACACATTAAAAGTTTGTTTGCATTTTACTCATCAGCTAATCGTTGTTCAGTTTAAAAACAAATTTTAAAAATTTGTAATTCCCTATAAAACATCGCGTGTTAATGTTCAAATCCCCTAAATCAAGATGTTGTGTGGGAGTTTCCAGGCCAGTCCGGGAGCTATGAAGTATCATTCAATGCTTATAACACACATCCCTGACATTTTCGTACAAGGACGTCCGTTTTCCAAAAAAAACATACTGATCAAACCTCATCGATTCCAGGTTAAATAACATTCACACTTTTTTCCTGGTCCGAAATGTGTGAACTGTAGAGTCCCGAATAAACTTTTATTACACGCCTGTTCTATGTAATCTCCATCTACAGCAACACTAAACCATGTGGAAAATTACAATCTGTTCCGTACATATGTGCGGAATGGAAATCGTTGACAGAGTATTTTTAAATTGAAGCGAAATTTCACTGGAATTTTCTACAAATCGTGCACCGCAATTACCATTTGAATTGCTGGGGATAGCTAAACATAGTTACACGGGCTCCCCTCGCAAATTTGGTTGGCGATAAAATGTGTTCTTGGGGGCGCAGTGGCTCAGTAGGTAGAGGTGCGGGCTGCAAGTCGAGGAGACCTCGGTTCGAGTCGCACCTGCGACGACCGCATTGTTTCCTTGGGCAAGACACTTCACCCCCATTGCCCACAGTACGAAGGCGTACTGTACGTCGATGGTGCATCTGTCGTCAACCAATGCTAACCTTGCTTGTGTGGAGTTGGAATGTTGGGGAGCTGACAGTTGCTCGCCATTGCGCGGTGGTTCTCTCCGGGTACTTCGGCTTTCTCCACCCGTAAAACTGTCATGGTCATGATTAGCCATTGTGTAGAAATGTGTGACCTTAAACACCAATAAATAAATATATAAATAAATAAATAAATGTGTTCTTTTTGTTGATAGTTCGTCCCCTGCGTTCCAATTTGTCCTATGTGCTTACTGGCACATAGAACACATTGGAACGCAGAGGACGAGCTGTCAAATGAATTGTTGAGTGTCCTTATAACAGTTACTTTTACAGACGTGAAGGCATGCAATAAACACAGAACGACACACGCGTGTGAATGGGTTAATTGATATGGCACTCGTGCCTTAGTGGAAGGATAAAACGAGAGGCCTCGGGTTTTATCCCTTCGCGATGGCACTCGTGCCTTATCGATTAACGTATTCATCCGCGTGTATCGTTCTGTGTATATTCTTTGGGAGGTAGCAGCAACTCTTCAAATCTGTCTAAACCATCCATATAATCGTACGGATAGACACAGTTTCGCAAGAGACTTTTCCATTTATCAGAGTCTGGGAAATTTCGAGTCACGATACAGAACTCATCCTTTTTCAAATGTTCGACCAAACTTTCCAAGCTGGAATGCAAGAATTCAGTGTCCTCAAAACGTATGTCTCGAGTGGTTGTCCTTCTGTTGTTTGCCTTTTACTCACCGCCATCTTTTTCTTAAACGAAATGTATTTCTCTTCATTATTCGCAATTCACGAAATTTCACCTTTGCTAAAGCCTAGAATTTTAATGGACAGTTGAGTATCATATCCCGACAAATTATGAAAAGATACTAGATAAAATGTCGCGTTTAGTGTGAGTGGAAGCCGTATAGAGACGGTGCACTGGACGTGATGCTTGACTGCTTCGAACCTGCGTGATGTTTTTTTGTCACCGAATGATCTGCAACAAATGTGACATTCCACCGCATGTCTATATTCTTTCTTTTGTTCGTCCATCTATGGATTCATAGTCACGGATTTTTTAAACAGCTCGGACAACTTTCTGATTTCCTATTCCAAGTCGCGCATGAACATTTGACCCCTATCTACGCTTCCGATCCTTTGGCGTATGTGATGGGACCCACGAATATTCCATCTCTCGAAACGATCGACGTCTCACAACTCCGTATGAAACTTGATTCCACAGCATTCTGAACGTTCCAAATTATCTTGATATTTTGAAACTGTGGGCTTTTGCTTCAATGGAATAAAACACGAGAGTTACTGCCCATTTGAAGCATTGATTATCTTTGTGATTTATGACGTAACTACAGCATGTTTCTTCTTTAAACAATCTGGCAATTTCATCTGAGAAGCCATTCCGTCGCCTGAGTGCTAGAATGTTCTATGTCCCACATGGGACATAGAACATTCTAGCACTCAGGCGACGATTCGTAAGGATTGTATTTGTCCACGTGAATTTCTAAACTCAACACCTCACAGAACTTCCTATTTCTTCCGTTCATTTGAAAGGTGTCGATATGTTACAATATCTCCATATTTTCTGTTTGTTTTCTTTGCTTCAGATTGTTTCGTTTTCATAGGTGTTTTCCCTTTTTTTACGACAAGCTATTTTTTCTGGGTTATTGAATCCACTGCGATGGGATGTTTTCTGTTTGTTTTATTTCCTTTAGATTGATTTTTCCTTTAGCCATGCCATTCTTTCTGCTTCCTCACGGTATTCGTACCTCCTAGAATCATGCGATCAATCAATTCTTCTCTTTTTCACCATTTCGCAAATTTCAAATCAAATTGGTGAGCCTTGGATTTCAAGTGGAGAACCGTTTTCTTCACCGTCTCAGCAGTTATCGCATCCATCAGACAAATCTTTTCCTCAAACTGGGCAATTTCCGGATTTGAAGATTTTTAGCATATTTTTTTCAATTCTGGTAATCTGGAAGATAGTAAATAAGCCATTTTAAGTTGTTTTTTTTTATTTCTGTATGTAATTTGTTTATATATATATACTTATATAAAATAAGCTTTTTTTTTCTTTTAATACTTTTTTTATTCAAATAATTTAATGTAGTTTTCTTAATTGATTATTTTTTTTCTCTTTTTATTTCTCTCAATGAATCATCACCTCCCGTCGATCGTTGTAAACATCAAAGGCCATCGAGGAAAAAGAATCGATGCTCTGTTCGCAAATCGTCATATTGCCAGAGCGGAAAATCAAAACCATTAAATTATTTCGCTTCGATAGCCACAAACAAAAATGCCATCCAGACACGCGAAGATGAAAGATGCATCTGGTAATCGCCATATTCTTCGGGAGAAGCAGAGTAGAAAATTGATCAAGTTTTTCTTAAGCTTCAATTAACGCAGCAAAAAAAAAAAAACACCGAAGCGAAACGCATTTTTCCAGTTCAATTTTGGCTAATGTTTTCAAAAAATCGAAAATTCGAATTACACACAAAAACAAAATTGAACACGGATGCTCAAAATACAGGTCCTTTAACAAATGATGTCTTTCCTTAAGGAGATTTCAGAGTTAATTTCTAAACCTGTTCAAAATATTTTTAAACTTGTATTTTCAAGTGGTCCAGAAAATGTCCGCTACGGGATTCACAAGTTAAATATGAACACTCGAATGACAAAAAAAAACTTATAAAAATTAATACTGAACACCCTCATACTGCGTACTGATTTATGGAGTTTGGACATTAACACGGAATTTTCCATAGGGAATTACAAATTTTGGGAACAGTACAGCGATTTTATGGTGTGTAAAATGCAAACGAATTTTTAATGTGTGAATTAGAATATACATTGAAAGTTCCATAGACAATTTTTATTTCAAGTTGAAGTCTTTTTTTTAGTTGGGAACAAAAGTTGGTGAGTCAGAACTTTCAAAATACATATCCTAATACGCTAAGCAGTTCTGAGGTCAAGGTACTCAGTACTCGTTCTCGTGGTACTCGAGTACAAATTTTTGCTCGTACTTGCACTCGTAAAATTTCAAATACTCTTACTCGTTACTTTCAGAACAAGAGGTCAGTATACATGAGTATTTTACGAGTACTTTCTGAGTACTTGATATGAAAACTTTCAAGTTATTTTAACCCTTTACCCAACGTAACGGCTAAAACGGCCAGCGCTATTCTCAAAAATCGCCAATTAATTTTCATTATTTTTTCATTTTTTGTCTCATAAACATAGATTATGACCCTCATTGGAACGAGCTCGACGAGCTCGTTCCAATGAGGGGTCAAAACCTATGTTTTTGAGACAACAAAATTTAAAAAATTAGTAATTCAAGAATTTTATTTGCAAGTGTTGTCTGCTTTTCATGTTAGGTAAAGGGATAAAGTTATAAAAAAAACTATTAGATATTTGTTCTGTGTATATTTGGCTTTAACTAAAGTCATTAATTCGTTGAGGCATTGTAAATTTATTTTGTACCTATAGTTGTTGTTCGTTTAGAATAAGTTATCTCCACCAACATGTATGGTATATGGCAAATTGATACCTGGAAGTATGCGGCCATAAACACCAATAAATAAATAATACCTGGATGTCGGTTTTTAAACACCGAGCCGAGATATCCAGGTATTAAATCTCCATATACCATACATGTTGGCGGAGATAACGTTTTTGCCCCGTTTGAAAAAGAATACAAACATAGTGGAAATAAATTTGTGGACGCATTTCTCAGCTCCACAATCACTTGGACCAAATTCGTGATAACTGTTTTGTTGTTTATAATCGCAGAAGACAACAAATAGAGTTACACCCCTTGGTCCTTTAAGGAAACGAGTAAACAATATTTTGTTGACATATCGTCCCCTGGTTCCAATGTGTTCTATGTGCCTACTAACACATAGAACACATTGGTACTCAAGGGACGAATTATTTGCTCTTATTTTATTTTTATGATTGAATTGTCGGAAATCTGATGATATTTGTAACTATTTTCAGGTTTTTTGGTTCGATTTTTATATCGAGGCGAGCAAAAGCGTAAACCATATAACCCCGATGTTTCGCGTGCGCTTATACCCAGGATGTTGCACACTCGCATATACCTTGGATGTTGGGTGCATCCTTTGCCACGGCTATTTTTCTAAGGCATTCTGACCAATCAAAAGACAGAATATATCGGGATATAGGGACAATGGTTTTTATCTTCTTTCTTTAATCTGATTAGTGTTTAAACATTTTCACAATAATTAGCTTAACACATACATCATCATATTAACTCTTTGGACCCTGGTGGTATTGTCCATGTCAGTTCAGTGGCAGCAATTGCAACAATCCACCCCTATACATTATTTGGCGACTGACCAATTAATATTTTCATGTTCAGCCTCCGGGCTGCACGTTGAAAATATTAATTGACCTACCCTCACAGCACACAGTCACTTAGCAGTCATCCAACTTAATGAAATAATGACGTATCATGTTCCTGGTCTGTAAAAGCGATCTCCCGGTTTCAAAGGGGGTAAAAAGAAGTAAATGATCTCTCATTTGTCTACCAGTAAATAAAATTTATAAAATAGCGGTATTAGCACTGATATTGGATCTGCAATGTACAATACTGTTTTGATTCCATGTGATTGGTTTATTAAGTTACATACAGAGAATTGGGATTTCTATGAACCATGTGTCAATGTCTTAATGGATGGTCAATTGGCCCGATTGACACTTTTCAGAAAACATTGTGAACATGCCCACTATTTGACTTATTACATGGGAAAAAAATACTCAAGGCAATATTGGGTTGTTTTTATTCACTGACAGTATTAACTGGACAGCAACACATTTCTATTGGATATAATTGTTTAAACTTTCCCACTATGTTCAGATCTCGTGCACAAGAAACCAACACCTTATATTTAGTACAAACAATGATAACAGTTTGCTTAGTTGTTTGTTGACTGGGGTCACTTTGAGCGTCTTCTGGTGTTTTGCAGAGACCATAAAAGTGTGAACTCAATGTCAGCTAACTATTAACGTGTATTTATGTTACTACCTGTGAAAAGCCCGTTATGTAAAATTCTAGACTTTAACCATACCGGTGGAAAGCTTCTACTGCGGTTAAAACGTTTTCATTGGGAATTCCATTCAAAAATTTATACCTATAGTAGGAAGTATATGTTCACACTTCGTCATGTTTCATTCAAACATATGACATTTTGCAGTACTATCTACTACGTGCAATGATTTATTATGTTTAAAATACCTTCAATTAAATATTTAAAATAGAATTTATTTAAGAATTGTTAATAATAATTTGACTGAAAAAGCAAGGTAAATTCAATCAACTTTAATGTGTCTAGCTGTCAATCAAGCATTCACGTGTAGCCGGAAGTACTGTCCACCGGCGCATATGTAAAGAAAACAAACCCATGTGTTTGCGATAGAAAGTTTTTTCTCCATTTTAAGTAACAAAAAGTCGATTATTTATTAATACCATGGTATGAATAAAACAAATAGGTACGAGGGCCGGTAATCAGATTTAAACCACAAATAGGATAAGGGTTTTAACCACGAGGCTCTGTCGATTGGTTAAACCTCTTATTCTATGAGTGGTTTAAATCTGATTTCTGGCCCTAGTACCTATTTATTCTATATTCATTACATGTTCTGACCCTTCGTTCGGATATTAAGCCCATTCATTTTAAAAATGGTAATGCACAACCATGCATTATTTGAAATAGCAGGGAGTACTTTAATGTACTGAGGTGTCTTTTGTGAGCTTTTTGGATCATATAATAAATAGAGGATAGGGAATAAGTGTTTTGGTCACACGAGTCTAAAAATTTGCCGTTTTGCCGAGCTTCTGGCGAGGCAAAACAGGAAGTTCGAAGACGAGTTTCATAAATATCGTGTGACCAAAACACGAATTTCATATTCTTTTTATCATATGACACCACAGTTACCAAAAACTCACCTTTTAGATAGAAAAGAAAAGTTAAAGAATGGAATTTCACCTTGAACGTCAAGAATTTGACTGTGACGCATCACAGTTACACGCAGTCATACTTCATGACCGCATTAATTTGGCACAGATCTTTTTGGTAATCAAATCAGCTGAAGGTGTAAAAGAGCACTAATTAATATTAACTGAAAATATGAAACGGTAAGCTGATAAAAAGGAAAAATCATATGATAAATAGAATCTTCAACTTCCGACCCCCCCCCCCCCCTTTCCCCCCCTCCCTTACGTTTATGTCGAAATTAACTGAACTTATTTTGGAAATTTCGATATAAACTGGGACTCGTTGGAGATCCTCTATATCTCTATTGCCATTTCTAGGGGATTCGCAAGATGTTTGTAACTTGGTTGAAATCTATCAGTGTAAGACAGGTGCCTCTCTCCCAGACAACTGCCCTATGTCCAAAATGCACAACAGGACTGTTGATTCAACTGGGGACAGTTGTCTTGGCTACCAATTCAACCAGGGGCAGTTGTATGCTTTACTCGTATTTTTTCTAAGTACTGCGTACTTGTTCTCGTGTACTGAGGTCCAGTACTCGCCCCAGCCCGACTCTGAACTATGTTTGTGACTCGCACACCTCTACATTGAGAAAAGAGCCTTTTTAGATCGATATTTAAGATATAACAATACTTTGGCCCGGTGAGGGAATTTGTTAAATATGAAGCGACGAATGTGCCTTTTTCTAAACTTCTCTCTCTCTCTCTCTCTCTCTCTCTCTCTCTCTCTCTCTCTCTCTCTCTCTCTCCTTCCCTCTCTCTTCCCGCCAAACTATTTTTTTAATTGTAATTTTTTTGTTTTGGTCTTGTTTTGTCGTTTTTTGGGGGGGGGGGGGGGGGGCGGGGGGGATTTGTGAAAGAGGCGTGCACTATGCCCCCTGTTACTACGTGCACGTGAAACCCTGTTAATTCAACTTAAAATTTGTCAGAGAAAACATTTATTTATTTCCACGATTGTGGTCATTCTATGTATTCTAGCGATTAACTGAACATTTATTCTATTATATATTGTTCAACCGTGTCAAAGGTAACGTCGAGCCCGGTTAGTCCTTGGATGGGTGACCATCTGAGCGATCCGTTCGGACTCCCGCGTTGTGTCCTCGGGCAAGGCACTTCACCCCGATTGTCCACATGGGGGCACGATGACGGCGTGTACTAAGGCGTACTGCACGTCGATGGTGCGCATGTATTCAACCAATCTTACCCTGCCTGTACTGCAGAAAGGAGTTACAATGTTGGGGAGCTGGCAGCTGCTCGTCGTTGTTCTGTGGTTCTCTCCGGGTTCTCCGGCTTCCTCCACCCGTAAAACTGTCACGGTCATGATTAGCCATTGTGCATAAGTATATGACCTAAAACACCAATAAGAAAAATAAATATCAACCGTTTCAAACAAAATATACTCTCCCAAAAAAGAAAGTGTGCATGCTAAAAAATAACACTAATAAAAGATATATATCATTTTCATTCATGGAAATTTATTCAATCACAGATGAATCAATTTGTGATCAACACGAGAAATTTCATTACGCTACGACGAATACTCTTGGTGCCATGGAGAGTCAAAGACATTAAGGGTCAAACACAAAAGTCACACATTCAATATCTGGTATGACCTCCGTCTGCATCGACTACTGCTGTGCATCTACGCCTCATGGAAGCGAACAAGTTAGCATGGAAGTGTTGTGGGATGTTGTTCCATATTCTGATAAGCTGTCTTTGGAGTTCCACAAGCGTTGACGGTGCATGGGGAAGCCGGCGTAGCTGACGTTTCATTTCGTCCCATACGTGCTCAATGGGTGAGATATCGGGCGAATTTGCAGGCCAGGGAAGAACATCCACTTGTTGTTGCTGCAGATACTGTTGAACAACACGAGCTGCGTGGGTCGGGCGTTGTCCTGCTGTAGAATGACGCCGGGGCCGTGACGTTGCAGAAATGGGACAACAACAGGTGTAAGCACTTCATCACAATATCTGGCTGCATTGAGATTGCCATCAATAATGACCAGCTCAGTTCTGTTACGGGCAGTGATGCCACCCCACACCATGAGAGACCCTCCTCCATAACGGTTTCGCTCCACGACACATGGATCTGCGTAGCGTTCGTTTCGACGTCTGTACACTCTCTGGCGGACATCTGATGATGAAAGATGGAAGCGACATTCATCTGTGAATAAAACACGTCGCCACCAGAGTAAGGAATGCCTGAGATGTTGTCTGCACCACTGCAGTCGAACACGACGATGACGTAACGTCAAACTCGGACGAATTGCAGGTCTTCGAGGACGTAAGCCGTATTCTCTCAGTCGGCTGATTACTGTTTGAGGATGTATCCGTCTCAGGTTAGGGATGTTCCTGGCTGTCGTCGTTGCCGTTTGTTGCCGGTTCCGGAGATGGACGACACGGATATACCGATCTTGTGCAGGGGTGGTAACTCGGGGTCTCCCGGAGCGGGGTCGGTCTCGAACGTCATCATGTTGTGCATGTCGATGGACTAGCCTGTCTACAGTGTTACGATGGCAGTTCAAATGCTGGGCAACCTCTCTGTGTGTTCTGCCAGCTCTAATCATACCCAGGGCAAGGAGACGTTAATTCATTGTCAATCTTGGCATGCTAATGTGGAGTCGTTTTAACAGCAGCGCAAGTTTGAATGTGAACGATAGGAAGGCCTTACTTTAGTGTTTAAATACCCAAGGATTCACACTGCTGCATGAATTTTCAGACTCTCCACGTGCAAAACATGCCTTTTCACAGACGTGCAGCACGTCATTTAACGTTAATGCAATTTTAACGGGGAAAGCTGTTTTTGTGTTCAATATAACTTATTCATGAACAGGTTAACACTCTTCACACCTACGAAATTAGTTTTTTGGAGTTTGATCAATTTCTGCAATGCACACTTTCTTTTTTGGGCGAGTATATAACAGATTACTTGCTTATTATTATTTTTTTAAAATAGGTTTTAAGCCTTTACCAAATAACGACAGAGAGCGACAATTACCAACATAATTCCTGAAAAACTTGAATTTTTTTCTTCTTTGTCTGATAAACAAACCTTATGATCCCTCGTTGCAACGATCTCAACGAGCTCGTTTACATGAGTGTCCAAAGCTATGTTTGCTAGATAAATCACACCGCAAGAGCGTCGCAGAACAGGCCGAGAAGTCAAAAAATGATATTTGATAATACTTTTTTACAGCTCTGTAGAGGATGGAATGAAAAGTATTATCAAAATTGGTAAATTTACCAGTAAAAACACAAATCCATGTGATCAAATTCATTTTGATTCTAATAAACAGGGTTTTTGTCTACGTTTTCCAATCACTTACCGGTATTTTAGAAATTGTATATCCGAAATTTCTGTTTTCTTTGTTTCTCGTACAGGCGGGAATTTTAACTGGATCTCGAAGATATTTCCAAACGCAAACCCGAAACACCAAATAAACACCACAAACAAGACCGAGCCTGTCAAAGAGGATAGCCAAGATGACGCGGTCAAGGTATGTTGCTCTTCCGGTATTTACATCTGTGTGGCATTTTTGCTGTTCTTGATCTATGACCTCTTGCTCCCCTGTGTGGTAGCCTGCGTTTGATGCATTAGAAAAAGTTGGCTTATGTACCTTATGGTGTCCAGTGGCGTAAGTTACTAACCATGGGGGAGGTGAGACGCTGCTCCGCCTCATAGAATTCTTAATTCTGCGACCTGTATGGGGCTTTAACTAATGAAAGTACAGTTGACATATCACGCTTGACGTTCTTTCGAGCCTCAAAAGGGTGCAATCTGGAGAAAATTTCTTTGAGGAACACATAGCCCTATGCCTCCTCGGAGAAAATTTTCAAAAATATACCCTACCCCCGTTTCCCCACCAACGAGAGTAGGACACCACCTTGATACCTTTCCACAACTCAACACTTCGATCTTCGTGCAAGGCGAACGGCATAAAAATGCTTGGACCACCAAAAGATCCATGTGAGCCCCCCCCCCCCCTCCTCCCCAATATGGATACTTGGCTACGCGCCTGCTATTATCAGTGATTAGTTTGGTGCCCTCCCGAAAGACTCCACGGGGTTGTATTGTTTGATTCACAGTGCTGACAACGTCCACAGTCATCTTCTGGAAATCGGTACAGAGTTATCTCTCTTCGACCAACTTCAGTTGTCTGCACGGTTTGGCTTTCCCAACTTCGTTCAAATTCCTTCCATTGAAAACAACCGTACTTTTCCTCGCTCAGCTGACCGGGCGCAGACTTGCAAGTTGTGTGTAAAATATATCAACCGTGTGCCCCTCTTAGCAGTTTTCTTAGACAGAAAATTGACTTGTTTACATTTCTGTGTACATTTTAATGCTGGATCGTGTTAGGGTGAATGTGAATAACAAGTTTTCTAAAAATCGCCATTTTGAACTCAGTGTTGATCATGTAATAAAATGTGGCCCTGGAATCTACTTGCAAAAATGAGGGATAGGGAAATTTGAACATTCGATTCAATGTCCCGCTCCCGTAGACTGTCGCAACTTTTAGAATATGCAGGTAGAGGAGCACTTTTTTGAGGGGGAGGGGGGGGGGGGAATGGTCGCGCGGGCAGAAAGATAGGATTACCTTGGAGTTCCTGTTCGGTTTTGCACAGTCTTACCTCCGCTCGTTACCATCACCTCTCAGTTCCCTTCAGGGCTTGGGGTAATGGACGGAAAGTCCTGGTTAGGACTCGCTGAAGCAGGCAGAGCATGGTCAGGTAGGGGTGTCGCCCGGGAGTTCAAGTAGGAAAAGTTTGAAAATTATGATGCATCTGGTGTTTTAAGTGAAGTGGGATGCGGGGAGACGACTAGGTGGGTCTTAGCAAGCCCAGGACGAGGTGAAGCTTAGCATCGCTGGGCATGGGGTTACCCGCTTCCGATATGAGGGGTCTGTGGGGCTCATGAAGGAAACTATTGAAAATTAGACCCTCCCAAATTGCATCTGCTGGTTCCTGGGGAGGGAGGTGGGTGACATGCAACAGTAAAATATTCTGGATCTTCAAAGGAAAGTGTACTTTTTCAGGGGGGGGGGCACAAGACACCCACCCCCACCTCACCCTCTATCTACGCCCATGTGTTGAAAGCCAACAACAACGCATTGCTGGAACTATTGATTTTTAAAAGCACATGGAATAAATGAAAATTTGAGTTCACAACTTGTAGAGTATTCTATTTGCTCAAATAATGTAATGACTTTGAAACGATTTCATGTAATAATGACATATTAGTTCATTAAACAAGTGACATTCCTGTTCCTCAGCATAATTTCTATAACGAAGTTAAAGGGCTTATACTTACTTGATTGGATATCACAAATGAAAACTCGATAATGTTGGATCTCAACAGGAATTACACAGAACGAGAAAGAAAGTGATATTTCTTCGTTAAAACAGGATCCACAGACCAATATAACGGTAAAGCTAAAATTATTTTTTTTACTTCAATGAGGGAGGGAAGATTTATTTTTATATTTTGTTCGTTTGTTAAACGGTTTAGTGCTGGAAACCCATATTTTGGGATCCACTCTCAAGTTTAGGTTCCACAACTCGTCCAGAACTAGTCTGTGGATGTGGTTAACATTTTCTTTGAAGTGAACTTTTTTCATCTGTATAGATTTGCCAACCAACTTCCGCACACAGCATAGAGGAATTTTCAATTTTCGTACTCGAGATGGGTGCTGAACGCGAACTAGAATGCTGGCGGAGTTTATTCCAACCTCTTTTGGGGATTTGATTCTTATTTCAGTTGATATGGTGGAAGAATCCATCAGGGATAGGTGGCAAGTGTCGCAGTACCGGGTTCGAACCCCACTGATGTTAACTCAAGCATTAACATGAACCGCGTAGCGATTTTGATAGTGGATGGGCAGAGTCGTATTGGTTCGAAATTTTCTATATTTGCGCGCGTGTGTGTCTGTGGGTGCTTCAGTATTGCATGTAATTTAGGAAATCGTCCACCCATACGTTATCAGGGCGAACAACAAGGTCCCAAGGATTCACCGAATATGCATAGAACGACACGCGCGTGTAAATGAGTTAATCGACATGGCACGAGTGCCAGCGCGGAAGGATAAGAGGCCGTAGGCCTCGAGTTTTATCCTTCCACGATGGCACAAGTGCCATATCGATTAGCCCATTCACACACACTCCTTCAGGTCTATAAAAAACAATTATTAGAAGGACACTCAGCAATTCATTTGACAACTATCAACAAAAAGAACACATTTTATCGTTAACCAAATTTGCGTACTCATACTCTTCTTCTTCGTCTCGATATTCATTTTGTATCGACTCTATTTCTACTTCGCTATTTTCGTACACATTAGATTCGCCATATTCTTCAATTTTAGACATTTTATTTAGTTATTTCGCAATGGGTTCAGTTTCGAGTGATTAATCGTCTGCTCAACGATTTCCATTCGGCACATGTGTGCGGATCGGCTTTTCATTTTCCGGCTAGTTAAGTTTTGCTGTGGATGGGAATTTCATGGAACAGGTGTGTAACAAAAAGAAACACCCCACAAACGTTCTCTGGGTAAAAAGTCACCCCGACAAAAATGTCCAACTGGTCAGATCATAGACAAAAAGATTCCACCAGTCAAATAAACCACAAAAAATTACTGGCCTTCAGTTGGGTGATATACAAGCGTAGTGAAGGGCGACAATACTGTTTCGAGTTTGGGTGAGATACAGAGTTATATAATGCTCAGAGAACAGCATATTGGGGTTCGACTCCGCCTCAGCCGATATGGTTTCTTTTCGCATTATATGGCATGTTTCCAGTCAACAAATGGATCAGGGGCGCACTGGGTCAAGAAAAGCTACCGGGAAATGCATCAAAGGGTCACCACAGCCGACTTTTCGAACTGAACGAACGCGGCTTCCTTGAATCTGAGCGATCAATAGCAGTCCTCATGAGGACATTTCGATAACATTTTTGTATCATCTTCATCAATCATTCGAAAGAGTAGTTCTACAAGGGGGGGGGGGGGGGGGGGGGGCATCTGGATGACCATTGTTCGGCCCAGTCGGAGGCCATGTTGATTTTTCAAATTGAAGGAACGCTGATTCATTTTATCTGTACAATTAATGGCATACTAGACTGCTGTTATATCGAAATGTCCTCAATGTGGACTTCCATTGGCAGTGTATATAGAGAACATTTCGATATACTGGCAGTCTGTGTACTCTGATCCATTTCGCGTTTTGGTTTACACGAAACTTCACGTACCAGCAGGTATAGGGCTGCATCAGTTTTGGGCTCCCCAGGGGGAACCCAACAGCGGGCCACCGGGAATTATCCCAGTGGACCATACGGGCAGTCCGCCTCTGTAATGGATATGTAAGTTATAATACCACCTCTGCAGGAATGGACATAGCTAGACTAAACTAGAAAAACTGTGAGCACTGCTCACTAAATGATACCACCCACTCCCACCAAGAAACATTTTACAACAGTAAAAGTGTGTTTAATGTAGAGAGCACAAACACTGACAACCCCCCCCCCCCCCCCCCCCCCCCAAAAAAAAAAATAAAAATACCTGAAAGCAGAATAGAAGGTGCACATCTATAATGTATATAAAACAATGTCTGAGAGTTTCAATGAAATTCGCCCACTGGTATAAGAGGAGTAGCGGATAGCAGGAGTGTACCCCCCTAAAGCATCACAACAATTTGGCTAAGTTCATTTCGCCCTTTGGGAAAGAGTAAAAAATAAAAATACCTGAAAGCAAAATAGGAGGTGCACATCTATAATGTATAGAAAAGAATGCCTGTAAGTTTCAATGAAATCCACCCACCGGTTTAAGAGGAGTAGCGGATAGCAGATGTGTACCCCCAAAGCGTCACGGACGTACGGACGTACGGAAGTACGGACGTACGGACGTACGTAAGTACGGAAGTACGGACACCATGAATGCTATATACCGCCCACTTTTCAAGTGGGTGGTATAATAAAGAGTAGCGGGACAAAATATTCTCCCCCCACTATACGTGAAACGTACGCGTGTCCCGGGTGAGACAGCAGGGTGGGATATTTCTATCCTACCCACCCCACGTGACATACTCATTTGCATATTTTATTAGGTCACCGGAACTATTTCATCATCGTCTGCACAATTGTAAATAAACTGTAAATTGTGTTCGTTTATTACCTATTTATCTGTTCCTTGTTGATATTGACTCAATATTTAATTATTATTCAAATATTAAACTTGATTTGTTTCAACCCCATGTTTCTCTGCAGATTTAATAATATCACTGCGCGAATTTATCGATCGATTAATAATCTCACAATGCCCTTTACATTAGAGTTTGACACGCGCAAATTCATTAACCCCTTAACGGACAGTGTTACAAATCATTTTTTTAGTATATACCTATGGTAAATATCTCACTTTCCGATGAAATTGTTCGTTTTTTCGAAAAATTGGGTATGTCAGCACGTGACCGCCAATTATCTATAATGACGTTATCCTCGTGTGTGGGGAGAAAAATCATCCTCGATGAGTCTGAAGGTGGGAATGGGGAAATCTCACCCTCGGGGCAAGATATTTGAACCAGACCCTCGGCAAGCCTCGGGTCTGGTTCAAATATCTTGCCCCTCGGGTGAGATTTCCCCACCCCACCTCCAGACTCATCGGGGATCATAATATTCCCTCCCCACTTCATTTTATCTCGAGCTGGATTAAGGGTGTGTATTCCTATAGGTGAAGATCCGGGGTCTCTCCGGAGGGAAAGAATAACTGTTCATGCCAATTGGAGTACCATGGAGTATCTTTTAATGACTTTATCAAGACATTCTCATGTACCAATTGTCGTTATTATGCCTGTAGAGGATAACTATAGCTAAACCAGTTTTAGGGATTTAAGGCTTAAGTGTTATATAAGTTTACCACTTTCATATATATATGGTCAACATGGTCAACATTTTTCCGGGAATATGGGGGGCGAGTTCCCCCTCCTGCCACCCCACCCGCCGTGTCCTGCGCTTAGGTTGGTTTACCCAACCAATCACTAGTTGGTATTTCCCTACAGAGGTGGGGTAAATATTATAGCCCTGCGAATCACACATTTTTGGATTCGGATCGGATCTCGAATCAAGTCAGGTCTATTCTTTGAAATCAAATTGAACCCCGAATCGAATCAGGTGTGTCTTGAAGATGGTCGATTAGGGTAAGGAGGGGAGTGGGGGGCTATAAACCTGATTGTTTTTATTTGTGACGGCTCAAGTCCCAACTGATAAAATATTCCAACTACATCATCAATGCATGCCTTTGTCGAATGCATGCCTTGATGATGTAGCTGGAATATTACCTTTTATCATATGACTCGTCCGTTTTGTTTACTTTAAAACATTTGATATTTTGTTTTCATATTAATCAGTGATAAATAAACCCTTTCGTCAATTTCGTTGGTCAATTTCAAAACTAGACAATTTGGCTAAACAAAATACAACAATTTACGTTATCTGTCCTATCTTGGGTCGGTTATAATGTATTAATCTTTTACCTGCAAGAAATATGCCATTCATTTTTTTTTATATTTTCTCTTTTTGCTTCCAAAACATAGGTTATAGCCCCTCATTGGAACGAGCTCGGTCCAGTGAGGGGTCATAACCTATGTTTTGGAAGCAAAAAATGAAAATTTTTAGTTATACGAGGATGTTTTTTCCAAGTGCCGTCAGCAACTCAAGTTTGGTGATAGGTTAAAAAGTCATACTAAGTGGCTAATTTGTGCGTGTGTGTGTCATAGGATAAATAGAACATGGAATGAGTGTTTTTCTCAAATAATATTTATGAAACCCCGTCCGTATTTTCTGTTTGGGCTCGCCAGAGGCTCGCCAAAACGGAAAATTCTAAGACTCGTTTCATAAATATTATATGAGAAAAACACTCATTCCATATCCTCTATTTATGGGTTACAGTTCAAAAACGGAAACGAGTGCAAGGGTTGTCTGTACCAGGTACTGCTCAGGACTAGCCGCACATCGTCGAGATTGCTTGGAAACTTTAAATTTGATCTCAAAAGTGGTAGTGACTGGTGAGACTGGATTTAGCATTGGTTGTGACATGTGTGCAGACGCTATTTATGTTAATATAGCGGAAATTACCCTCGGTCTTTATTTTCAACATAACTTATGTACAATTTCCATCGGAACTGTGAAACGCCGATTATGAATGATATCAGTGAAAGGATTCGAAGGGAAACGAATCAGGGAGTCGATTTCGAAACGAACCGAATACCAACTTGATATTCGAAAACGAATCTCGAAGCTTTGCAAGGCCCTAGTAATTATTGTTTTAACCCTTTACCTAACATGAAAAGCAGACGACACTTGCAAAATAAATTCTTGAATAGCTAATTTTTTTGTCTCAAAAACGTAGCTTATGACCCCTCGTTGGAACGAGCTAGACGAGCTCATTCCCACGAGGGCTCATAACCTATGTTTTTGAGACAATTAATAAAAAAATAATGAAAATTAATTGGCAATTTTAGAATAGCGCTGGCCTGAGACAAAAAATAACGAAAATTAATTGGCAATTTTTGAGAATAGCGCTGGCCTGTTTTGGCCGTTACGTTGGGTAAATGGTTAAACTTTCTACGCTCTAATATCAGTTGGGTGAAAAACAACCCAAATCAACTGGATTGGGTGAATATGCACCCATTTGGTTTCATATTCACTCAACCCAGTTGATTTGGGGTGATTTATCATCTGATTTTAGAGTGTACATGCTCAAGGTGATGGTAAACGAAATTTTAAATTCTGTTTCATCTGTTACTTCCATTTTGTTGGAGAGAGAACATAAGCATGCTCCAATAAATTGTAGGAAAGTAATTCTGGAGTGCAAATTCTTCTTATTAACAAAACAAATTAGTGTTTAAAAGAAGCATTGAAGCCCAATTACTGGTTTCCATTTCCTTCAACAGATTTTGATCTTTCTCTTGTCCTGCTTGTCGCTGGAACTTTCGCCCTGCAACCCCAACAAGCCGGTGTTGTTCGCAATCTTATAGAATGATGTAGCGTAAGCTGGTGACTTCACCACAACAGAATGACACAGTGCTGTGGTCTCAAAAATTCCTGAAGTTTTTTGTCTGTGAGATCCGGATCTAGTCGCGGCACTCTTACACCAGAGGGTCGAGATTCCGTCAATAAAATATTGCTAGATCAAGACCGAACAAAGAAGAACAAACGAAAAAAGCATTTGAGATCAGGGGCGTAACTAAGATTTCCTATTCGAATGTGGGGGGTGGGGGTGGGTGGGGGTGGGTGGGGGTGGGGGGCATACATTTCTGGAGAATGCCAGGTCGATATATGCCACAGGCATATCCGAATGCCGTAGGCCTGAGTGGTGTGGGTTTGGCCCTCCCATTGGTGGGGGGTTCGAGGAAGCCACCCCCCCCCCCCCCGAACCTCCCCAATGGGAGGGTCATACCCACCCCACCTCAGGTCTACTGATTCCCCTCTCATTGACGTGGGTTTGGGGAGGGGGCTCCCTGAGAAAATTTTGAAAATTCTCTATGCCCTGAGAGTGAATCTGGGGACCCTCTGGCGCATTAATTTTCCCATTTTGTCGGGAGGGTGGGGGAGAATTACTGTATTTTTTACGTCACTGTCTGAGATTCAATGTTCTCACATTTATTTAGTGACAGGTGAGATTCTACAATGTTTTGTAGAGGAAAGAAGACAGAGATTCGGTCAAATATCAAATCTAGTCGCGGCACTCTTACACCAGAGGGTCGAGATTCCGTCAATAAAATATTGCTAGATCAAGACCGAACAAAGAAGAACAAACGAAAAAAGCATTTGAGATCAGGAGCGTAACTAAGATTTCCTATTCGGGGGGGGGGGGGGGGGGTATCTATCTCACATGAGCCACGTGAACGGCTTATTATACCTCCGAAGGAGGATTCGGGGATATCTTGTGAAGTCGTCTGTTCGTTACTTCGTTTACAAAATTGCGGCGACAGTTGTTGGAGCAGCGACTCCAAATTTTCAGCGTTTGTTCTAGGAGATCTGCCGAACTCGGCCATGTCATTTAAAAACCCAGAAACCGAGCACGTGACCCGTGGGCACCCTACGCGCATACGCATACGCTCTTTTCGAATTCTACATGAAGAAATGCGAAATTCGTTTCGCTCTTCATTGAAAGTGAAGCAGCAGCTATTCATGAACAATGAGTGAAATCCGCCAAGAATTGGCTGAGATATAGCGTTTTGATGAGAGGAGGTAATTGTTTGAAATTGGTCCTTTTCAAGCCGGTGCGAAAGAACACGGCGGGAATGTGCGTAAACTCTCGGAGTGCCCACCCCCTCTCTAGGCTAGGTCCTCTTAAAAGTTACAATTGAGTGTGACTGGTGGAGAGTTGGCTGTAAAGCGAGGTTGCTTCTTTAAGAACGCCACCCAGGGATCCCAACACAGCCTTTAAACCTAAGAGAATCGTCGAAAGTTAAAAGTCAACAGAAATCGGCGGTGAATGGGGTTTTTGGCGGGAAAAGATTGACAAACATTTGCGAATAGCACTTCAGACATACACGAACTGAGGCTGACTTCGGACATACACGAACTGAGGCTGACTTCCTGCCACACCCAAACATTAGTTTGTAAGTTGGGTGAGATATGCATACATGTAGTCTGTGGGGTGTGCTAATGGAATTGTTGACAATTTATATGCCAAATTCAAGGTGATTAAAGAAATTTTCTCATACTAAACTAAGTTAAGATTTGGGCTTCTATACGAAGCCCAAATATTAATCCAGGGATTGATTTTGAACCTACTTGAATCTGTTCAAATCCAGGGTTCGACGGGAACATGGGGATTTTTTGCGTGAATTAAGTACTTATGACTCACTAATGTCACATACTAAATTTGGTTCAAATCGGACCATGAGCTCAGAAGATAGAAATTTGAGGCAGGGCCAAAAATCTTACCCCGCCCATTACAAAGGCAAATATTGCTCCACTAACTACAAACGGGAGCTCCATACCAAATATCAAGTTATTGTACCATTGCACTCACTGGTTCATGAGAGATTTTTTTTCAAATTTTGGAGCATTTCCCCCACCCCTGGCTATGGAGCGTGGCAACTTGGATTGACATATGATAGGGAACATGCATATCAAAATAATTGGTTTAATTTGGTCCAGTGGTTTGTGAGAAGAAGTCGATAATGTAAAGTTCACACAGGACGGACGGCGGACAGAAAGTGAACACTTAAGCTCCCCCGACTTTCAGTCAGGTGAACAAAAAAGGGGAACTGAGTTGAGTTATTTTGTGCGAATATGGTGGGACATGCACACGGAGTTGGGTCAATAGGTGAGTTTGTAGAAGAGTCAATTTAGTGGGGTGTAGGAAGGCATAATATGTCGTGTGGCCATCGATAGTAAACGTAACCTTTCTACTTCGATTCAATTTAAAAACTCGTGCCCGTTCTTGTCTAGACAACTAGTGCCCAAATGGCGAATGCTGCACAACTTGTACCCACAGGTGGACAACTCTTATCCATTTCTCTTTGAATATGTTCAATTTGTCAAAACGTGAGTGCGAGTTATCCAATCGTGGGTACGAGTTACCAGGACGAAAAATGGGTAGGAGGTGTTCAGTTGTGGGTACGACTAGTCTGGCACGACTTGCCTCATAAGTCACAAGACTATTTACGAGGGACTGTAAGGCGATCGTGTATATATTATTCCAAGACATCTTTTCAATTCTGTTACAACAGTTTGCAGTTTGTCGGACAGTGCATATCACTTGGTCGTACAGTTAGAAAGTCTGTTTTTGTAATTAGTCGTACAGTCAGGGAGACGGCAGTGGTCCCTAGTTATGAGCTCGGTTTACGATTCAAGTATTACGGATTTTCCGTGTGAAGAGTACAATGGAGTGGAAAGTCATTATTTTAAGCATTATGAGAGTAACATGTATTTGATCGATAATTATTTGCATTCTTCTCTTTTTGGATGAAAATGTAGGTGTGTAGTAGTAACCCAGTGGTTCATTGAGATCGAGAGGTGAAGATATTGGGGACATGCAGAGATAAAGAGAAGCAGAGAGACATAAGGCGTCATAAGCTATGTTTTTGTGACAAAAAATGAAAAAGTAATAAAAATTGATTGGTGAATTTTGTGAATAGCGCTGGCCGGTTTTGGACGTTACGTTGGGTAAAGGGTTAAAGCAAAATTAAAATCACACAATGACCCATTCATGATAATGATCAAACATAGTCAGAAAAGAGTGTGGGTACAAAAGACACTGAGTAAAATAAGCCCACTGGATAAAATGACTAGATTTTAACCATGGGGAAGCCTCAAAATCAATCTAAGGAGTTCAAAACTAAAAATATTCTCCGGGGGAGAATCCCGGGCCGCACCATTCAGAGGTGGATACCCCCTCTCAAACTCTTCCCCAAGTCGGCCCAACGCCCCTCTGGACATGCCTCTGACATGTTGTGCTGGGACCCCAACGCCAAGTTAAAATTCTAACTGATCACACACCTCCACAGAATGCCCTCTAGTTACGTCTGGGGATAGGTGAGCAGTAGGACCTATGTTTATTTTCATAATGCCCCACAAAGTAGATCTTCGGGCGGGCGGTTTTTTATTTTTTAATTATTTCTTATTTTTGTAATTATTTCTTTGCCTCAAAAGTTCACGTTCTTGGTTTGTTTTATGTTTTAGGCCTCATAATCTACATAATAGCTTGGGTGGTATTTCGTCCCTTGAGTGCAAGAAGGTTTTGCAATGCTGAAGCATTGCAAAGCCTTATTGCACTCAGTGGACAAATTTATCAATTTTTTTAACTTGGGTAAAATATCAGCCATAAACCATTTCATTTTCATTTTTTTTTAAGTTTGCAGTGGTTATAAAAAGAGAGCATGCGGCAACCAAAAGGACCGTGTGGGAGGGCCTGAGAAACACATTTTCAACTTTTTAAGCCATAGTGATATTTGGTCCAGCACTCTGACAAGACAGACATCACATTTGAATGAGAAAACAACAAGTCCTGTTCATCAAAGATGAATTACTCAGCAGCAGTGTTTTGGGGTCTTTTTGCAACATCACCAACACAATACACCATGGAAGTTGGAAAAAAGCACCGTTTTGTTTCAAAAACACACATCGTTTTACTACTACAGCAGCTACAATTCTGGTTTCTATCAGTGTATCAGTAAGTGGTGATTCAATAAAAACAATGAAGTCCAAATTAATCAAAACTAAAAGCATGACAACATTGAGGATAAAGCACTTTACAACTTTCTATGGTGAAATCTTAATATCTCTGTTGATGTGCTCAGAATTCGTTTGGATAGTGGATTGGGATTCAAATTAAGCCAAGAAATGACAACTGGAAACAAAGCGGAATAAAGTTTCATCGCCACAGCAGTGGTACCACTGGAAAATATACTGGTGGTGGGAATGGATGGCCCTGTTTTTTTCAGGTTGTCGGGATGGTGAGGGAGGGAGGGGGTTGGATGGTGGCCAAATGTCGGGAAAACATTTAGGCCTTAGTCTGCAAATGTTTCCAGACCCCCCCCCCCCCCCCACCGGTTGGGGTGTTATTGTTTTTGTTAACCCCTTTACCCAACGTAACAACCAGACCGGCCAGCGTTAATCACAAAAATCACCATTCAATTTTCATTTTTCTTCTCATTTTTTGTCTCACAAACGAAGCTTATGACCCCTCATTGAAACGAGCTCGGTGATCTCGTTCCAATGGGGGTTCATAAACTATGTTTTTGACGCAAAAAATGAAAAAAAATTATTCAAGAACTTCGTTTGCAAGTGTCGTCTGCCTATCGCGGTAGGTAAAAGGTTAAAGATTGTTGAGAAAATGTGATACAGATTGAGAGAGAAGTGCGGGAAGTCAGGCTCGAACTATCGATCTTTAGAAGACAAATTCACTGATTTACAACGAGTCCAAGAGGAGCAGTCAAACTAGCCTGGATTGGTAAATGGACCTTAACTTTTGACCACTACTGTACTGAATAAGAGAAGCATTCAACATCCGTGCCGTTTTCATGTTGTTTGGATAGCCTTCTGGTAGCGAGTTTGTCTTCTGATCTCAACGTCGTGAGTTCGATCCCTGTACTGATCTAGAATTTTAAACAATAATTTAATTTTATTGTTAAAAACTGCCCAGAGGACTTACAAATATGCACGGGCGGAAAATACCCGACATCTTGATTTATAAGGATACTATATATTTATGAATATTATATATCAGTTATATTAGACTTGATAAGTAATGTTTCTGATGAGATAAATAAGCCGTGTTTCATGTGTCCTCTTAGTCTAGAGGTAACTACCTTATCTTGGTGTTCGAGTGGGCGCGAGTTCGGTTCCCGCTGTCGGCATTTTACAAGAAAGGAAAGGAATACTTGCGTTTTCTTTTTCCTTCAGTCCTCAAATATTTGAACATTACACTTCAAAATGTTGATAAAAAAAACCCTTCACACTGGTTTATACAGAATAACATACTTGTTTATAATCTGTGTTCGGGCCACGCTTCCATCCAATACTATTAATAGAGAAAATGATTATTAAAAACCCTCAAACATTCAAATTACACTGCCACCACTCCCCACCCCCACCCCACCTCTAATTATTCATCTCACCCCTCTAACAGTACCTGTTTAATATAACGCTCTAAATGTGCAAAATGATCTCAAAATAAACCCAAACAGCCCTTCCAACACCACCATCCAAGAACAAACCTTCGTATAGGTCTCCTTTAGTGTCGACACTAACTGGTTGAATTACTCTTGTTTTGGGGTGTTGAGTTATGATATTAGACATCAGACGTGTCGAGATCAGTTATTTCTGATTCTCTCTACAAAATCTATGTAGTAAAAAAAGGTTAATGGGAGGATATTTGATAAATGATTCCCACAGAGCTGATGTCTGATATTATATTTCAGAACTGCCTGGTCACATGTCATTTATGTTACTTAAAGTGAGAATACCAAGATTAACGTAGTTAAAATAAATACATAAATGTATACACGCAATGAATATATTCGCTGTCCATTAGTTCTTTCACACAAAACATCTTCGTTAAACGGTTTATTTCGACTTTATCTGTACGATCAATGTATTCCGTTCACGATTGTAAACAGAGACAAAAGATTTGAGGGAATCGAGACCCCAAGTGAGCAAATAGCGTCTCGGTATTATAATTTTGCAATAAATTTGCAAGCTTTCTTCGATTTTAGGCTGAATACTCTCTAAACTTGCCACCAGAAATGTCTTTTTGTCCGAATTTTTGTTTTGAGTTCTCTCCCTTCGTTCAAATCGTGATTTGGGTGATCGAGACTACTTGTGACAGGGTAGCGCCTGGATTACCCCTAATAATTTCTTCACTCGGAAAAACCAGCAACTGAAAAGGATTATTCATTTATTTATACTAATGACAATTACGTAAAACAGAAGCTTTCACTGATTAAGAGTTCGAAGTTTAAATTAATTTGACAATCAAGATATAATTTAATTCATTTTACAAACAACAAACTAGATATCCCGTCAAAACTTCCAAAATACTTGTAATCATCTGTGGCTTTTAAACACTGGCGACTCTAACATTTGTAGACTGTTTGTTATTTCCGTGTCAAAACATTTTTTTTGTCACAAGCATTGAACTTCATCAAGGGCTTGGTGCTTCGTCGAGAAATCGAACCCAGATCCCCAAGATCAAAAGTCTAACATTTCAAGTTACCGCACAGCCGGTACAACACACATCAAATCATTTTCAAAACATCGCGTGGTCAGTATATTCCCTAGCAAGCACACAACTGCAATGACTGTTTGCGTCTGTGGGGAGGTAATATTTTGAGTTTCACACCAGTCCCAAGAAATCATTTTAACTCGTCAGACATGGAATTTAAGAAAGGAAAAACCAAGTCTGTTTCCTTTTCGCAAAGGAGAATCGAACACGGAACCTTTTGGTGATGGTTATATGAAATTACCACTGGGCCACGATATTCTACAATCCTTTATCCTCAGTTATACAATATCAACAGTACAACTGAAACACATTTTATTGGAAACAATTTGGAAAAGCGACAATGACAGCTTGCGTCAGTGATTATTATTTTGCTCCAGTTCACAAGAGAACGGATTTAACAAGAGTATTTGTAATAAATACTCGGCTCCATGCGATGAGGAAAACATGTTTCCTTGGGAGATGTTTCAGAAGGGAACAAAATAAATCATCTTATGCATCCGAAAAGGGAATCGAACTCATTACCTTTTGATCAGAGGCAGACTGAAATACCTCTAAGCCACTAAGTCCTACATTAAACACGCCATAATTATGTCATTCTAAGTTACATTTAAACACACTGCAAATGACAAAATTGTCATTGAAGCCTTTCATTTGGCTACAATAACCGGTTACGTCAGTGAGTAACATTTTTAATTTCACGGTTTTAAACAGATACTTGTCCCAAGAAGTTATTTTTACTCGTCAGACATTTCATGAAGAAAAAGCAAGCTGACTTTCGTTTCGCAAAGGCGAAACAAACGCGGAACCTTACGGTCGTGGTTATATTTAATTACCACTGGGCCATGAAGAACAATAATTCATTAGTCGCAATTATACAATATTAACGATAGAACTGAAACACATTTTATTGGAAACTATCTGAAAAAGCAACAATGGCAGCTTGTGGGAATCGAACTCGCAACCTTTCGATCAAGAACACACTGAAATACCACTAGACCACGAAGTATTATACTATTCAATCATCACTTATATCGTTCTGAGTTACTAGTAATGGCATTTGAACACACTCTGAATAGCCAAACTGTCATTCCCATCATTCAGTGACGAAGCCGGGGTTGAGATGTGGGCATTGCACCCCCCCCCCCCACCTTTGAAATATTGGCCACAGGCCCCGAACCCCAATGGCCTTCTGAATTTAATATTACCAACCCCCCCCCCCCCCCCACCCCCCGGTTGGGCGCCTGCCACCTTAAATTTTGTTTCTAATAAAAAGAAATTTAAATGTTAGAAATGAGAGATTGAGCATTCCGAGTTCAAGGGAAAAGGATTTTTTTCCGAGTTTTATACATGTTCCAAGCTCTTGGTGGAAGTTCTGAAATTTCATATGAATTGTGGCTGAAGGCTCTAGCTCAAATAATATTGCATGCTGAAAAAGAAAATACGCTTTGGGACGACTCAGCGATCCGAGGAATCGTTCTCTCCATCTTTCAGTGAGCTGGATTTTTCATGATCTGGACAGATGTGTTCAGTCAAGTGCAACTGCCAATATAAATTGATGCCTGTTCACTGATATTATTGTAAAGACATGTCATCCCAGGTGGCTCAGTCGACTGAAACGTTAGTTTTGAATGTGTGCAAGAGGTTGCGGGTTCGACCATTCTCTCAAAAATATTCAAATATTTCCAGAGCCCCCCACCCCCCTCCACCGGTCGGGGTGTTATTGTTTTTGTTAACCCCTTGTTCCGAACGTAATGGGCAGACCGGCCAGCGTTAATCACAAAAATCACCATTCAGTTTTCATTTTTCTTCTCATTTTTTGTCTCACAAACGTAGCTTATGGCCCCTCATTGGAACGAGCTCGGTGAGCTCGTGCCAATGCGGGTTCATAAGCTATGTTTTTGACGCAAAAAATGAAAAAAAATTATTCAAGAACTTCGTTTGCAAGCGTCGTCTGCCTTTCGCGTTAGGTAAAAGGTTAAAGATTGTTGAGTAAATGTGATACAGATTGAGAGAGAAGTGCGGGAAGTCAGGGTCGAACTATCGATCTTTAGAAGACAAATTCACTGATTTACAACGAGTCCAAGAGGAGCAGTCAAACTAGCCTGGATTGGTAAATGGACCTTAACTTTTGACCACTACTGTACAGAATAAGAGAAGCATTCAACATCCGTGCTGATTTTATGTTGTTTGGATAGCCTTCTGGTATCGAGTTTGTCTTCTGATCTCAACGTTGTGAGTTCGATCCCTGTGCTTATGTAAAAAAATATTTATCAACAATAATTTAATTTATTGTTAAAAACTGCACAGGGGACTTCAAAATATGTACGGGCGGAAAATCCCGACTCCTTGTTTTTTTTAAGATACTATATATTTATAAATATTATATATTATTTATATTAGACTTGATAAGTAATGTTTCTGATGAGAAAAATAAGCTGTGTTTCATGTGTCCTCACGGTCTAGAGGTAATGACCTTGTCTTGGTGTTCGAGTGGGTGCGAGTTCGGTTCCCGCTGTCGACATTTTACAAGAAAGGAATACTTGCGTTTCCTTTTTCCTTCAGTCCTCAAATATTTGAACATTACACTTCAAAATGTTGATAAAAAAAACCCCTTCACACTGGTCTCTACAGAACAAAATACTTGTTTATAACCTGTGTATGGGCAACGCTTCCATCCAATACTATTAATAGAGAAAATGATTATTAAAAACCTTCGAACATTCAAATTACACTACCATCACCCCCACCCCCACCCCAAATTATTCATCTCGCCCCTCTAACTGTATCTGTTTAATATAACGATGAAAATGTGCAAAATAATCTCAAAATAAACCCAAACAGCCCTTCCAACACCACCATCCAAGAACAAACCTTCGAATATGTCTCCTTCAGTGTCGACACTAACTAGTTGAATTACTCCTTTTTTGGGGTGTTGAGTTATGGTATCAGACATCAGCCATGTCGGGATCAGTTATTTCTGATTCTCTCTACAAAATCTATTAAAAAAAATTAATGGGAGGATAGGTAATAAATGATTCCCACAGGGCTGATGTCTGATAATATATTTCAGAACTGACTGGTCCCATGTCATTTATGTTATTTAAAGTGAGAATACCAAGATTAACGTAGTTAAAATAAATACATAAATGAGTACACGCAATGAATAATGAATATATTCGCTGTTCATTAGTTCTTTCACATAAAACATCTTCGTTAAACGGTTTATTTCGACTTTATCTGTACGATCAATTTATTCCGTTCACGATTGTAAACAGAGACAAAGGATTTTGGGGAATCGAGACCCCAAGTGAGCAAATAGCGTCTCGGTATTATAATTTTGCAATAAATTTGTAAGCTTTCCTCGATTTTAGGCTGAATACTCTCTAAACTTGCCACCAGAAATGTCTTTTTGTCCGAATGTTTGTTTTGAGTTCTCTCCCTTCGTTCAAATCGTGATTTGGGTGATCGAGACTACTTGTGACAGGGAAGCGCCTGGATTACCTCTAATAATTTCTTCACTCGGAATGACCAGCGAGTGAAAAAGATTATTCATTAAAATCTTTGGTTTTATAATTATTTATTTATTTATACTAATAACAATTACGTAAAACAGAAGCTTTCATTAAGAGTTCGAAGTTTAAATTAATTTAACAATCAAGATGTAATTTATTTCAATTTACAGAAAACAAACTAGATATCCCGTAAAAACATCCAAAATGCTTATAATCATCTGTGGCTTTTAAACACTGGCAACTCTAACATTTGTAGACTGTTTGTTATTTCCGTGTCAAAACCTTTTCCTTTTTTTTTTTTGTCACAAGCATTGAACTTCATCAAGCGCTTGGTGCTTCGTCGAGGAATCGAACCCAGAACCCCAAGATCAAAAAGTCGAGTATTTCAAGTTACCGCGCAGCTGGTACAACGAACATCAAACCGTTTTCAAAACATCGCGTGGTCAGTATATTCCCTAGCAAGCACAAAACTGCAATGACAGTATGCGTCAGTAGCTAGGTAATATTTTGTTTTTCACAGTTTGATACAGACACTAGTCTCAAGAAATCATTTTTACTCGTCAGGAATAAAATTTGAGAAAGAAAAGAAAAAACAAGCCCATTTCGTTTTCGCAAAGGGGAATTGAACACGGAACCTTTTGGTGGTGGCTACATGAAATTACCACTGGGCCACGACATTCTACAATCCTTTATCCTCAGTTATACAATATCAACAGTACAACTGAAACACAATTTATTGGAAACAATTTGGAAAAGCGACAATGACAGCTTGCGTCAGTGATTATTATTTTGCTCCAGTTCACAAGAGAACGGATTTAACAAGAGTATTTGTAATAAATACTCGGCTCCATGCGATGAGGAAAACATGTTTCCTTGGGAGATGTTTCAGAAGGGAACAAAATAAATCATCTTATGCATCCGAAAAGGGAATCGAACTCATTACCTTTTGATCAGAGGCAGACTGAAATACCTCTAAGCCACGAAGTCCTACATTAAACACGCCATAATTATGTCATTCTAAGTTACATTTAAACACACTGCAAATGACAAAATTGTCATTGAAGCCTTTCATTTGGCTACAATAACCGGTTACGTCAGTGAGTAACATTTTTAATTTCACGGTTTTAAACAGATACTTGTCCCAAGAAGTTATTTTTACTCGTCAGACATTTCATGAAGAAAAAGCAAGCTGACTTTCGTTTCGCAAAGGCGAAACGAACGCGGAACCTTACGGTCGTGGTTATATTTAATTACCACTGGGCCATGAAGAACAATAATTCATTAGTCGCAATTATACAATATTAACGATAGAACTGAAACACATTTTATTGGAAACTATCTGAAAAAGCAACAATGGCAGCTTGTGGGAATCGAACTCGCAACCTTTCGATCAAGAACACACTGAAATACCACTAGACCACGAAGTATTATACCATTCAATCATCACTTATATCGTTCTGAGTTACTAGTAATGGCATTTGAACACACTCTGAATAGCCAAACTGTCATTCCCATCTTTCAGTGACGAAGCCGGGGTTGAGATGTGGGCATTGCACCCCCCCCCCCCCCCCACCTTTGAAATATTGGCCACAGGCCCCGAACCCCAATGGCCTTCTGAATTTAATATTACCAACCCGCCCCCCCCCCCCCACCCCCCGGTTGGGCGCCTGCCACCTTAAATTTTGTTTCTAATAAAAAGAAATTTAAATGTTAGAAATGAGAGATTGAGCATTCCGAGTTCAAGGGAAAAGGATTTTTTTCCGAGTTTTATACATGTTCCAAGCTCTTGGTGAAAGTTCTGAAATTTCATATGAATTGTGGCTGAAGGCTCCAGCTCAAATAATATTGCATGCTGAAAAAGAAAATACGCTTTGGGACGACTCAGCGATCCGAGGAATCGTTCTCTCCATCTTTCAGTGAGCTGGATTTTTCATGATCTGGACAGATGTGTTCAGTCAAGTGCAACTGCCAATATAAATTGATGCCTGTTCACTGATATTATTGTAAAGACATGTCATCCCAGGTGGCTCAGTCGACTGAAACGTTAGTTTTGAATGTGTGCAAGAGGTTGCGGGTTCGACCATTCTCTCAAAAATATTCAAATATTTCCAGAGCCCCCCACCCCCCTCCACCGGTCGGGGTGTTATTGTTTTTGTTAACCCCTTGTTCCGAACGTAATGGGCAGACCGGCCAGCGTTAATCACAAAAATCACCATTCAGTTTTCATTTTTCTTCTCATTTTTTGTCTCACAAACGTAGCTTATGGCCCCTCATTGGAACGAGCTCGGTGAGCTCGTGCCAATGCGGGTTCATAAGCTATGTTTTTGACGCAAAAAATGAAAAAAAATTATTCAAGAACTTCGTTTGCAAGCGTCGTCTGCCTTTCGCGTTAGGTAAAAGGTTAAAGATTGTTGAGTAAATGTGATACAGATTGAGAGAGAAGTGCGGGAAGTCAGGGTCGAACTATCGATCTTTAGAAGACAAATTCACTGATTTACAACGAGTCCAAGAGGAGCAGTCAAACTAGCCTGGATTGGTAAATGGACCTTAACTTTTGACCACTACTGTACAGAATAAGAGAAGCATTCAACATCCGTGCTGATTTTATGTTGTTTGGATAGCCTTCTGGTATCGAGTTTGTCTTCTGATCTCAACGTTGTGAGTTCGATCCCTGTGCTGATGTAAAAAAATATTTATCAACAATAATTTAATTTATTGTTAAAAACTGCACAGGGGACTTCAAAATATGTACGGGCGGAAAATCCCGACTCCTTGTTTTTTTTTAAGATACTATATATTTATAAATATTATATATTATTTATATTAGACTTGATAAGTAATGTTTCTGATGAGAAAAATAAACCGTGTTTCATGTGTCCTCACGGTCTAGAGGTAATTACCTTGTCTTGGTGTTCGAGTGGGTGCGAGTTCGGTTCCCGCTGTCGACATTTTACAAGAAAGGAATACTTGCGTTTCCTTTTTCCTTCAGTCCTCAAATATTTGAACATTACACTTCAAAATGTTGATAAAAAAAACCCCTTCACACTGGTCTCTACAAGAACAAAATACTTGTTTATAACCTGTGTATGGGCAACGCTTCCATCCAATACTATTAATAGAGAAAATGATTATTAAAAACCTTCGAACATTCAAATTACACTACCACCACCCCCACCCCCACCCCAAATTATTCATCTCGCCCCTCTAACTGTATCTGTTTAATATAACGATGAAAATGTGCAAAATAATCTCAAAATAAACCCAAACAGCCCTTCCAACACCACCATCCAAGAACAAACCTTCGAATATGTCTCCTTCAGTGTCGACACTAACTAGTTGAATTACTCCTTTTTTGGGGTGTTGAGTTATGGTATCAGACATCAGCCATGTCGGGATCAGTTATTTCTGATTCTCTCTACAAAATCTATTAAAAAAAATTAATGGGAGGATAGGTAATAAATGATTCCCACAGGGCTGATGTCTGATAATATATTTCAGAACTGACTGGTCCCATGTCATTTATGTTATTTAAAGTGAGAATACCAAGATTAACGTAGTTAAAATAAATACATAAATGAGTACACGCAATGAATAATGAATATATTCGCTGTTCATTAGTTCTTTCACATAAAACATCTTCGTTAAACGGTTTATTTCGACTTTATCTGTACGATCAATTTATTCCGTTCACGATTGTAAACAGAGACAAAGGATTTTGGGGAATCGAGACCCCAAGTGAGCAAATAGCGTCTCGGTATTATAATTTTGCAATAAATTTGTAAGCTTTCCTCGATTTTAGGCTGAATACTCTCTAAACTTGCCACCAGAAATGTCTTTTTGTCCGAATTTTTGTTTTGAGTTCTCTCCCTTCGTTCAAATCGTGATTTGGGTGATCGAGACTACTTGTGACAGGGAAGCGCCTGGATTACCTCTAATAATTTCTTCACTCGGAATGACCAGCGAGTGAAAAAGATTATTCATTAAAATCTTTGGTTTTATAATTATTTATTTATTTATACTAATAACAATTACGTAAAACAGAAGCTTTCATTAAGAGTTCGAAGTTTAAATTAATTTAACAATCAAGATGTAATTTATTTCAATTTACAGAAAACAAACTAGATATCCCGTAAAAACATCCAAAATGCTTATAATCATCTGTGGCTTTTAAACACTGGCAACTCTAACATTTGTAGACTGTTTGTTATTTCCGTGTCAAAACCTTTTCCTTTTTTTTTGTCACAAGCATTGAACTTCATCAAGCGCTTGGTGCTTCGTCGAGGAATCGAACCCAGAACCCCAAGATCAAAAAGTCGAGTATTTCAAGTTACCGCGCAGCTGGTACAACGAACATCAAACCGTTTTCAAAACATCGCGTGGTCAGTATATTCCCTAGCAAGCACAAAACTGCAATGACAGTATGCGTCAGTAGCTAGGTAATATTTTGTTTTTCACAGTTTGATACAGACACTAGTCTCAAGAAATCATTTTTACTCGTCAGGAATAAAATTTGAGAAAGAAAAGAAAAAACAAGCCCATTTCGTTTTCGCAAAGGGGAATTGAACACGGAACCTTTTGGTGGTGGCTACATGAAATTACCACTGGGCCACGACATTCTACAATCCTTTATCCTCAGTTATACAATATCAACAGTACAACTGAAACACAATTTATTGGAAACAATTTGGAAAAGCGACAATGACAGCTTGCGTCAGTGATTATTATTTTGCTCCAGTTCACAAGAGAACGGATTTAACAAGAGTATTTGTAATAAATACTCGGCTCCATGCGATGAGGAAAACATGTTTCCTTGGGAGATGTTTCAGAAGGGAACAAAATAAATCATCTTATGCATCCGAAAAGGGAATCGAACTCATTACCTTTTGATCAGAGGCAGACTGAAATACCTCTAAGCCACGAAGTCCTACATTAAACACGCCATAATTATGTCATTCTAAGTTACATTTAAACACACTGCAAATGACAAAATTGTCATTGAAGCCTTTCATTTGGCTACAATAACCGGTTACGTCAGTGAGTAACATTTTTAATTTCACGGTTTTAAACAGATACTTGTCCCAAGAAGTTATTTTTACTCGTCAGACATTTCATGAAGAAAAAGCAAGCTGACTTTCGTTTCGCAAAGGCGAAACGAACGCGGAACCTTACGGTCGTGGTTATATTTAATTACCACTGGGCCATGAAGAACAATAATTCATTAGTCGCAATTATACAATATTAACGATAGAACTGAAACACATTTTATTGGAAACTATCTGAAAAAGCAACAATGGCAGCTTGTGGGAATCGAACTCGCAACCTTTCGATCAAGAACACACTGAAATACCACTAGACCACGAAGTATTATACCATTCAATCATCACTTATATCGTTCTGAGTTACTAGTAATGGCATTTGAACACACTCTGAATAGCCAAACTGTCATTCCCATCTTTCAGTGACGAAGCCGGGGTTGAGATGTGGGCATTGCACCCCCCCCCCCACCTTTGAAATATTGGCCACAGGCCCCGAACCCCAATGGCCTTCTGAATTTAATATTACCAACCCGCCCCCCCCCCCCACCCCCCGGTTGGGCGCCTGCCACCTTAAATTTTGTTTCTAATAAAAAGAAATTTAAATGTTAGAAATGAGAGATTGAGCATTCCGAGTTCAAGGGAAAAGGATTTTTTTCCGAGTTTTATACATGTTCCAAGCTCTTGGTGAAAGTTCTGAAATTTCATATGAATTGTGGCTGAAGGCTCCAGCTCAAATAATATTGCATGCTGAAAAAGAAAATACGCTTTGGGACGACTCAGCGATCCGAGGAATCGTTCTCTCCATCTTTCAGTGAGCTGGATTTTTCATGATCTGGACAGATGTGTTCAGTCAAGTGCAACTGCCAATATAAATTGATGCCTGTTCACTGATATTATTGTAAAGACATGTCATCCCAGGTGGCTCAGTCGACTGAAACGTTAGTTTTGAATGTGTGCAAGAGGTTGCGGGTTCGACCATTCTCTCAAAAATATTCAAATATTTCCAGAGCCCCCCACCCCCCTCCACCGGTCGGGGTGTTATTGTTTTTGTTAACCCCTTGTTCCGAACGTAATGGGCAGACCGGCCAGCGTTAATCACAAAACCACCATTCAGTTTTCATTTTTCTTCTCATTTTTTGTCTCACAAACGTAGCTTATGGCCCCTCATTGGAACGAGCTCGGTGAGCTCGTGCCAATGCGGGTTCATAAGCTATGTTTTTGACGCAAAAAATGAAAAAAAATTATTCAAGAACTTCGTTTGCAAGCGTCGTCTGCCTTTCGCGTTAGGTAAAAGGTTAAAGATTGTTGAGTAAATGTGATACAGATTGAGAGAGAAGTGCGGGAAGTCAGGGTCGAACTATCGATCTTTAGAAGACAAATTCACTGATTTACAACGAGTCCAAGAGGAGCAGTCAAACTAGCCTGGATTGGTAAATGGACCTTAACTTTTGACCACTACTGTACAGAATAAGAGAAGCATTCAACATCCGTGCTGATTTTATGTTGTTTGGATAGCCTTCTGGTATCGAGTTTGTCTTCTGATCTCAACGTTGTGAGTTCGATCCCTGTGCTGATGTAAAAAAATATTTATCAACAATAATTTAATTTATTGTTAAAAACTGCACAGGGGACTTCAAAATATGTACGGGCGGAAAATCCCGACTCCTTGTTTTTTTTTAAGATACTATATATTTATAAATATTATATATTATTTATATTAGACTTGATAAGTAATGTTTCTGATGAGAAAAATAAACCGTGTTTCATGTGTCCTCACGGTCTAGAGGTAATTACCTTGTCTTGGTGTTCGAGTGGGTGCGAGTTCGGTTCCCGCTGTCGACATTTTACAAGAAAGGAATACTTGCGTTTCCTTTTTCCTTCAGTCCTCAAATATTTGAACATTACACTTCAAAATGTTGATAAAAAAAACCCCTTCACACTGGTCTCTACAAGAACAAAATACTTGTTTATAACCTGTGTATGGGCAACGCTTCCATCCAATACTATTAATAGAGAAAATGATTATTAAAAACCTTCGAACATTCAAATTACACTACCACCACCCCCACCCCCACCCCAAATTATTCATCTCGCCCCTCTAACTGTATCTGTTTAATATAACGATGAAAATGTGCAAAATAATCTCAAAATAAACCCAAACAGCCCTTCCAACACCACCATCCAAGAACAAACCTTCGAATATGTCTCCTTCAGTGTCGACACTAACTAGTTGAATTACTCCTTTTTTGGGGTGTTGAGTTATGGTATCAGACATCAGCCATGTCGGGATCAGTTATTTCTGATTCTCTCTACAAAATCTATTAAAAAAAATTAATGGGAGGATAGGTAATAAATGATTCCCACAGGGCTGATGTCTGATAATATATTTCAGAACTGACTGGTCCCATGTCATTTATGTTATTTAAAGTGAGAATACCAAGATTAACGTAGTTAAAATAAATACATAAATGAGTACACGCAATGAATAATGAATATATTCGCTGTTCATTAGTTCTTTCACATAAAACATCTTCGTTAAACGGTTTATTTCGACTTTATCTGTACGATCAATTTATTCCGTTCACGATTGTAAACAGAGACAAAGGATTTTGGGGAATCGAGACCCCAAGTGAGCAAATAGCGTCTCGGTATTATAATTTTGCAATAAATTTGTAAGCTTTCCTCGATTTTAGGCTGAATACTCTCTAAACTTGCCACCAGAAATGTCTTTTTGTCCGAATTTTTGTTTTGAGTTCTCTCCCTTCGTTCAAATCGTGATTTGGGTGATCGAGACTACTTGTGACAGGGAAGCGCCTGGATTACCTCTAATAATTTCTTCACTCGGAATGACCAGCGAGTGAAAAAGATTATTCATTAAAATCTTTGGTTTTATAATTATTTATTTATTTATACTAATAACAATTACGTAAAACAGAAGCTTTCATTAAGAGTTCGAAGTTTAAATTAATTTAACAATCAAGATGTAATTTATTTCAATTTACAGAAAACAAACTAGATATCCCGTAAAAACATCCAAAATGCTTATAATCATCTGTGGCTTTTAAACACTGGCAACTCTAACATTTGTAGACTGTTTGTTATTTCCGTGTCAAAACCTTTTCCTTTTTTTTTGTCACAAGCATTGAACTTCATCAAGCGCTTGGTGCTTCGTCGAGGAATCGAACCCAGAACCCCAAGATCAAAAAGTCGAGTATTTCAAGTTACCGCGCAGCTGGTACAACGAACATCAAACCGTTTTCAAAACATCGCGTGGTCAGTATATTCCCTAGCAAGCACAAAACTGCAATGACAGTATGCGTCAGTAGCTAGGTAATATTTTGTTTTTCACAGTTTGATACAGACACTAGTCTCAAGAAATCATTTTTACTCGTCAGGAATAAAATTTGAGAAAGAAAAGAAAAAACAAGCCCATTTCGTTTTCGCAAAGGGGAATTGAACACGGAACCTTTTGGTGGTGGCTACACGAAATTACCACTGGGCCACGACATTCTACAATCCTTTATCCTCAGTTATACAATATCAACAGTACAACTGAAACACAATTTATTGGAAACAATTTGGAAAAGCGACAATGACAGCTTGCGTCAGTGATTATTATTTTGCTCCAGTTCACAAGAGAACGGATTTAACAAGAGTATTTGTAATAAATACTCGGCTCCATGCGATGAGGAAAACATGTTTCCTTGGGAGATGTTTCAGAAGGGAACAAAATAAATCATCTTATGCATCCGAAAAGGGAATCGAACTCATTACCTTTTGATCAGAGGCAGACTGAAATACCTCTAAGCCACGAAGTCCTACATTAAACACGCCATAATTATGTCATTCTAAGTTACATTTAAACACACTGCAAATGACAAAATTGTCATTGAAGCCTTTCATTTGGCTACAATAACCGGTTACGTCAGTGAGTAACATTTTTAATTTCACGGTTTTAAACAGATACTTGTCCCAAGAAGTTATTTTTACTCGTCAGACATTTCATGAAGAAAAAGCAAGCTGACTTTCGTTTCGCAAAGGCGAAACGAACGCGGAACCTTACGGTCGTGGTTATATTTAATTACCACTGGGCCATGAAGAACAATAATTCATTAGTCGCAATTATACAATATTAACGATAGAACTGAAACACATTTTATTGGAAACTATCTGAAAAAGCAACAATGGCAGCTTGTGGGAATCGAACTCGCAACCTTTCGATCAAGAACACACTGAAATACCACTAGACCACGAAGTATTATACCATTCAATCATCACTTATATCGTTCTGAGTTACTAGTAATGGCATTTGAACACACTCTGAATAGCCAAACTGTCATTCCCATCTTTCAGTGACGAAGCCGGGGTTGAGATGTGGGCATTGCACCCCCCCCCCCACCTTTGAAATATTGGCCACAGGCCCCGAACCCCAATGGCCTTCTGAATTTAATATTACCAACCCGCCCCCCCCCCCCCCCACCCCCCGGTTGGGCGCCTGCCACCTTAAATTTTGTTTCTAATAAAAAGAAATTTAAATGTTAGAAATGAGAGATTGAGCATTCCGAGTTCAAGGGAAAAGGATTTTTTTCCGAGTTTTATACATGTTCCAAGCTCTTGGTGAAAGTTCTGAAATTTCATATGAATTGTGGCTGAAGGCTCCAGCTCAAATAATATTGCATGCTGAAAAAGAAAATACGCTTTGGGACGACTCAGCGATCCGAGGAATCGTTCTCTCCATCTTTCAGTGAGCTGGATTTTTCATGATCTGGACAGATGTGTTCAGTCAAGTGCAACTGCCAATATAAATTGATGCCTGTTCACTGATATTATTGTAAAGACATGTCATCCCAGGTGGCTCAGTCGACTGAAACGTTAGTTTTGAATGTGTGCAAGAGGTTGCGGGTTCGACCATTCTCTCAAAAATATTCAAATATTTCCAGAGCCCCCCACCCCCCTCCACCGGTCGGGGTGTTATTGTTTTTGTTAACCCCTTGTTCCGAACGTAATGGGCAGACCGGCCAGCGTTAATCACAAAAATCACCATTCAGTTTTCATTTTTCTTCTCATTTTTTGTCTCACAAACGTAGCTTATGGCCCCTCATTGGAACGAGCTCGGTGAGCTCGTGCCAATGCGGGTTCATAAGCTATGTTTTTGACGCAAAAAATGAAAAAAAATTATTCAAGAACTTCGTTTGCAAGCGTCGTCTGCCTTTCGCGTTAGGTAAAAGGTTAAAGATTGTTGAGTAAATGTGATACAGATTGAGAGAGAAGTGCGGGAAGTCAGGGTCGAACTATCGATCTTTAGAAGACAAATTCACTGATTTACAACGAGTCCAAGAGGAGCAGTCAAACTAGCCTGGATTGGTAAATGGACCTTAACTTTTGACCACTACTGTACAGAATAAGAGAAGCATTCAACATCCGTGCTGATTTTATGTTGTTTGGATAGCCTTCTGGTATCGAGTTTGTCTTCTGATCTCAACGTTGTGAGTTCGATCCCTGTGCTGATGTAAAAAAATATTTATCAACAATAATTTAATTTATTGTTAAAAACTGCACAGGGGACTTCAAAATATGTACGGGCGGAAAATCCCGACTCCTTGTTTTTTTTTAAGATACTATATATTTATAAATATTATATATTATTTATATTAGACTTGATAAGTAATGTTTCTGATGAGAAAAATAAACCGTGTTTCATGTGTCCTCACGGTCTAGAGGTAATTACCTTGTCTTGGTGTTCGAGTGGGTGCGAGTTCGGTTCCCGCTGTCGACATTTTACAAGAAAGGAATACTTGCGTTTCCTTTTTCCTTCAGTCCTCAAATATTTGAACATTACACTTCAAAATGTTGATAAAAAAAACCCCTTCACACTGGTCTCTACAAGAACAAAATACTTGTTTATAACCTGTGTATGGGCAACGCTTCCATCCAATACTATTAATAGAGAAAATGATTATTAAAAACCTTCGAACATTCAAATTACACTACCACCACCCCCACCCCCACCCCAAATTATTCATCTCGCCCCTCTAACTGTATCTGTTTAATATAACGATGAAAATGTGCAAAATAATCTCAAAATAAACCCAAACAGCCCTTCCAACACCACCATCCAAGAACAAACCTTCGAATATGTCTCCTTCAGTGTCGACACTAACTAGTTGAATTACTCCTTTTTTGGGGTGTTGAGTTATGGTATCAGACATCAGCCATGTCGGGATCAGTTATTTCTGATTCTCTCTACAAAATCTATTAAAAAAAATTAATGGGAGGATAGGTAATAAATGATTCCCACAGGGCTGATGTCTGATAATATATTTCAGAACTGACTGGTCCCATGTCATTTATGTTATTTAAAGTGAGAATACCAAGATTAACGTAGTTAAAATAAATACATAAATGAGTACACGCAATGAATAATGAATATATTCGCTGTTCATTAGTTCTTTCACATAAAACATCTTCGTTAAACGGTTTATTTCGACTTTATCTGTACGATCAATTTATTCCGTTCACGATTGTAAACAGAGACAAAGGATTTTGGGGAATCGAGACCCCAAGTGAGCAAATAGCGTCTCGGTATTATAATTTTGCAATAAATTTGTAAGCTTTCCTCGATTTTAGGCTGAATACTCTCTAAACTTGCCACCAGAAATGTCTTTTTGTCCGAATTTTTGTTTTGAGTTCTCTCCCTTCGTTCAAATCGTGATTTGGGTGATCGAGACTACTTGTGACAGGGAAGCGCCTGGATTACCTCTAATAATTTCTTCACTCGGAATGACCAGCGAGTGAAAAAGATTATTCATTAAAATCTTTGGTTTTATAATTATTTATTTATTTATACTAATAACAATTACGTAAAACAGAAGCTTTCATTAAGAGTTCGAAGTTTAAATTAATTTAACAATCAAGATGTAATTTATTTCAATTTACAGAAAACAAACTAGATATCCCGTAAAAACATCCAAAATGCTTATAATCATCTGTGGCTTTTAAACACTGGCAACTCTAACATTTGTAGACTGTTTGTTATTTCCGTGTCAAAACCTTTTCCTTTTTTTTTGTCACAAGCATTGAACTTCATCAAGCGCTTGGTGCTTCGTCGAGGAATCGAACCCAGAACCCCAAGATCAAAAAGTCGAGTATTTCAAGTTACCGCGCAGCTGGTACAACGAACATCAAACCGTTTTCAAAACATCGCGTGGTCAGTATATTCCCTAGCAAGCACAAAACTGCAATGACAGTATGCGTCAGTAGCTAGGTAATATTTTGTTTTTCACAGTTTGATACAGACACCAGTCTCAAGAAATCATTTTTACTCGTCAGGAATAAAATTTGAGAAAGAAAAGAAAAAACAAGCCCATTTCGTTTTCGCAAAGGGGAATTGAACACGGAACCTTTTGGTGGTGGCTACATGAAATTACCACTGGGCCACGACACTCTACAATCCTTTATCCTTAGTTATACAATATCAACAGTACAACTGAAACACATTTCATTGGAAACAATTTGGAAAAGCGACAATGACAGCTTGCGTCAGTTATTATTGTTTTGCCATAGTTTACAAGAGAACGGATTTATCAAGAGTATTTGTAACAAATACTCGGCTCCATGTGATGAGGAAAACATGTTCACCTGGGAGATGTTTTAAAAGGAAACAAAATAAATCATCTTGTGCATCAAAAAGGGGAATCGAACTCGTTACCTCTTTGGTCAGAGGCAAACTGAAATACCTCTAAGCCACGAAGTACTACATCGAACACGACATAATTGTGTCATTCTAAGTTATATTCACTGCAAATGACAAAATTGTCATTGAAGTCTTTCATTTTGCTGAAATGATAGTTTACGTCAGTAATATTTTTAGTTTCACAGGTTTATACAGATACTTGTCCCAAGAAATTATTTTTACTCGTCAGACATTTCACAAAGAAAAAGCAAGTTGACTTTCGTTTCGCAAAAGCGAAGCGAACACGGAATCTTTCGGTTGTGGTTATACTAAATTACCACTGGGCAACGACGAACTACAATTCATTAATCGCAGTCATACAATACTAACAATATAACTGAAACACATTTTTTTGGAAACTATCTGAAAAAAGCAACAATGACAGCTTGCGTCGGTGATTATTGTTTTGCCCGAGTTTAAACGACAACGGATTTAACATGAGTATTTATAACAAATACTCAGCTCCAGGAAATCATTTCTATTTGTGGGATGGTTTTGAAAATAACAAAATGAATAATCTTGCACATCATAAAAGGGAATCGAACTCGCTACCTTTCGATCAAGAGCAGACTAAAATACCACTAGACCACGAAGTATTATATCATTCTATCTTCACTTATATTGTTCTGAGTTACTGATAAGGGCATTTAATCACACTGTGAATGGCCAAACTGTCATTCTTTCTTTCAATGACGAAGCCGGGGTTGAGACGTGGGCATTGCAACCCCCCCCCCCCCCCCCATTGAAATATTCGCCACAGGCCCCGCACCCCAATGGCCTTCCGAATTAATATTAACCCCTCCCCCAGCCCCCCCCCCCCCCCCACACCCCCCGTATGTCGCCTGCCACCTTAAATAAATTTTGTTATTAATAAAAACAAACTGAGTAGTTAGAAATGGGAGTTTGAGCATTCCGAGTTCCAAGGAAAAGGATTTTCAGAGTTTTATACATGTTCCAAGCTCTTGATGGAAGTACTGAAATTTCAAATGAATTGTGGATGAAGGTTCTAGCTCTAATAATATTGCAGGCTCAAAAAGAAAATATGATTTGGAATGCCTCAGCAATCCGAGGAATCGTTCTCTCCATCTTTCAGTGAGCAAGATTTTTCATGATCTGGACAGAGGTGTTCAGTCAAGTGCAACTGGCAATATAAATTGATGCGTGTTCACTGATATTATTATAAAGATTTGTCATCCCAGGTGGCTCAGTCGACAAAATCGTTAGTTTTGAATATGTGCAAGAGGTTGCGGGTTTGATCATTCTCTCAAAAACATTCGTAATCAACAACTTTTCAAGTCTGATCTTTGAAACAACTTTTGTGTTTTGAAATCAAATGTCCCAAGCTAATCGTGTGGCTTTAATACTCCTCTACAGCAATAAATGGAAACTTATTGGAAACCACGAGTTAAGGTATTTAAGTAAGGTGAAATTTGTTTAAAATATTGACTACTGCCACTGTGTACCACTCCGTTGTGTTTGAAACAAGCAAACCCCTCAGTTGATTTTTTGTTGACATTTTAACCCAACAGTTTTTAGAGTGATAATCGCCGGGGTTTATTTTGGGTGTCTACATGGGTCGAATAATGGCATTTTGGCAAGTTTTTTCCCAATTCAAACCAAATATTTCCCAATCTGAGTCCTCATTCAAATAAAAATTTAGTTCTTCTTAATTCTTGAAGGTCTAATTTTGACTTTCACCACTTTTTACTGCAACAGAAATAGGTGCCCCAGTTGGTAGTTTTTAGATACGTTTGCAAGGTACATCCAAGGAACCTTGTCAGTTGTTTCTACATAGGCAGCCTAGACTTGTTTAGACTCAACCACAAAGCCCTAGAATGTAGACTATCACATAAATATCTTCATCATTAATAGTATAGAAACAATTTATTTGATAGTGATTACAGGAGACCGATTATTATTTCATGCATGTGTTTGTTATAAAATGTATATCATGTACTATACATGTAGTACATGTAGCCTCTGTATTAATGTTCTCAGTTCAATATGAGGTAACGTTTCTTATTATTTGTGTGTTTCTTCTCCCAAACAAATTCCCACTTGGAGCCTTCATGACGCGAATTTTACCAATTGCATGGACCTCGGACCCTTTTCCAAAGAGGGCAGAAGAATCCCTGATCGATTTACAAAAAACATTCCTATCCATCCAAGACAAAATCCTTCTTTTCTAATTCGTTCTTGGAGCAAATCGGTCATAGCAACAGAACTGGTTAGTCGCAACTCATTTATGCTATTTGAAATGAGAACACTAAAATTAACGTGCGGTAGTTAAAATAAATACACAAATAAATCTACACAATGAATGTATTCGTTGTTCATCAAATCTTTCAAATAAAACATCTTCATTAAACGGTTTATTTCGACTTTATCTGTGCGATCTATTTATTCTGTTCACGATTATCAGCAGAGACAAAGGATTTGGGGGAATCGAGACCCCAAATGAGCAAATAGCGTCTCGATATTAAAATTTTGCAGTCAATTTGCAACCTTTCGTCTATTTTGGGCTGAATACACTCGATCAGAAATGACTTTTTGTCCGAATTAATTTTTTGAGTTCTCTCCCTTGTTCAAATCCAGACCGCTGAAGTTAGCGACTTGAAATTTTCAGAACTTGTTCTACGAACCCTGGCCCACATTTTGACATCTGAATCGAGTGTCCTGACCGCGCTGCAACACCACGCGTTGCGTGGACAGTGAGAGTACTCTTCGCCTTAACTCTATCAGTTTGGAATGGATTTGGGCAGTGTTGTGGTCAACTGTAGAGCTGACCGCATATCGTCTGTACTACCTGTAGTCTATACTGTTACCATACCTTGAAGTAGCCTTTTGTCATTTGCGCCACTTTTGACCCAGATTTGAGGGTACCTTCCTTCAACCCCAGTTCACAGCAAAATTTAGAACTGATGTGTTTTCAGGTTTTTACATTTTCTGTTAAGGTATAAAATCAGCTACCAATTGCTGACCTTGATGTAAATCCGACTGGGATTCCGTGGTATAAGCGATTTGAGATAAGGTGTTTTGTCAATTTTCCGTCTTTGTTGCCATGGTAACATCAACCATCGCGCAAAATTCGGCGAAAATTCATCGTTAACATACCATGAAGTTGCAAAACTTCATTTGGCCAGCTTGAATAGTTGTTGAGATATTGCGCCAAATGCCTTAAAAACTGGCCACGTTTTTGGAAAATGTGCCTTCTTCTGAAATGCATCGTAATAGCTGCAGAAAAACATGTTTTCTTCCAAAATACGCAGACTATGGCGTTTCCGAACTTTTGTTAATTTCAGCCATTTAGACTTACTGACTGCAGTTATTAAGGAAACTGTGCTTAGAAACTGGGTTTTTTAACAAAGTTAAACAAACCAGATCTTTGAGCCTCTTTTTTCACCTGCATGCTGGAAATACGTCACTTTGTTTTTTCCCCTTCTTATAGAGGCCCAACCTTTTTCTACCACATCCCATACTTTTCAGACAACAGTCCCACTGGGTTAAGACGTTATTAAGTTATTCTAAACCACATATTTTTCGGCGTTTTCACGGTTACCAACGATATTCAGTAAAAATTACCTAGCCGATGTCATACAGGACTTTGAGCATATGCCCCTGTTCAAATTTCATCATGCTACTATGTATAGTTTCTGAGAACATTCGCGTCCAAGTTTTGCTGAGAAGAATGTATAGTTTTTGGGAACATTCACGTCCAAGTTTTGCTGAGAAGAATAACAAAAAGAAGAATAATAAAAGAACATGAATTTTCCATTTAACAATAACAATAAGTTTACACAGAGTGTAAACTTAATAAACTGCACAGCTGATTTTTGCGATCATGTTTTCGGTATATTTATTTATTGGTGTTTAACTTCACATATTTCTGCACAATGGCTAATCATGAGCACGAAGTCGGAGTATCCGGAGAGAACCACCGAGCAATGGCGAGCAACTGCCTGCTCACCAACATACCCACTCCACACAAGAAGGGTTAGCATTGGTTGAAGACAGGTGCACTATCGACGAGCACAACACCTTAGTGCACAGCGTCAGTGCTCCCTCGTAGGTAATGGAGGGGGGGGGGGGGCGGCGGAGAAGTGTATAGCCCTTGTTTTCCTTCTGTCCGTCTGTCCGTACAGACGTTTTGCATTGTAACTTCAAAGTCACCGGTCGGATTTGGATCTCCATTGGAATACTGATAGATCTGCATGAGGGAACGGAAATACACAAAGAAAGAGTTCCGTCTAATAATTTTTCCCAGAGTTACGGCCCTTTTCCCTTCTTTTGACTGTCCGTACAAACGTTTTGCATTGTAACTTCAGTCATCGGTCGGATTTGGATCCTCCTTTGATATGCTAATAGACCCTCATGAGAGAACGGATATGCACAAGGAACGGGTCCCGTCCAATAATGTTCCCCAGAGTTATAGGTCCTTTTTCCTTCTTTCGACTGTCCATACAAACATTTTGCATTATAACTTCAAAGCTATCGGTCGGATTTAGACCTCATTTGATATGCTGATAGACCTGCATGCGGGAACGGATATGTACAAGGAACGGGTTCCGTCCAATATTTTTTCCCAGAGTTATGTCCCTTTTTACCCTTTCTCGACTGAAGGCTACTTCTAACATGCCTGTGGGTCGGGCAGTGGCCCACGCGTTGCGTTGCCCTTGTTGGCATATTTAATAACCGCAGGACTATTCAAAGATCGCACGTTCTTCCGTAAACAAACAACATGGTGTCACGTTTCGGAAATATTAGCAGACGAATGTTTGTCGAAAAAAACAGAAATAAAAACACAGACCGCAAAACCAAAGGACACTTGACTCTTGTATATATATACTACTCAAAGTTTGCTAAGCACCACGTTTCTTCAACTACCTGTTTTACGTTTTAGTTGACATATTGTAATGAAAAGTGTTTCTATTTAATTATATCTTTAATTATTTAAGTACAGAAATTAAAAATTTATTTGTGTTTGACTTTCTTTTTTTAGCTTTTGAATACGATAACCATGGAATGGATATTATTGGTAGAAGAGGAAATTTTTTCAATTTACAAAAAAGTTGACGGAACGAACTGGTATGGGTTCGATATCGAGTATGAGACCCATTACTGTTAATTACAGCTTGACAACGCCTTCTCGTGCTCCCAATCACGTTCCTGGTGGTCCTCTGTGGGGTGTTGTTCCATTCTTGGACCAGCATGGCACCAAGCTCCTGGACACTTCTTGGCTGGACTGGACGGGCAGAAATTGCAAGCTGCAACTCATTCCAGACATGTTCGATTGGATTGAGGTCACGGGATCTTGCGGGCCAGTCCATATGCTCAGTCCCTCCCTCTGTCGGTACTCCCCGAGAGCATGAGCAACACGAGGACGGGCATTATCGTCCATCAGAATAAATCCATCACCCACTGCACCTGCATACAATCTGACGTGGACATCCAGGATATCACCAATATACCGCTGTGCAGTCAATGTACCATGTTCAAGGACATAGAGATATGTACGTCTATCCCTGCTGATGCCGCCCCAGACCATGAATGCAGTCGACAAGGGCGAAAGCTTGATATATATTCCTATTTTCGTGTTTTGAGTTCCCAATAAAACTTACTGGGCACTTTTACAACAGATTTGAATGGGAGGAATCTGAACGTAGAGGGGTAGCCACTACGTTCAGATGTGTGCTGTTGAACATTCATTTACTATGACTCAGTTACCTCTACCCGAGCCGTTTCTTCCCACCTCGGAAGCTCCTACCATTCCGTGGGTTCACTGGAAAGTAACTGTTGAAACATATATGCTAGCAATAGGTGACAATGAGAATGCGGGACCACGAAAGCAGGCTATCTTGCTACATTGCTTGGGCCATGAAGGACAGCGAATTTTCAACACGTTGACTTTAGTAGCAGAAGGAGAGGCAGGAGAGAATTCCAATATTTATTCACGAAGTATACTAACATTACAAAAACATTTTGTCCCAGTCGTGAACATTGTGGCCGAAAGATATAGATTTCGTAAACGTTTTCAACAATCCGATGAAACTGTTGATGACTATGTGACCACACTTCGCGAACTTGCGTCTACATGTAATTTTGGCTCACTACAGGATGAAATGATCTGGGATTAAATGGTTGAAAAGACAAACTCTAACCGCATTTGTGAACGTCTTTCACTTGAACCAGACCCCACCTGTCTAACGCCATCCTCATAGTCCGTCGGAGTGAAACACGACTTCTCAAGTTCAATTTCACAGTACAAAATTCAGGATACAGCACCCTCGGGTGAGATTTCCCCCATCCCACACCCTCACTCACCAGGGATAATAATACTCTCACATCAGCTAGCCAATCTTTTAAACAACAACATGGTAAACTAAACATGGAGTTGTCCCATAAGACGACGGTAAACCGTGTTTTTCCATGCTATTTTGGGACAATGTACCATGTTCTACAATTGTATTTTTTATAAGGGAACCTTAACACTTTCACTGCTATAGGTCCGTGTAGAGTAAGAACCCCAATTTTGAGGCCTTATGCTATAAGTCTGATCTGAGTACGGAGATACCCTATGAGGGAATGGATACTACAGTACATTGTAATAAATGTAAGCGACAGAGGATATGACGTAATCCATTTGTTTCACAATTTTCCGAGCTAACAACGTGATCAGTTGTCCAAACTTGGCCACCATAGGCCGTAAAATAATTGTTTGTTCTGCCGCTGCCACAGGGCGACAAAACAATAAATACAATAAATATATATAATGGCCTGTGGGACCAAGTTTTAACCCATTTCCTAACGTAACGGCCAAAACCGGCCAGCGCTATTCTCAAAAATCGCCAATTATTTTTCATTATTTTTTTCATTTTTTGTCTCAAAAACATAGGTTATGACCCCTCGTTGGAACGAGCTCGTGGAGCTCGTTCCAACGAGGGGTCATAACCTATGTTTTGGAGACAAAAAATGAAAAAAATTAGTCGTTCAAGAATTATTTTTGCAAGTGTCGTCTGCTTTTCATGTTAGGTAAAGGGTTAACAACATGCTAGCCTACAATAAGAGTTACCTTTTTGATGGTCTGGAAACGCGAAAAAGGAAGGGGCGAAAAAAGTTTAGAGTCATCGTTCATGATGTTCTTCAAACGAAAGTGTGACTCGTAAGAAATCAGGCAAAATTCAAGTGATTTGACTTTTGGACCAGACATCTCTTTTCTAATTGAGAGAATTTTTGCGGGGGAGGGAGGGGGGGGGGGGTGGGGGCGAGGTCGGGGATAATTACCCTTTGGACACTAAGTTTCTGAATGAGATGCTGAATAATGTTCAAATATGACTGTGCTAACAATTTAAAATTACAACAAATAAGTATACTCTCTTCGAGTTTTTGTTTTTTTCTCTGTAACTCCATTTCCCTCAATGTATGGTTCAGCACAGAATATTGCTACTTTGCGCAGTTACGAAGGGATAAATGCTGGTTTTGCATTATGTGTTTTGGTCAAAATAATAGCAATATTTCCGTGTCATTTCAGATCTACGTATCAGTAGGATGCTCTGCCATGTTTGTCGCACTGATTTGCAGCTTTGCATGGTTTGGAACACGTCGATTTCGAAACAGGAAGAATGCTCAAAAACTTATGATACGTACCGCTACTGTAAACTACAGTGGACTGGGATTGCACAGGGATGCTCTCCCTGTAGCTTCTGTTCCGTTGATAGAGAATCCAAATTATCTGGGAGATGATGGAACGCGTTGCATATTTCGTGATTCCGGTAAGTCCAGTCTTTTAGAAATATGCATATACTTTATGGCTTTTACTTCCGAATCAGCGCACATCCGGAAATACACAGCACTACACACGCGTGTCGTTCTGTGTTTATTACACGCCTTCACGTCTATAAAAATACAATTATTAGAAGGACACTTTGCAGTTCATTTGACAACTTTCAACACAAAGAACACAGTTTATCGCCAACCAACTGTGGATACACATACTCTTCTTCTTCTCGATATTCAGTATCCCCTTCATATATCCACTCTATTTCTTCTTCGCTATTTTCGTACACATTAAACTCGCCATATCTTTCTGTTTTAGACATTTTATTTAGTTATTTCGCAATCGGTTCAGTTTCGAGTGATCAATCGTCTGCTCATCGATTTCCGTTCGGCACATATGTGCGGAACGGATTTTAATTGTCTGGACGGTTTAGTGTTGCTGTAGATGGGGATTTCATAGAACAGGCAAGTAATAAATGACAGTGATGTGCAGTAGATCAGTGGCGTGCTGGATTAATTTAAGGCCCCCGTCCTTTGTTTAAATGGAGCCCCTAATCATCAAGCTCTCTGGTCATAGTATAATTCCATAAGGAATCCGACACTGTCAAGGGCTGTTTGCAGGGCTGGGAGGAGTTAAAAGTTTCCTTAACACGTTAACGTGTTAAATAATTCTGCGTTAAGGAGTAAAATGACGTTAAATGTTAAAATGAACAACATTTTAATAACTTCGGCCATTTTTATTGATTTGAATTGGAATATGATTGAACTTACGTACAGTTCGTCTCTTGAGTTCCAATGTGTTCTATGTGCCTACTGGCACATAGAACACATTGGAACTCAGGAGACGAGTAGTTAATATAGTTCTTTCAGATTATCGTAAATTCAAACATTCAACGATGTTTTCATTTAAGAATACAATCGCTGCGGCCGTATCCCTAGAAAGAGACACCCGCCGTTGCTCGAATATCAGCCCTTACATGGAAAATAGGCGTTCGGATGAAGCTGACATTACTGTATCGCCAAATATCGGCGGGTCAACTTCGCCAACGTTGGTAGGAGGGCCTTATGGTCTCTCCACCAAATCAATGGGTCGTATGTAATTGATAGACATCTAAATTATTCGTGTTCTTCAATATCGTCAAATGGCGACTACACAATTATAATCTTCAAAGTTAAACGTTATTAACTTAGTTTAATTGTTTTAACCTAACTTAGTTTAATTGTTTTAACGTTGTTAAAATAATTTGACACGTTAACGTTTGAAACGTTAACTTCTCCCAGCCCTCGCTGTTTGTTTACCCACTTTTCGTGGAGTTTGAAGACAGACTATCGTTGATCTAATGTAATGCTACGCATATTAATTCGTATCCATATTTATTTCGCCTTGGTAATATCAAAATATTAACATAATTGTTGGAACTACGCATATCTAACATCACTATCTGACATAATATTGCTGAAGCACAACCGATAAATTATGCTTTGAACATTTTAATTACAAATTTAATATTTCCTTAGTGGGTGAATACATTTTGCAAGAAGAAAAACTTGAGGGGTAAATTTAAGCTTATATCAAAATATTATATCACGCTCTGTGGTAAATATAAGTGTGAAATTGACAAAATTGTTATTGCGTCCATGACACGGGCATCGGAGCGACCCGGCACACTCGGGAGGTCTGGAATAATATGCTTGATATGTGTATTATGTAGCACACTTTTACCTGTTATTCTCCGACTGTCTTACATCTTCAGAATATACAAGGCATATACAGTTTTATTATATGACTGTGTAATTTAACCGCTAAATATCACTACGGCTTGACGATCCTTTCCTGGTCTCCAGAAAATCCACAGTGTGGAATCCGATTCCGTATCACTATAGTATGGCGGACTGCTTACGGTGCGTTCGAATTCGTACAATTGGCTGTTCAGGTCGCAGAGATTACTTTATTCCGAGTTGGATGGGTGCGCTCGAACGGCAGTCCGTGTTTTTTATCCTACTCAATCGCATCGGGAAATTCCTCGAAGTGTGCATCTAGTAGGAAAATAAATGTGAACAAAAATAATTCTTTTTTACTTCAATCCAGTTTACCAAAAAGGTTGGGAAATTGTTAATGCAATCCAGTTTACCAAAAAGGTTGGGAAATTGTTAATGCTTGCGTTGGCTTGCGATGATGAACAATAAGTCATATAATAACCTTTTATCGCTACAGTAAAGTGATTTGAGTCGTAGCATGCGGCAGCTTGTCTAATCCGGCGATCTGACCTTCTCAACTCGACGTGATACGACGACCCAGTCCTCTTCACTGTAGCAAGAATATGTATATATACAGCTCGGCCTTTCGCATTGCAGATGGCGCCTTGTTACACTCAGGGTACGATATAACACCCGCAACTAGGTTTTATCGATGATCGTATCAATTGAAAATGTTCTAAATATGCAGTCAATGTCAGCTGGAACAGAGTACTGTGAAACTGGACTTTTAACACAGAAATATTAATTAATGGAAGATCGGAATTCTGTCTCGTTAATATCAATCGTTTATCCAATTAGAAAACCGAAAGTGGCGTGAACTAGCCGGAACATTTCGGTAAAATCTGCCCAGTTCTATCTGCCCAGTTCTATACACAAAAAATCACCATTTAAATTTTAGTTTGTAATTTTTGCTTCAAAAAAGAGGAGTATGACCTTCCATTGCAATGCGCTCTTAGAGTCACGTCCATTGAGTCACGTTCATTGAGGCGTAACCAGCAAAAATTTGAAAGCCAAAAAATAGTTATTGTGGAAAATAAATTGTATGTCTAAATGTTGTTTTCTGGTAATGCCAGGTATAGGGTTATTTTGTTTTCGGCTGTGAGATTTGTAAATTAAGAGGGCGGATGGAACTGATTTGTGGGGTGAAGTGGTAAAACCTTTCTAATAGCTTAACAGTTACATGAATTGATTTACTGACGCGATGGACATAACGCCTTTTGTTACCTGAGGCCAGATTCTAGAACTTCGCTCTTGTGAATTCTATAAATATGCAAATATTTGCATAATATTCGTCAGTAATTCTATTTATTTTCAGCAGTTAAGTGTATAAAACACACAGACGTTACATTAATTAGAGAAATTGGACAGGGAGCATTCGGATGTGTTTTCTTGGGTAAATGTAATAACTTATTCGAAGACGGAAACACTGCCCTAGTTGCTGTAAAAACGATGAAAGACAATTCTGAGGAGCGTCTGGGGGAGTACGAGAGAGAGGTAGAATTACACATGAATCTGACTCACGAACATATTGTGACATTCTATGGGATCAGCTTTCAGAGTGACAGGCTCATGATTATAGTGGAGTACATGGAGAATGGAGACTTAAATAATTATCTACGGTAAGTATAACACAGTATCTGGACATTTCCTCACCGGACAAATATTTCCCCAGCTTTAAAACTGGACAAGTAGTATGTAGTGTGGTTTTGTAATTAAAGGCTGGATTACCTCAGTGGATGACCTCGAAACTGATGTCATAACATGGCCGTTCACGCGTGTTACCATGACAACTACATAAGGCATCACTGGATCACGTGACATGATGTCACTTCCGAGGTCATCCAACCTTTAAGTCAAAACCACATCACACACTACTTGGACATTTTGCTCCCCGGAACTTTTTCCACCGGATGTTTCCCCACTTTGCTTAAGTGCCGAGTGAAGATTTCTCTGTCTGGTGATTCCCCATCTAGCTTAATTGGCGCACGAGCTTGTCCCCACTGGACGTTTTACACTTTTTTTCCGGCTGTGAACAAATCTTGAGCTATTGATTTTTTTCCGAAATACATTGAACATCAAGCAATTTCTCCAGTTGTGAAAATAATTTTAACTGGTTGAGTGCTAGAAACTGCTATCAGGGCTTTCACAGAAATGAAAATCCAGAGCAAAAGCCAACATTTGCCTTGCTCATTTTTCATATTCTGTCAAATGCAAATGATATTTGGTTTATATAAATTTGATTTATCACAAATTATTGAAGAGTGCCTATGGAAATAAAATAAATTTGGATGAACAAATTCAGTCTACCCAAAAAATGTAGCCCTCAACCCAGTTTTAATTTACTGTAATTGTCACTGTATAGCTAACATTTGCCAAAAAAAATGTGGGGGAATAAATAGGTAGTCGCTGTAGATATTTTAGGACTTATATATATGAATGTGTAATCACATCGATGCGGCAAATGTTGCTTTGAAAAAAAATTGTTGATTAGACATTCGTGTAACCAACAATGATCACAGTTTTATATGTATCCGTATTTCGACGCAATGGGTCATCAGAAGCTTATTGTTGTGTCCGCAAGTCGATTGCGTCCGCAATACACGAGTTTATGTGTCCACGGCAGACCTGTGGACACAACTGACTTGCGTTTTGCTGATGTAATCGGCTTGCGGGCACAATTGGTTTGGATTTGCGGAGGCAATTGGCCCGAGGTCTACCCGAGGACACAATCGGCTTAGTTATGGACAGACTCTGTTCGTGTTTTGAAGCTGTAATTGGTTTTCGGAGGCAATCAGCCTTGTGGACCTATCCGTGTGAAACATACACTTAAACAGTTTTCCTTCGGGTGACAACAGACGACGAACGCCGGGTTGTTTTTTAAACGCCAATGTCAGTTTCATTATCAACTGTTTTTTGTGTGCTGTGGGGGATGTTTCTTCTTCTTCTTTAACCCTTTGAACCCTGGTGGTGCCTTCCATATTAGTTCAATGGCGACAACGGGAAGGGTCCATATTCATTATTTAGGGGTAGACCAATTACAATTTTCAACCAAGGCTGCACGTTGATTGATTGGTCTGCACTACATCCTCACCCAAAAGTCAACCTACTTAATGAAATTATGAAGTATCATGTTACTGGGCCGGACAATTGGCCTCTGGGGTTCAAAGGGTTACGTGTACTTTTAATGAGCGAATATCAAACGCGTTTGGTAAAGAGGAAAATCTATATTTGTCAGTTGAATCCCGAAATCATTTCACTTGTTTGGATGATAATACCACACTCTCGTGAAATGAATTCGGTATCCATCCAAGACGTGTAGGTATCCTTTGAGATAGGTTAACAGTCATAGCAGAGGTGGATTACGGGCCGCCGTGTGTAACGATTTGCAGAGGGTCGAAGGGGGAAGGGAAGGTAAGTCATCAGCGAACGGTATATAAAGAGTGGATAATATTACGGACAATCAATAAATGGTAATTAATAATTTAATCCTATAGAGCTCTGACAAACAGTGGGATAACATTTTCACTGACCCACTTCATAATACCAAGCAAATCCGTCCGTTTGTAGAAATAGGTTTACGGAGGACCAAAGCCCTATAACCACCACGAACTCATATTTTGAAAGGGTTAATTTTTCCGAGAATTTTTTTTACTGGTGAAATGTCAGAAGCCCAAATATATGAACTCTGAAATGAAAGCACCATAACTTAAATGTTTCATATTCTGTCGTTCTGTTTGTGGTATCTTTAAAGGGATTTTTTTTCTTGTATGCATTTGCCTTGTTACAATTCATGCGAGAGGGCCCATAGGCACTCTCCCATAAATTGTAACAAGGCAAAGGTTTGTGAACATTTATCAGTTTAAAAGTATTTTGTGGATCGTTTTGGTGTAAATAGTGGTAAATCCAATATATAGCGAGTCATAACGAGGCTTTGACAAAAGAATTTTGTTCATTTTTGAGTTTGAACATGCAGACTATGAAAAAAAATCTAAATATTGTCTTTTGTATTTTTATCATATACAGTGGTAAAAATTAACGTGCAATTGCCAGGATGTCCGCAGGCTAAACCTCCTATATTCTGTCTATTTTAGGTGCCATGGTCCAGATGCATCATACCTTTGTCGAAAAGTTGTCCAGCTTCCTGTCATGACGATAGCAGAACTAATGCATATAGCAAACCAAATAGCATCAGGAATGGAATACCTTGCATCACAGCATTTTGTGCACAGGGATTTAGCCACTAGAAACTGCCTGGTGGGTGAAAAACTTGTTGTTAAAGTGGGTGACTTTGGTATGTCAAGAGATGTGTACAGTACTGACTATTACAGAGTAAGTTGATAACCTCTCATTTTCATAAGTACAGCGTAAGTCTGATATTGCCTCCTCCGTTGGACAAAGTTAAAGTCTGTGACTGCCACGTCCCTGGGGTGAAGTCACGGTTTCCAACAGGATGACACATTTCCAGGTGCTGCAGAAATCAAGATGCGTCCAAACTTTGGACAGACAAAGACTCTTTTGGGAGTCCGGTGAGATGAATAGGCTGTATACACTAAAGTGGTACCAGTGTGTATCATTTAATTTAATTGTTTCCGTAACTGTTGTGTATTAGTGATATTCTCTGTACACTTCTGATCATAATAAATGATCCCAGAAGTGGACCTAGGAGGTGACGTCATATTGTTTTTTTTATGATTATTAATTTTGTCACCACTACTGACTTCTAACACTAACCCACTGTATCTGGTTTCTGTTATTGTTGTTACTAGCTCGGGCTACTACTTCCACCCATTAGTACTACTACCACCACCACGGCTTCTAGCTATACCACTGGATTCTACCACTGCTGCTCACAAGACTACTTGTCAAGACAATTGCCTGTGTACACCCATACAATCATTGTCATGCTTATGTTATGACAGTGTTTCGCGGTGGCTCAGTGGTAGACTGTTGGACTTCTATGCTAGAGGTCCCGAGTTCGATCCCCGTTCGGGACGACCCGCGTTGTGTCCTTGGGCAAGGCACTTTATTCCGGTTGCCTACATGGGGGCACGATGACGCCATGTACTAAGGCGTACTGCGCGTCGGTGGTGCACATGTCTTCAACCGCTGTAACCCTGCTTGAGCGGAGCTTGAACAGGGTTAGAATGTTGAGGAACTGGCAGTTGCTCGTCGATGCTCGGTGGTTCTCTCCGGGTGCTCCGGCTTCCTCCACCCGTAAAACGGTCACAATTAGCCATTGTGCATAAATATGTGACCTTAAACATCAATAAATAAATAATTAAGACAGAGTTATCTCTCCTCACCAAGTGGAAAATAGTGTGGTCTCTCTCTTCGTACACGAAACTGCATCAGTACGGCCTGTCAATCTTTTGGTTCATTATCGTTAAGGAAAAGTCCACGTTCTTTATAATCACATACATATATGTTATCACCACTATGTTTTATCGAGAAACTTGTATCAAGCCGAGACGGTGTTCATATTTGGTATCGCGGCGAATACTTAATGGCGAGTCGCGATAACTAATAGGAACTCCATCAATAGTGGTGATGACAAATCAATCTTGCCATCTCGGAAACGCGCTGGGTGGTAATACCTAATACATAATTTATCTTACAATATTCCTCCTTTTTTGACTTGTTCGTATATATTTTGACAACCTTCCGGCGCTTATTAATTGATTTTCTTATGAATGAATATCATGATGACGTCGTGGTATTACGTTTTTGATCTGTGCATGACGTAATCCCAATTAATTATTCCACTTGTACTTTGACCTCCGAAGTTTGTAGCAGTGTATCAGCTGTTTGACTCTTTGGGGTTTCCTTTCAGCTTTAAGGCATGGTAGGACTATATAAAAATATCATATCATGTCGGGACATTTTATCTGTATCAGGGGAAAACATTGATTGATTGTAAGATAAAATGCTGTATTGTACCACACTCCAGATGTCAGTTTAATTCCATCGAGGTACACTATAAGTTATTTTACCATTAAAACTATGTTTTACTAACAATGGGCTTTGGTGTGTGTTTATCTAGGCTATTTCGTGCCTACCTTCTTTTCGGTCAAACTTTTCTCGAACCTTCGTTTCGACTTATTATATTGCTGTATTGTACCACACTCCAGATGTCAGTTTAATTCCATCGAGGTACACTATAAGTTATTTTACCATTAAAACTATGTTTTACTAACAATGGGCTTTGGTGTGTGTTTATCTAGGCTATTTCGTGCCTACCTTCTTTTCGGTCAAACTTTTCTCGAACCTTCGTTTCGACTTATTATATTCTGTCTATTCACCTGGACTATTCCGACTATTCCCGTCCTCGTTACTAAAATTTCTAACTTGAACTGCTTCATTTGGCCAGTCAAATTGTTCCATAAAGTCCAATCAACAATCAGATTAGACCATTGCTTGAAATGAAATTATTGAAATCAAGTTTATTCAACAAAATACCAAATTTACAAGTTAGTTTTGTACAAAGAGTTTTGCATAAATAGAATACAATGGTAAATTGTTGGGAGACAACATAGACACATTGGCTGTCTTCCTGTTGCCCCCAGGAGGTGAAAAAGACTACACAGAAATCTCTACACAGAAATGGAGTAGACTGGATATTATTGTTCATAGGTACCACTGCCTATGGCCCAGCTATTCAATGAATGGAGAGAGTAAGGAAGACCTCGAATACGCGCAAGTGCAATTTGACGGTAGACTACAAATTTGAATCAATAAGATTAAGCGTAAGATGATGGGTCAAGACATGATTGGGGATTAATTCGAAGTCTGGTTGGATCAGATAACTGGAGAAGTCATTGGCATGAGCTGACAATTGCGTCATAAGAATATGGATGTTTTCGTCTTGACAGAGAAGCCTTGAACAGTCAGCGCCTTAAGTAGGAGTGTTTACAATATGGCTCGTTTACAAGTAGGAGGTGGGAATATTACTCTCTCTCTCTCTCTCTCTCTCTCTCTCTCTCTCTCTCTCTCTCTCTCATATTCATATTCACATGAATGAAGGGTCTCACAATAAAGTGTGGCGACGTACGTGTATCAATGAGGATTATGCCTACAGTCTGGGCACATATGAAACGAACAGTTAACATGTGAGGAGTAGCTTGCTAAGCATTCATTAGTAAGTTGTTTCTTGAAAACATGTCTTGAAGGTAGGGCCCGTAGGTTAGCGTCAATTCCATTCCAAATCTTTGGGAAGCTATGTTTTGGCAGTTTTGCAGAAAATTGGGTTCTAGCTCTCAGGGACTGTATCATGCCAGCTTGTCTTGTTTGGAGTCCAGATAAAGTGTGTACACTAACAAATGTTTCAAATGAGTCGGGCAAGCTATCGTTTTTCCAGTCGTGCATGAATAGAGAAACATTAACATTGTACAGATCGTTAAATTTTAGAATATTATTATCCTTGAATAGGGGATCAGTATGACTATTAAACTTTTTACAGCTAATTATTCGCATCGCGTGTTTCTGTAGAGAGTATATTTTACTGCAGGATGGACCATGCCCCCAAATTTGGATTGCATACAGTAAGTGACTATGAACTAATGTATAATACAATAATTTCAATGACTTCTTGGGGAGAACATTTTTTACTTTATTCAAACAATAGATTGCACTTGACATCTTGGAACATACTGTGGATATGTGGTACTTAAAATTGAGGTTTTCGTCAAGGTAAACGCCTAAGAACTTAGCGACTTTTTCTTGTTGGACGTTACCTATGGGTGAAAGCTTGGTATTGTTAAGAAAAATATTTAGTAGGTCGGATTTGTTCGGACTGTTCGGTGGGTGGAGCATAATATATTTACATTTACTGGCGTTCACTTGAAGTTTGTTGCAACAGCTTGTGCTTTAGTCACAAGTCCAATCTTTCTCTTTCTAATTTTCCTCATGAGGCCAAGAGGGCCTTATGAAAATCCCACAGTTGCATTGTACAATCATTACCGATTCAGAGGTCTGCTAGTGGTCCATCACCACTATTAACCACCATTAACCTTTACAACACCTTCTTTGAAGAATACTCTCACTCCTACGATCCTCAATACCATAGGCTTGTTACACAACTGCTACATACTGCACTCTTCCAGAAATGCTACAGTAACTGCTAACCTACTAATGCTGTTATTTTTTCTAATGCCTTATACCTCTTGTATGGTCACTGGTGTTATTTAGCTTCTACCACTAGCTTCTATTTTCAGTACAATACAAGCCGCTACTACTACCGGCCTCAGTGTCCCGGTTTGTAAAGCTACTACTACTTCCAGTCCTATGATTGGCATCTACAGCTTACATCACTGGTATTCATATTGTGTACTGTTCTATTGTGCTGTGTGTTGTGATCGATTGTCTGTTAAAGTGGTATTGTGTGAAATCTGCGTACCTCTTTCTAGGGCTATTTTTAACTTTTTCCACCTGTTGACCTACCTGGTGTTTCATAGTGTACTGTCATATGCTCCCTATCGGTAACAGGTAGTGCTACTGTTGTGTCTTGTTCGGTTGTCAATTCAACATCGGGTATCAAAGCGAAAGGGTGTTGTCATCAAATCCAACGATACCGATACACCAGTTTGCATCTTCTGCATACTTGAGAGATCTTATACTGCTGATATCTTTCTCTTTGTATCTATTAAAAATGATGGCAGCCCCAGTTACAATGTTGTCCTTCACCAATATATATCTTTCGTTCTTCAAGTTGAATAACGTGAAGAAGGTGTCATCAGTCTGGAACAGGTATTTCAATATGAGGCCCGGAACACTGATGCCATCCTTAAACATGTCGATGTGGCGTTGTTAGTAGAAAGCAAACTGTTTGTCAACAGCTTCAAGGAATGGTTTTACATCCCTGATGTTATATCAGATCAAACAATCACGGAAAGTGATCATTTTTTGGTCGTTTCATATCTGCTGGCTGTACTGGTATTCATCGTTTGTGATGTTTTGGTTTTTTTAAACTGCTGAAGAAGGCACCATGGTCTGGCAGTTGGTCTTGTTTCAATTTGTCCAAGTGTGCCGATCCATTCGTATGGTAAAATAAAATCCCTTGGTCACGTACATCCGAAGGTCTTCATCACAACCTTGTCGTAGCTGAATCCCACAGCGAGGTAATTACAATGTCAACACACTTGACGTAATCTGTGGAGACGAACAGATAGTTGGTTTTTTGGCGGCAAACTTGAGCGGGTTCTGTCTCCTCAGGCATGACATCAAATTATGCTTCACTAGATTCGCGTCGTATTTGCTCGAGTTGAATCCGATGGCGAGCATCTGTTGTAAGTAGTCATGGAATGTCTTCTGTAACTACCGTAGTATGAGTATGTTCGCCCGAAGCTCTGGCCTCGGGTTCAACGTTTCAATTTTCTGTCCGAGTTCCATTAAGGTCGACGAATGGTAGCTCTGCATCAGGAGGATGCAAAGAGAAGAAATATATGTAAGGTAAATCATATTTTCCTTGACCAGTTCCTGGACGTCTCGTAGGTAATGAAGCGCTTTGGTTCTTCGTATTCTGGAACATTACTACATCTGCCCACACTCAATAATCGGAGCTTTGTTTCCAACGTCAATTTATCACTACCGGAAGGTAGGCTGGACTTGTCAAAATAACTTTTGAAGTGGATATGTGGCCCGGTATGGGTAGAACGTTTTCTCTTCGGCATCCCACTCATGGAATCCCCCTTCTAAGATGAGTCGAAGAGTCGTATGTGATGTCATTCGTTCGAGCAAATACTCGATAGCTCATTTGCTCGAATAGATTCGAGTCGTCCGTGCGCTGCCTATTCCAGTTTCTGCTGGGTAGCTCATTAGCAGAACACGGTGTAGGTATGAACAAGCCTCTAGAGCAAGTAGATTGTATTCCACTGCTAGTAGTATAATAGTATGAAGTGGTAAAAACTGGGACACGTAGTGGAAGAAGTGTAGTGATGGGTACTGAGAGCCATAGTGCCACAAGTCAATAGAAATGGTACAAGGCTGCAAGGGTGGTAGAACACTGTAGTAATTGTGAATACAATAAAGGCTGATCATGGGATAGGGAGCTGAAGTCATGGGGAATTCCAATGACATGACTACTATGAGTTACATAGGAGCTAGGGCTGTATAGGACCTAGGAGTCATATAGGAGCTAGGAGTTGTATATGAGCCGTGACGTAGGTATCCTCAAATACCGAGATCAGAACAAGCGTCGTATGTGGAGTCACTCGTTCGAGCAATTGCTCAATGGCTCGTTTGCTCGATCAGATTCGAAACGTCCGAGCGATGCTTGTTCCAGTCACTACCCGATAGCTCATTTGCTCGACGTAGCTTTTGACCTTCTCATTGGAACGATGTCGTTGAGCTCGTCCCAATTAGGGGTCATAAGCCATGTTTTGGAGGCAAAAATTGAATTTCTGAATGAATTTCATGTCTAATGTGGGGTTCCTAGAACAGTTTCGAAACTAACTTAACAAGTTCCTTAACAGGAAGTGATGTCATTGTTGTGATGCAATGGACATCACGGCGATCTACTTAAGCTTAAGCGGCAGTGTAGTTATTGCCAGTACGTTATTCTTGAAGACACGCCACACGTGACATCGCATAATATACTACTCAAATTTTGCTAAGCACCAAGTATATCCAACTGCCTGTTTTACGTTTTAGTTGAAATATTGTAATGAAAAGCGTATATATTTTTTATTTAATTATATCTTTCATGATTTAAGTACAGAAATTAAGATTTTATTTGTGTTTGATATTATTTTTTAGCTTTTGAATACGATAACCATGGAAAATGGGTATTATTGGTAAAAGAGGAAATTTTTCAATGTGCCCAAAAGTTGACGGAGCGAACTGGTATGGGTTCAGTATCGAGTATGAGACCCATTACTGCTAATTACAGCTTGGCAACGGCTCCTCATGCCCCCAATCAGGTTCCTGATGGTCCTTTGTGGGATTTTGTTCCAGCCTTGGACCAACATGGCACAAAGCTCCTGGACACTTCTTGGCTGGACTGGATGGGCTGAAATTGCAAGCTGCAATTCATTCCAGACATGTTCGATTGGATTGAGGTCAGGGGATCTTGCTGGACAGTCCATACGCTCAATCCCCTCCCTCTGTCGGTACTCCCCGACGGGCATTATCGTCCATCAGAATAAATCTATCACCCACTGCACCAGCATACAATCTGACGTGGACATCCAGGATCTCATCAATATACCGTTGTGCAGTCAATGTACCACGTTCAAGGACACAGAGCTCTGTATGTCCATCCCAGCTGATGCCGCCCCAGATCATGATTGACCCTCCACCATAGCGGTCATGCCCAGCAATGTTGGCTGCATGGAATCGCTCTCTTGGTCTTCTCCGTACCCCAGACCGCCTATCTGTGTGGTCTAGGCAGTACCTTAACTCATCTGTAAAAAGGACAGGTCGCCAATCTTCTCTGGTCCATCAAACGTGGTCCATGACCCATTCATATCGTGCCTGGAGATGGTTCTAGGACAGCGGAATGCGAATATGTGGTCTTCTCGATCGGAGACCACCTTCGTGCAACCTTGTCCGGATAGTTTGCGTCGAAACATTTACCCCGCATGCATTCTGAAGGTCACTGCGAAGCTGGGTTGCTGTGGCAAAGCGGTTCCTACGGGCCTGAATGATCAAAACCCGGCCTTCAGCAGCAGATGTTGCCCTGTCTCTGCAACCACCATGCCGTCTTACTAGTGTGCCATACTGCTGAAATCTTGCCCAGGCTCTGGTGATCACCGTATGGAGCACAACAAGGGCTTCACCAACCTGACGATGGGTAGCCTCTTGCTCCACCATCCCCACAGCCCGCCACATTTCTGCTTCAGACAAATGTCTACATTTGCATTTGCCATATTCAATCATTAAATCACAAGAGTTTGTGTTGAAATGAAGATTGAATACCCTACACATGTCACGTACATGTAGACAGTACACGAAAACATCATGAAAATCAAGGGGTACATGCTTTCTATGACTGCCACGAAAAGGCTACCTGTCAAGAGAGCTAATGTAAACACTGAAAACCATCTCAATGCATTCCCCAATCATATCCACCCAAAATATCGCAAATATGTCACCAGCAAATTTCACAATGATGTGTCAGATATTTGGTGCTTAGCAAACTTTGAGTAGTATATTCATTGTTATGTTAAATTGTGTCGGCGGCTATCTCGATATTTTATAGTGGAATTGATGTTATATGTAGGGTCATATCACAAATGATAATGGTCAAAGTAATGCGTGCTGTGGCATCATCTTGATAGTTCAAAATCTTTGCTACGGATAAAACACGTAATTACTGACGTCATCAACCACGTGGCCGGTTACGTAATCGCGGACTTCATCAGATGAACCAAAGAACGGTACGTGTAATTACATTTCACAATGTTTTTTAGGGTTTTCTGTTCATCTGTCGTGAAATTCAACCATGAATCCCATCTTTCGGAATCAATTCCAAGATTTGTGGCTATAAATTATCGTTTCTTTTTTCTTTTACGCGACGTATGCGATGGCTCTTGAGCCAAGCTATGCTTTAAAATGAAAGAAAGATGTTTCGTAAATTATGACAAATGCATGTTTCCCAATTTCGAGTAAACCTTTTCTGACGAGTTCGTAGTATTCCTTTCCGAAACGACATTTATATTTGGTGTTATATTTGATACTGGACGCATATATTTAAGTCATTGAACGAAGTTGATATGATTGATAGCGATAACTAACTTTTTTAAACTTTTTTTCTTTATTTCTGGTCAAACTCATTTTTAACCCTTTACCTAACGTAACGGCCAAAACCGGCCAGCGCTATTCTCAAAAATCGCCAATTAATTTTCATTATTTTTTTCATTTTTTGTCTCAAAAACATAGGTTATGACCCCTCGTTGGAACGAGCTCGTTCCAACGAGGGGTCATAACCTATGTTTTTGAGACAAAAAATGAAAAAAATTAGTTATTCAAGAATTATTTTTGCAAGTGTCGTCTGCTTTTCATGTTAGGTAAAGGGTTAAGGTACAGTAGCGTCGTCGTGGACTGGTCGTAATTCACGCGTTTGCGGTGATGTCCACCCCTGTGTTTTACGAGGTAATAAAAATCCGCAGCAGCAAAATTTTAATTAATGAAGCACCAGGCTTAACCCAGTGCTTCATTAATTAAATTTTTGATGATTATTCCTGTAATTAGTGTTTGTAATCTAATATTATTCTTCTGAAGTGCAGGTTAGGCAACTTAAAAGGCTTAATATACTGTGGATGTGTGTCATGTTACCTTCGAAATGAAACTGTTTGGTATGTATGAATTTGCCTTGTTACAATTTATGGGAGAGTGCCTGTAGGTACTCTCTCATAAATTGTAACAAGGCAAAGACACGTGAATACATTGTGAGAATTCTCTCATTTAATTTTGATCGCCGTTGTTATTAGTTCTGTGCAATTAACTGACACCATATATACCATATTAGGCCACCAACAAACTGTGTAACTAATAATGTTATGCACACTTGTACGCAATCATTATAATTGGAAAATTTTCATCGGTTATCGCCGCTTCTTCACACCAGAATCACAAAGAATTAAATTTCTTCCGATTTTCATGAAATGTTAGTATGCTGTACAGCTCCAAAAATAAAAAGAAATACCTGATTTTTTATTTTTTGATTAATGTCATTTTCAACGTTTTAAAGTCATTTCAAGTTTTGATTTTACCCTTCCCCTCTAGCAAGAGCCCTATACCTCAAACCGTATAACGTTGCGCTAGAATAATATAACAGACGGGAAAAGGAATAGTTGGAATAGTTGAAGTCGAGCATTGTGCATTATTAGCCAAAATGTCGGAAAATTGTTTGCAGTTACGTTGGGTAAAGGTCCCACTCTGAACAGAAACAATGAATTCCGAATTGCTTTCCTCAGTCATCACCGCCAATATTAACGGGGGGCACTTAAAATTGTGAATAAAATGTGTGCTCTGGATGGACTCCAGTAGTGCTTTAACCCTTTACCTAACATGAAAAGCAGACGACACTTGCAAAACAAATTCTTGAATAACTAATTTTTTTCATTTTTTGTCTCAAAAACATAGGTTATGACCCCTCGTTGGAACGAGCTCGACGAGCTCGTTCCAACGAGGGGTCATAACCTATGTTTTTGAGACAAAAAATGAAAAAATAATAAAAATTCATTGGCGATTTTTGAGAATAGCGCTGGCCGGTTTTGGCCGTTACGTTGGGTAAAGGGTTAAGAATATATCGATGTACCAGTATATTGCAGTTTTCCGGCTGGCGATATCGCACACACCGGTGTTTTTGCATTAGGGAGTTGGAAACTGGAGCCTTCGTGTCGAGTAGGTACAGCCCCCCCCCCCCCCCCCCACCCCCACATCGACGTAGATGCAATAGGCCGCGCAGTCTTCCCGTCTTAACCGTATGTGATCATTTCTTGGTACGGATAAAACCAAAGTCAGACTTGCACCTGTATACAGTGCTAATATCCATTAAAAACAGGATATCTTTGACCACAGTGGTGGACTTGTACTCACCCTATGAACAGAGCAATGTGTAATTTGCATTTGAAACAGGAGATATGGCATTTTAGTATATAGCTGTCAATGATGCGCCTTGTTTTTAACCAATCGAACCCTGGTCGCCGGATCACACTGAGTGGGTTTTCGATACCGTTTCAGATGGTTGGTCTCAGAACGTGGACTGCACTGGAGAACGTCAATCGAGTCCGTCCAGGCTACCAACCGTTTCTAGATGCGCGTCATTTGTGTAAATAAACACTATCGAATAACGTGAATTTCCAATATTATTCTTATTTATTTATTGGGGTTTAACGATACTTTCGACAGCTAGGGACACCTCGTGTCCAAAGTATTTCTCTAAACAACTTTATATTGATTTCTCGTGGGAAAGGGGAATTTCCATAACGGCATATAATAAACAGATCATTATGACAGTAAAATGATCTGGTTTGACGCATTCCTTCCCGTTGACGAAGTCAGATCGTCTGATCACACTCGCTGCCTCACTGTCATAATAATCTCTATATGAAGCTTAGTTACTGATCACTATTGATGAAACAGAAAATTTAGAAATTATTCTCATATCAGGATCGCAGTTTCAGTTATTTGTTATTTATCACCCCGCCCCACAAACACACACCCGCTATAACGCTGACTCTATGAAAATAACGTGTGTGACACCCTCTTCCCTCATGATACACAAATCTGTAATATTTCATTTAGAAAGCTTTATATATATTACCCAAGCAAGTAAATTCAGTGATTTAACTCTTGATCACTTGCTTTGCCCTGTACTTTTGGAGTACAGACAAAAATATTATTGTGATACTCCTTTCCCTAATGGTATACATGCCTGAGAGGATGAATTAACCCTTTACCCAACAAATCGGCAGCATCCGCCCGCGTAATATGCAAATTCAGCAGCTGAAAAAATATTATTTTTCAAAAAAATTTCAACAAAACCGTATCATGTGACCCCTCGTTGGAACGAGCTCGTCGAGCTCGTTCCAACGAGGGGTCACATGATATGGTTTTGTTGAATTTTTTTGAAAAATTGGAAAAAAATGATATTTAAAATAATGAATTTTGATATCGTCTGCGTTGGGTAAAGGGTTAATAAAGGCATCAATGGCTGCGACGATGTGGCCAGAACCAACATGATCGACGATTTGGCCATTAACTCCTTGTTCTTACAACAAACTTTTGCGATATGTCATCTGCAAGGGTGAAAGCTACCCCTATGACATCCGGGAGTTCTTCATTTGCATTCGTTTGGTGTGTGCGATCTCACTCGCATCTGTAGTTTCAGATGCATGTGGAAGTGGAAAGGGAAGGAAATCATTCTACTCATCAACTGTCCACCTTATACAAATAGTAGACAGCATTTGCAGAAAAGATTTCCTGAATAACTAAATATTTTCATTTTTAATAATAATAATAATAATAATAATAATAATAATAATAATAATAATAATAATAATAATTTGGTCGTTACGTTGGATAAAAGGTTAAAAGTGATCCGTATAAGTCGATTAGACTGTATCTCACTACAAATTTTTATTGTACTGTACTCAATAATCAGAATAAATATGTTGTTTCAGTGAGATTAGTTTTATTCTTTCGTTTTCTAAACCCAAAACTTTCCACATTGCAGGTTGGGGGATCGGCCCTGCTACCCATACGTTGGATGCCGCCAGAAAGTGTACTATACAGAACATTTACAGTGGAGACAGATGTCTGGAGTTTTGGTGTGGTTTTATGGGAAATATTTACGTACGGAAAGCAACCGTGGTATGAATTATCAAATAATGAGGTATGTCAGTATTTATCACTCAATAACTCCGAGCAGGGCCGAATTTGGGATGTAGATATGAGGGAGGTGGTTGGTGAAATTTTCGACAATGTGCTAACATGAAAATGCGGCTGGCATACCACACAGAGACATTTTGATTCAATCTGGAGACAAATCATGTTATTCAATTTATCCTGGTAGGGGAACCACTTTTGGTTACATGGAACCAAACATACAGATGTTTTGGTTCTTCAATCTTTCTCGTCGAGCTCGTTCCAATGAGAGTATCACATATGATTTTTTTAATTGTTTGAAAAACTTGAAAAAAATAACAAATTTTGACATCGCATGCGCTGGGTAAAGGGTGAAAATGAACTTGTTATCAGATTAGCGGTTTTCGCTGAAAATGTTGGTATTCGAGCGAATGTTCTGATGAGCAACAAATATGCCCGACAGACATGGTCATGGGGGAGGGGCGCACCACCGCCACCACACGACTAGCTTCGGGCCTGCCTGTGATTGTCAAAACGACAGGCTTGTTTCGTTGGTGAACGACTTTAAAAAGTCAGCTTTCGAATGCATTAATCCCTGGACAGGAACGAAAATACCGCGAATCGGTGGAAATGTCAGTCATAACATGCACAGCGCCCATTTGTTTTTGTATGCACACATGTGTAGCCCTTTGGGGGATTGCATGCATGCGTATCCGATGGGTGCTGTTGAGGTTGGGAAATATATTATATTTTCTGACGGGTATCAACGACCCGAGGTGGAGTTTTTCCTGTACTTAATGAGCTCCGATAGATTCCAATAACGTGGGAGGCACTTCGAACTTGGAAGGGCCCACTCACTGATAGATATCAGCGGTATCCCATGTGCCTTGGTGGAATGTTAGGAGTACAATTAACAATCTAATTTAGGAACTCACTCACCTCTAAGCTGAGAAAAATGCACATTGTTTGCTCCACATTTAGCATTACCAATTTTTCGGCTAGATGGGGAAATTTGTTAATTATGAAGCCCAAGATGTGCATTTTTCTCGATTTTTAAGTCATTAGTAAAGATAAATCAACCCTAGGAATCTTTGGTCATATCGTCGCCTGAGTGCTAGAATGTTCTTTGTCCCCTATGGGACAAAGAACATTCTAGCACTCAGCCGACGATATCTCAAGAGTAAATAGTCTGTTGACTCCTTTCCTGTTAAATCTTTTACCTAACACGAAAAGCTGATTTGCAAACAATATTATTGAATAACTAAGTATTTGCATTTTTTGCATCAAAAACATAACTTATGACCCCTGATTGGAATGAGCCCAATGAGCACTTTCCAATGAGGAGTCATAAGCTATGCTTTGATCAAAAAATGAAAAACAATAATAAAAATTGAATGGTAATTTTGTGGAGTCGCGCTGGCTGATTTTGGCAGTTATGTTGGTTCTTAAAGGGTTAATTACTCTAGGACTGCATTGACGAGTTGGTCAAGATAATTATGGTTACGCCTCCCCTGCCCGCATGTTTCCTATGCCCCTGATAGATTCATCCATGAATTATTAAGGGACGCAATTTAGTTGTCTCCTCTGTTCAGCAATTTCGTTTACCATAGCTATCTTGTTATTTTTTTTTATATTACAGGTGATACAAAATATTCAAAATGGTGACTTTTTGAAACAGCCAGAACTGTGCCCTGATGGAGTATACAAAATAATGACTGACTGCTGGCATCAAAACCCTAGTCAAAGACTAACCATGAAAGAAATTCATAAGCTTTTAGACAGTCTATGCCTTTCACAACCAAACTATTTGGACCTGATAGCATGAATCTGATTTGTCACCCTATTGTTAATTCAACCGTTCTGAGATGTGAAAAAACGTAAAAAGTACTCAGCAGCAAATCTTTCCATATTGCAATTGGAAATAATTAAGCATCTTTCATTTTATCGATGAGCACTGTCAAAGAATTACAATTGGTTACTTTTTCACCATCTCCTGTACAAAAGAATCATCGGAGAAAAATTTTCTGGCCCATTACCTTACATGAAATAACAAATTTGAAGTCTCTCACATTTCTTTTTTTTCAAAAACAGCTCATGGTCCCTCATTGGGCCGATCCTTTTCTCGTTCCAATAATGGGTCATAAACTAAGTTTTGAAGATAAAATTTTAAACATATGACAAAATATGATTAGCGATGGATAGAATCTCCATTGAATTAGATAAAGGGTTAACGGTGTAGCTGATGTAGGGGTCCTACTAAATTCCGAGCAGTAATGAAAAACTAAATAATATAAGATATATTATGTAATATAAAGACTGGAATGTAGTATTAATTAAAATTATTTGTAGTTTTTATGTCTATTTGACAATTTATAGACATTTAAATGTTGCGCGTTGCAAGATATAAACTGTTGTTTTGTATTTGGTAGGCTACACCGTATTCGCTATTTCTTGGTTAATCCTTTAACTTAACGAATCTGCTGCAACCGTCAGCGTAATTTACAAATCATCGAGCAGTTAAAAATGATTATTTTTCAAACAATTTTAGCAAAGTTATATCATGTGACCTCTTGTTTGAACGAGCACTTTCCATTGGGGGGGGGGGGGGGGGGGGTACATGGTATGGTTTTGTTGATTTTTTTTTTTTTTTAAACGAAAAAATAATATTTAAAGAATTAAATTTTGATAATCAGTGCGTTGGGCAAAGGGTTAATATAAAGCAGTCAGCGACAATGAGTTGCATTAAGTTATTCCTAATTGACTGTCTCTACTTTTTACCTGAAGCCGATGGTGTGGTGTTAATCTAGTAGGAAAAACAAGCTGGCACACACACTGCAGATGAGTTTTCGTGAGAGAGTGCTCACTGTAGAAACAAGACATCTCCCGATGTGTATTTATTATTTGTTTATTTATTGGTGTTTAAGGTCACATACTTATGCACAATGGCTAATCGTGACCGCGACAGTTTTACGGGTGGAGGAATCCGGAGTACCCGGAGAGAACTACCAAGCATCGACGAGCATAGACGTCCAACAGTCTACCACTGAGCTCCCGATGTGTGCAGCGCACACAAATTACAGGTGACGACGTTCAATAGTACCCCCAAACTTGAATGTTTATAGATTTTCAAACAGATATAAAAAAAAAAATTATTTTTTGTCATACGACATTCCAGTCACTTTATTTCTTAATAAGTCTTATATTATTAATTTTATACATTATCTCATTACTGCTCGGTATTGCTCGGTTCATCTCGGTATTGCTCGGTATTTAGTATGACTCCTGTGTATATGCTTATTTCGTCAAAGGTAGGGGACGGTGGGGGGGGGGGGGGGGGGGGGGGGGACTGCCGATAGGTGGCAATGAACTTCCAACCAACATCCTTTCCAGTCGTAATATTCTTATATTCTCGGTTTTGTGTCGCAAAATTGAGCTGTAGTTGGATTTCACACAGAGTGAATCACAAAATAATATTCAAAAATGACGTGTACAGCACCTGCGGGGAGTAATTTACTAAGGACGCCTATAATCACGTATGATTATGCAATTTGATTAACCCTTCCCTGACTTTTGTCGTCATGAAAATCGACACACGATTAAGTCCCCCACCCCCGCCCCCATTGAAATCATTGGACACGCAACGGAGGTTGGCATTTTTACGATTTTTACGAAGCAAGTTGAGAAAACGCCAATGGCATCAGTAGAAAATAAAGTCAAGTTTCGTTTTGCTACTTTTAATAAACGAAAACAACAGACAGCTCTTGGAGCTGTCTGTTGTTTTCGTTTATTAAAAGTAAGAAAATGAAACTTGGCTTTTTATGGCAAGCTAATTGGAAGCAACTAGTCCACAGATAATCCGTCATGAAGAATATCTATCAGTATCACACCTTCCAACACTTAATATCCACTTTGGCTCTTTGTTTTGCGAATGTAAGTTTACAGTAATCTGTAAGTTGTTATTCTTCTCAGGAAAAACACTGGCAAACATCACCTTAATGGAAGGACATTGTCTATTACTTTCACAATACGCACAATCTTGATATAATGGGGCAGAAAAAAAGTTAAAGAACATCAAAAGATGTTCGAAACGTCGTTTTCTTATTCATATAAGGACTCTCAACAGAGAATTATCGTCAAACAATCAAACTGTTTGGGAAAAAAAGTTTGAAAAGCCAGTGTCTGTATTTTTATACTACTGTACCAGACTGTACGGGAACATGCCTCAAGTTTGTGGAATGATGCACACATCGGTAACACAAATTCGTAACATTTAGAAATCTCAATCTTTATCAGAAATTCCCATTCCCTTAGTGTTAAATTTTCTGACAGCTTGGGGAAATTAGGGAGAGCTGATTGTCCCGTAAGTCTTTTCCAATGCCGAAAATTGTCAGCCGTGCTTTCCCTTTGCCGAGAACTGATGTAAGATACACAGTTGTGTTCATCGGGTAAGTTTCAATACACTAGTATAATGGGTGACACAACAAGTGCTGACTGCGAATCAAAATGAGCCCTGGAAAATTATTTCCTTGTTACGACCCACTTTTCTTGCACTAAACGCAATTCGAGTCGCGGACGATTTCCGGCGAGGATTTCTTTGAAGAATTTAAAAAAAAATAAAAATTGTTTGATATGATGCGTCTGAAACAAATTTGACTTCAACCCTGTGCTCCCGAAAGTTCTGGTTTTATACAGTGTCATCCGCTGCTGATTGATGCATTTGCAACTTGCAGGGACGATCTTTGAATATTTTAAACCTTTACCTAACGTAGCGGTCAAAACTGCCATTGCTATTCCTAAAAATCGCCATCCAAATTTTATATTTTATTATCTCCCACCATGAATTGTAGGGGGGGGGGAGGGGGGATGATATACGAATCGGGATGATATACGAATCGGTTTCATCTGATCGTCTGTCCCTACCTCCGTTCTTCCCCATTTCTTGTCATCACATTTCAAAGAAACCCGTTCAAGGTGTTTTCCATATTTAATGTGTAGCTCTTTTGTGATAATATCATGAATGGAACTGCGAAGTAGCTGTTTCCAAGTATTTCTTTGCGAGTTATTGCCCTTGACTTGAGTGGTGGTGCATTGACGACCCCCCTATGTCGTTACACTTATTTTATTTTCAATGTTTGCCTCAAAAATATAGCTTATGACGCATCAGTGTAACCAGCTCATTCCAGTGAGGGCTTATAGGCTATGTTTTTGAGGCAACAATTGAAACGTTTTATTGTTTTGTTACATTATTTGACAAGTGTCGTCCGCTGTCCGTGTTAGATGAAAGTTTGTCACCGCGGTTCGTTAACATGTTGTCATCCACTTCTCGGTCTACTGTTAGCCAATGACCTGTAGGCAATACAGACCTCCTCGCCATTCTTGAAATCATCAGATGTCCTTGATCGTTGATTAACGGCCCTTGTTGGCTGTCATTTTTTAGTATCTGCAATCCTGATTGGCAGGATAATATGAATCTCAAATCGTTCATTATTAAGTTCTTTCACACAGATCGTACAAACAACTGTCGGGTGGTTTAAAAGTGACTTCCTCCGTACAGTATTTCCAATTAACTATCAAAGATCAAAAACATTTTATAGGCCGATATTGAAAAAAAACGTATTTTGTTATGTATACCATTGTATAGTTTTAAAGCTTTACTTTTCTACTTCATATTTTTGTCTCTTCTGACTTCCATGTGCCGTTGGCTTTTTGTTATAAATCACAGAAGGATGAGAAGTTGGAAACAGTTTTCCATCGGTAACGGGTTCAATGTGACCCGGATATGGGGCATTTCCAAGTGTCGTTAAACCCCCTGAATGTGGATTTTTTTAAAACAACTTTTATGGGTTGACAAAAGTTATAAGAACGCAATGTGGGGTATATAACGTTTATACATACCCCCTGCTACTGTATAGAATTACACTTCTGAAGAAAAGTTCCAAAACTACTCTCTGAGATCTGAAACGTCTAACTAACGCCAAATTGTTGAGGGGTATTATGCACAATATTTTCGTGCTCCACATCTAGGTATTAAAGATGTGGGACATTTTTCTTTTCAATACATTTTTCTTTTTAATACCTAGTTGTTCCACGAAAATATTGTGCCTGCATCGCACCCCACAACTTTTTGAGTTATTTCGCAATATAGTTAAATAGAGAATAGTTATTTTACTCTCCCGGTCTTGTAACTTTTCTCAGCCCTTCAAAAGTTGTTTTAATCCTTTAAAAAGACCCAAACATAACGGCCAAAACTGGCCAGAGGTATTCACAAAAATCACCGTTCAATTTTCATTATTTTTTCAATTTTTGTCTCAAAAACATAGCTTATGACCGCGCGTTGAGCTCGTTCCAATGAGGGGGTCATAAGCTATGTTTTTGACGCAAAAAGTGAAAAATATTAGTTATTCAGAAATTTTATTTGCAAGTGTCGTCTGTTTTCGTGTTAGCTAAGGGTTAAAGGAACTCATACTTAGGGGGTTTAATGATACCTGAAATTGCCCTATATCCAGATCAATCCATGCTTATATAAATTCGTTCATGTTTGTAAAATATACTTCATATTTTATGGAAATAAAAATATATATTACCTAATACCATTCCGACTGTACTTCTTGAATCCATGTTTTCGCTGTATGTGCCCTTGTGTTGATTGTGTTGTGCGCACATCGTGCATAAGCACCCAAGCACGTTTGGGAAAATCGAAATATTTGTCTAAAGCAGATACAGCCCATAACATATATATAGGTAGAACATGTCCAGGAATGGTGGGGTCAGAGCAGTTAGCACAGAGCCTGGAATCCATTTGCAGAACCCCACTTATGGAAACCCATTTTTCCGAGATGAAGAATCGTACGTAGAGTCACTCGGACGAACAATCGCTCGATAGGACGATAGCTTATTTGCACGGTGGGATTCTAGTCGTTCCAGCGATACCTATTCGAGTCATTAATCGATAGCTTATTTGCTCGATAAGATTCGAGTCGTTCCAGCAATATCGATTCCTGCCTGATCGTCTTTTGGGTTTAAGAATCATAAAGGCCTTCGTGATACACAGGGGAGCTAACTTTGTATGGATAGGTACAGATTCCGAGAAAATCAAGCAGTCTGACTGATAATTATAAGACCTGGTCGAGGGTGGAGGTCAGAACAAGGTGGAGTCAGGAGTAGCTTTGACTAGATAGACTGTTAGGGTTAGAGTAGTTAGAATAGCGTCTGTAATTAGCAGAAAACGAGGGGGGAGGGGGGATCCGAGCCAAATAAATAGTTATCAGATTGTTTGTGGTAATTAGATTTACTCCTATAAGCCCAAGATAGGGCCTTACCGTTTCGGGAGTTTTTGGTGGTTCGTGGAAATTTTGGGTCGTTGTCGGGTCTACTTGAGAAATTGAATTTACTCTCGTTGAATCGAACACACCAGACTTCTTTAAGAAGCCTTCCAGGCTCACAGCAACCACGAGTTACAGTAGAAACCAAGATGGCAACCCCCAGTATACAAAATGGATGACGGGAACACATACCACCCTAGCGCATCCGCACTGAGACCAAGTATCACTATGGTAATGGCATCACAACATGACTGCTCACGTGGGTTACCGTAACAATCTAAGATGGTGCCACTGAGTCACCTGACATGACGCCACTCCCGAGTTCCTCCATCGCCCCCCCCCCCCCCAAAAAAAAATGTTGTTCGAAAGGTACGAGACATACGACTACCATTTTAGAGGATTTCCACCCCAGAGCGCTCTGGTTATCGGGTCCTATTTTCCCAGTAAAACGGGGCTTGTTTACCATAGTAAATAAGAACTGCTTCACCTCCCGGGGTTCACACGGAGAGACCACTCACTGGAACGGGCTCGACGAGTTCCTTCCAAGGGGTGGCCATAAGCTTTGTTTGTGAGACAGAAACTGAAAAAAATTACTTATTCAAAAACGATTTGACAAGTGTTGTTCTCCAGTTCTGTTAGATAAAAAGTTGAGCATTTGTTTGACGAATTGGAAAATTTGTCAAATTCATTTGGTAAACGTTGTTTTTAGATTTTTTATAGCTACATCCAAGCTCTCTGGCCACCAGTATAATTCTGTTCGGAATTCGACGCTATTATGGGCCCTTTATTTACTTACTTTTTGTGGAAGTTTGCACGCTGACTACCGTTAATGTAATTTGATGACCTTTTACTTACAAAATATATAGGTATTCTTTTCTGTCGCGGTTATAGATATTCCAATTAATAGGTATTAATTCCCCTTGAAAACGTTAAGATATTAACTTCATTTGTTGATCTATCATAACAGTAGTAGGAGAGCGATAAAACGACCCTCATTGTTGGATCTCATGGGAGATCTCATATGTGACGTCATAGTCACGTGACGCAGTGGCGCCATGTTGTGTTGTCATGGTAACCCACGTGAGCGGCCATGTTGTGACGTCATCCCTATAGTGATACGTGGTGTTAGTGCGCATGCGAAACGCGTGTTGTTAGGGTGATACTCGTTTCCTACGTCCATTTTGTATACTGGAGGCCGCCATCTTGGATTCTATGGTAGCTCGTGGTTGCTAGGTGAACCAATGGCGAACAACAAGACAGGGGTATGTTCGGTGGATATGTTCAATTGAATCGCAGAATCACGAATTACCACAAACAACCCGACAAGTTGTACTATTTCGAATTCTTTCAGAATTCTCTGCTTCTATCTATATATGCAATAGTTTTCGTCTACCTGGACATGTTCCTTTGTCCTGGAGTATACACCAGTAGAGTAGAATAGCCTATCATATCAACTGGAACAGCTTTGTTTATAGTTACTATATTTAGCTGTTCTGGTCTGTTCTTGTTATTTCTGACCCTATTCCGAGTACTCTTGTTGTTTCATTTATCTAAATCACCCAAGCAGTTCACTTTACTGACACTAACTAACCAATCAGATTGCTTGATTTCCCATACTCTGTATGCAGAGTTATCTCCCGTGTGTATATCAAAAGCCTATATCATTCCCAAAGCCAATAAGCTATCGAGTTGTTACTGAAGTCATTGCTCTAACGACTCGAAGTCTATCGAGCAAATGGGTTTTAGAGTAATTGCTTGATCGAGTGACTCGACATATTGCTCGAATGACTCGAAGCCCATCGAGCAAATGAGCTTTAGAGTAATTGCTCGTTCGAGTGACTCGCACATTCTGCTCGTCGACTCATTTCGGTATTTGAGGATACCTTTGGCTTGGTATTGTATTACTTGAGGATACTTTTTATAGGATACTTATCTAAGGATAGTATTAATGTTTGGCCCAGCCTTCTCGGCCACCCCAGGACATACCTATTCCAAATTCTCCCAATAAGCTATTGAACAGTTACTGATAAGTCATTGCTCGAATGACTGGAATGCCATTGAGCAAATGAGCTTTACAGAAATTGCTCGATCGAGTGACTCCAAACACTGCTCGAACGACTCGAAGTCTATCGATCAAATGAGCTATAGAGCAATTGCTCGTTCGAGTTACTGGTACATACTGCTCTTAGCCTCATTTCGGTATTCCAGCATACATATGGCATGGCTACGTATCAGTTGGGGATACCTGTTAATGAAACAATTTATGGATACTTATCTGAAGATATCTGGTCAGCCCATTTCGCAGGGTATGAAAGAGAGGATACCTCCAAAATTTTGTCATTTCAAGTTTAGCCAGCGATGGATCAACATCACACCTGTGAAGAGTTCCAGAAAATGTTCACAAAGAAATGCAATCTTTATCGGCATAGGAAGACTGTCCACATGACCGGAATCTACCAGTGTGTGAAATGCCCAAGAACATTTAACAGAAAGACAGCCTAAAAAGACACCAGATTCACCACTCACTACAAGAACTGCGGCATCTCAGAAAAAAAGAAGAACGCAAAGAAATGAACCAAGTTGAACCAATGGAACTGTCAAAACCGTACCAGGTGAATAACCATAACCCGACCAGAAAGCCGTGGATACCAATACCTCCAACAGAAATGCCTCGTACAGTAATGACCGGAACGGGTAATAAACCAGAACCAAATAAACCAACCAGAAACCTGTGGATACCAGTGCCACCAACAGAAATGCCTCGTACAGTAATGGCCGGAATGGGCAATAAACGAGAATCAAAGCATAATCCAACAACGAAAGCACAAGAAGAGAAGAACTACGTGTTGGTCGAATCCAGTTTATTGGAAAGCTTACTATATCGACAGCATTTGGTGCGCAGAGAACCAAACGAGCTTGCCACAATGGACCTGGAAAGAGAAATGGGAAAGATCATAGAATCTCAAACCATGGACGAGAACGAGAAGATTCTTCAATACAACCAGATTTTACAAAGATACAGAGAATTTTACAATAAAACTTTACAACCAATAACGATCAAGATACAGAACATATGATGATAATGGAAAGAATGAAGCTGAAAGAGGTCGAAATGAACGGAACAGACTAAAAAGAGAGAAGAGGAGATCGAAATGAAGCGATGATGACCCAACACACTCAAGATAACAGAATAAACAGAACAAATATTGAACTACAATGTATATAACAGAGAATGTACAGAAAAGTCAATACAGTTTTAAAATATAACAGAAATTCTTGTTTTTGTTCTTTTTTACTAGCAGGAAAGGGGAATACCCTGCGAAATGGGCTGACCAGGTATCTTCAGATAAGTATCCTTAAAATGTATCCCTAACAGGTATCCTCAACTGATACGTAGCCATGTCAAAGGTATCCTCGAATACGGAAATGAAGCTAAGAGCAGTATGTACGAGTCACTCGAACGTGTAATTGCTCTATAGCTCATTTGCTCCGTAGACTTCGAGTCGTTCGAGCAGTACGTGGAGTCACTCGATCGAGAAATTGCTGTAAAGCTCATTTGCTCGATGAGATTCCAGTCATTCGAGCAATGACTCATCAGTAACTGTTCAATAGCTTATTGGGTAATTTGGAATAGGTATGTCCTGGGGTGGCCCAGAAGGCTGAGCTGAACAAGTAATAGTATCCTTTGATAAGTATCCTATAAACAATTATCCTCAAATAATACAAAACCAGACCATAGGTACCCTCAAATATCGAAATGAGTAGACGAGCAGTATTTGTGAGTCACTCGAACGAGCAATTACTCTAAAGCACATTTGCTCGATAGGCTTCGAGTCATTCGAGCAATATGTCGAGTCACTCGATCGAGCAATTACTCTAAAGCTCATTTGCTCGATGGGCTTCGAGTCGTCCGAGCAATGATTTATCAGTAACTGTTCAATAGCGTATTGGGAGAATTTGGGATAGGTATATCCTAGGGTGGCCTAGAAGGCTGGGCCAAACAAGTAACAGTATTCTTAGATAAGTATCCTATAAAAGGTATCCTCAAATAATACAATACCAGGCCATAGGTATCCTCAAATACCGAAATGAGTCGACGAGCAGTATGTGCGAGTCACTCGAACGAGCAATTACTCTAAAGCTCATTTGCTCGATAGGCTTCGAGTCATTCGAGCAATATGTCGAGTCACTCGATCAAGCAATTACTCTGAAGCTCATTTGCTCGATGGGCTTCGAGTCGTTAGAGCAATGACTTCAGTAACAATTCGATAGCTTATTGGCTTTGGGAATGATATAGGCTTTTGATATACACAGGGGGGATAATTCTGCAAACAAATTATGGGAAATCAAGCAATCTGATTGGTTAGTTAGCGCCAGTAAAGTGAACTGCTTGGGTGATCTGGATAAATAAAACAACATGAGTATTCGGAATAGGGTCAGAACTAACAAGAACTGACCAGAAAAGCTAAACATAGTAACAATAAGCAAAGCTGTTCCAGTTGATAGGCTTTTCTACTCTACTGGTGTATACTCCAGGACAAAGGTACATGGTCAGGTAGACGAAACCTATTGCATATACAGATAGAAGCAGAGAATTCTGAAAGAATTCGAAATAGTACAACTTGTCGGGTTGTTTGTGGTAATTCGTGATACTCAAATTCCATCGAACATACCCATCGAACATAGCTCTGTCTTGTTGTAGGCTATTGGGTCACATAGCAACCACAGAATCCAAGATGGCGGCCTCCAGTATACAAAATGGACGACGGAAACGCGTATCACCCTAACAACGCGCACTGCGCATGCGCACTAACGCCACGTATCACTACGGGGAAGACGCCACAACATGGCCGCTCACGCGGGTTACCATGGCAACACAGCATGGCGCTACTGGGTTACGTGACTATGACGTCCTACTACTCATAACACTACGGCTGTGGTGGGTCGTCATTTCTAATTGTAATGTCATCAGCATGTCGATCAACTTAAGTCTCGATTGAGCAACATTTCTAGCTTTGATTCACAGAAAATGAATCTTTATGAAGTTTTTCAGATTCAATCGTCCGGAATATATCATTTGGAGGGAAGCCGTAGGTTCGCTTTTCCAGCCTACTAAAATATTTCAAGCGAACAACCCTAAACATAGGCGATAACCTATTTGAGAGCTAAACTAGTACCAGACCATAGCAGCGTCGAGTATCTTACAGACTTAGACTGGTGGCCTGAGAGCTTGAACTTATGATCCTCCATTGCAGAACCAGCTTATTGGGTCCATTCTAATAAGGAGTCATTTAGTATGGCTTGGGCGTAGAAGCCTTTATTTTTTGGATGACCACATACAACATGGCCAAGCACATGGAAAATGGCTCTTGCTTCTTTCTTTTTTTTTAAAAAACAGAGGTCTCAGGGGACAGTAACAGAGGCAGCTAGTATTTGTCCCAGAAGAATAGGTTGCCGGAAACAAAAGCGGACAATACAAGAACCAGTCCCGCCACCGACAACAGAAAAAGTAGCGACTAGATGTGCAATATATAACAATAGAGTCTCTCCTGTAGTGGTCCCCAAAACGGTGCTGCCCGTGGTTTCCAAACTGTACTCCATAAACAGTGCTTGCTGCTTGCCCTTAAACAGTTGTCCTCAAATGGGGCATCAGAATATCATGTTAATTCTCCGGAGCACGACTATTGCTCAATGACACTCCGTGACCTATGTTTGCGCTTGTGTATTTGAAGCGCATTGAGCCTTAGCAAACACAAACGCTAGAAGAATTGTAGAAACTTCTGTAGGACCCTCAAACGATATTCCTCACTGCAGACACATCCACCTCGAAGAAACAACCCAATGCTCGTATGAGCGTGTGTGCTGGATGAGATAAAGCACTGTATGTGGTAGAACAGTAGCTCATCTAGTAAAATCGTTAAGTCCAATATGATCCCTCAACGCCGATTCTCATTTTTAGCACTACTTTGTCAAAATGATCGCACAGTTACTGTAGCCGAAGGTGCGCGTGTTTCGTGTGTTGTGCACCGGTGCATGGATATACCGGGGAATTACTAGGTACCATAGGACTCGATAGGTTTACGAGCCCATGGATTGTCGGAGAACCAAGAATCCGAGGTTGTTTGGAGCCAAGAAGATTGACGGCAGTGATATTTATACATGCTACGATGCCAGGGGATATAACAGTTAGCAGTAATTGTGATAGCGGCTAATTGTGATTGTAATTATAATAGTATGGAGCGCGGTGGCTTCATAGGTAGCGATGCAGGCTGCAAGGCTAAAAGTAATTGTGACAGTAGCTAATTGTGATTGTAATTATAGTAGCAGAGAGCGCGGTGGCTTTGTAGGTAGAGATGCAGGCTGCACGCCGAGAGGTCCTCAGTTCGAATCCCATCTGCGACAACCGCGCTGCGTCCTTGGGCAAGCATTTAATCTCAATTGCTCACGTAGGGGCACCGTGGCGTTGTGTACTAAGGCGTACTGCACGTCGATGGTGCACTTGTTTTCAACCAATGCTTGTGTGTAGTTGGTATGTTGGGGAGTCTGCTCACCGTTGCTCGGTGGTTCTCTCCAGGTACTCCAGCTTCCTCCACGCGTAACACTGTCCGACACGAGGTGACCCTGGCTGTCGAAAGCGCCGTTAAAATAAATAAATAAATAAATAAATAAATAAATAAATAAATAAATAAATAAATAAATTACAGTAGTAGTATATAGGTCGAAGAAAGCAATGTTGATGGAGTTGAGAACCAGCATTAGCTAGTTAGTGAGTTAAGTATTCGCAGAAATATCAATAAACAACGTTCTTAGTATAAGTAGAAGCAGCAGATATAGTCCTAGAGATCCGAAGTAGTAATTCCTCTCTTGAGTACAATAAAGCACCATCTGCAATGCTTTAGTATTGCAGACGGCGCCTTGTTGTACTAAAGGAACGAATTGTTGGAAGTATTCACAGCTGCGAAAACCAAACGAGAGTTATCGATATCTGGCATTTAGCCATGACAGGGTGTGGAGTGGGAGAATACAGTCGGCCCTACAACGCTATATATCTCTTATTTCATCATATACGGAGTGTTAAGATTCCTCTTCAGGTAAGCCCCAAGCTAACACACTCTTTTACAACATTCCTGGTAACAAAGACAAGCGGTGCTGGAGAGCCTTAGGCGGAAGACGGTAAATTAGAGTTGATTTGTTCATGAACATTTGGGTATAGATAATGTAATCAATCAAGGACGATAAGTCTCTACGTGGGCCTTCACGGTCACGTTTAGCAACAACAAAGTAGCTAATAAGGGCTATCGTACAGCCCTGAGACTGTGGAGGAAAAACAAGATCGTAAATAAAGATGAGGTCGTTACAATTAGGCGGGCTAACTATCAGTGAGAGGGGAATACTCAGCAGGATTATTCTGCCTTCTTTGGGAAAGGTTTCGGGGATCATGCAACTGGAAAGTTCGATCATGAAGGCTACAATTTTGAATTTGCCTTGGATAAGAAGATACACACAAAGTACAAATTTATTAGCTTCAAACTGTACTGAGAACACTTTTTGACAGTCTACGTTCTGTGGCTTTCCAATTGTGTCTAGGCAAGTCTTGGCGGCCTATATAGGCAGCCAAAACTTGTACAGAAACAAATGACAAGTCTCTTAGAATTTAACTTGCTAGAATAACTACAAACTATCTGTTGGGACACCTGTTTTGTTGCACTAAAAAGTAGAAGCTGTTGTTTGCCCTTGAATTCAAATGCTTTCTGTGCTTCCTGAGGTTGATTAATATTGATTTTTCTGAAGGCTTATGACTGCTCAGTTCAGCACACCAATTTTGAATGAAATTTTTGTTTGTTCGAATGGGGATGGGACTGGGATATTTTTGGTTTGAATTGGGAAAAATTACGCCCGATTGCCATTGGGAAAGGGTCGCATATTCAGTCCCTGGTGACACCCAAAAGAATCCCTCCTCACTGACACCAACAATGTCCCATCGCTGCTTACCGAGTACATTGCTGCTTGCGGTCGCCAACGCTCCAGCGACATCGCCTGTGGGATTCGATATCACCAGGTCCTTTAGCAACGTCACCAATTTCGTGAGAAATATAACCTTTTGATTTTCACATTCAATAAAATACATATATTGTACACCTACTGACACAAACAAACATTCATATAATAATTGAATCGAAATACCCGACGCTTTATCGAAATATGAATATGGAGTAACACTGCATACAAAAGTCTACACGCCCATCCCACATTCATTCTCCAATAAAGCGACAGATAATTCATTTCAATTTCCGTCTGATTTTCATTTTGTTCGCAGAATTCACGCTGTCGTCATGACGACGACAGCGTGAATTCTGCGAACAAAATGAAAATCAGACGGAAATTGAAATGAATTATCTGTCGCTTTATTGGAGAATGAATGTGGGATGGGCGTGTAGACTTTTGTATGCAGTGTTACTCCATATTCATATTTCGATGAAGCGTCGGGTATTATCTTAGCAGTATACTTAGCATTAAATAAAGTTGAAAACACGGAATATTTCCGCGTGCCTGGTGCAAGCTTGGCTGCGAGACAGGTTATGAATTTATTTTCTGCGCGAATTGCACATTTTCTAATGGAATATATCGTCCCTTGACTTAAACAAGGCCTCTCCCACAATGCTTCAGCATTGCACATGGAGCATTGTTGCACCAAAGGAACATGCAATTTTCCCGGCAATGCCCAGATCCAGAGTAAGACTGTCAATTATTTTTGGGGGAAATCACTGCAATCAGGGGGAGGTGGGGGAGGAGGGGCTAGGAGGGACATGCCCCCCCCCAAAGAAAACAATTACAGTGCCCCCCCCCCCTCAAAATGGGAAACTGAAACCACCAGAGGGTCCCAGATTCAGTCTTTAGGCATTGAATTTTCAAACTTTTCTCTGCGCCCCCAATCCCCAACAATGAGGGGTAGATACCGTCGTCCTGAGGTGGGGTGGGTATGGCCCTCCCATTGTCGGGGTTCGGGGACCCCCCCCCCCCCCTGAATCCCCACCAGTGGGAGGGCCATAAACTGACGTGGAAGATACCATCAGGGTTCAAATGGTTGACACTTTCGCCACTGAGCATCTGCACAAAATCTGCTATCAAATTACTTTGTATATATTTTCGTCACCAAGACGTGGTGTACCCATCTGCCTATACACGAGGATCATACAAATTACGGGGTTATATTGTACATTTTCGTCTGGAATTTACTTTGGACACAGTCAAAATAATGGGATTTACGGTCACCTCCGGGTAAAATTTCGCACATTTCTCTATATTTTCGTAGTTGGGCTCTGCGAAGGTTCGAATTTCGAATGGATTTGAAAGTGCTCTGATGATTTAATTTGACTCGACCAGAGTCTCGCATATTCTGAGTCTCGGAGTTCAAGGAGGTTCCGCTGCCGAAACCACTATGATTTCGTTTCGGTTTTTTTTTTAAATTTTTTAGTTTTTTTTTAGTTTTTTTTTTTCTCCTGATTCACTTTACATAATAGGCGAGTCGCTGCTGAATACAAGAGTAGAGTGGCAACTTGCAAATGTATAATGGTAAGAAGGTGCAGTATTTACAATTTTAGTAGCGGTGAGATTCGATTCCGGATTCGAAAATCTCCGTCAGATTCGATTCGGAATTTATTTCGATGCGAAATTCGAACTTTGTGGTGCCCAACATCGTACACCATCATAGGCTAATGCTAACAGTCTCGGATAAAAACGAAAGGAGAAAACTAGCGTGAACACTCGACGCGAAGTCTAATTTGTAAATTACTAATTTGTGAACTAACTGATCAATATTGTAATGAAAGTAGCCTTTTCGGGTGACAGTAACGAATAATTGTTTTGGTGTAGCAACTAGCAAGGCATTGGAATTCAGTGACTTAACCCTTTGAACACGAGAGGCTGTTTTTGCGGCTCAGGAACACGGCGATACTTCATAATTTCATTAAGAAGGATGGCTCCTAAGTGTATGTGTGGAAGAGACAAATCAATATTTTCAACGTGCAGCCTTAGAGGCTGTACGTTGAAAATATTAATTGGTCCACCCCCAGATAATGTATATGAACCCTCCCAATTGCTTCCATTGAACTGACATGAATTATACAACCGGTGTTCAAAGGGTTAACATTCTACCTACGGGAATTAATTTAGATGCCCCGTTAGAGAAGCCCATACGTTTTTTGACGCGTGGCGGAGAAAACAAAAACAACGATAAGATAGAAAAAAAGTCATCGACGTTTGAAAAACTCATCTTGACCAATCATGTGCCATCAAATCGGATATCCTTGAAGTAAATTCAGTCATACTTTAGTGTACCATCGTTTTGTGCTAAAGTATGCATACAGTATGTTTATATTATAGATGGGGATGGTTGATTTCTGTCCACATTCATAATACAATACAATAAAAGACACAAAAGTTAAATATAACGTATTAATTGTAAAACCCTCATTAAAAATGCTGTTGGCGATTTTTCTGGTGGAAGAAGACTATAAAATTCCGCAAGAAATAATTGAAGTGCCAATAAATTGGGGAATCCGTAGTAAATGAAGTCAATTTCGGTGATTTGGAGGGATTGTCGGGTTTATTTGGGTAATTCTACGAATCGGGAAATTACTCTTCTACAAAGGAACATACCCTCCGAACATACCCCTGCCTGTCTTGTTAGAAGGTTTTGGGTCACATAACAACCACGTGCTACCATAGAAACTAAGAAGGCGGCCTCCAGTATACAAAATGGACGACGGAAATACGTATCACCCTAACAACACGCGCTGCGCATGCGCACTCACACTACGTCACAAGATGGCCGCTCACGCGGGTTACCATGACAACCAAACATGGCGCCACCAGGTCACGTGACATGACGTCACTTCCGGGGTCCGGGCCGAGGTCTGGCCAATGTGGGACGTTCGGGTACATGCTATACTACTAATGTCTAAAGAAATATGTCCTAAAGGGTGTCGCCAAGGGGGTTGAGAGATGTACTCTCCTCCCCACCCAATATTTTTTCCAGTCGGGACATTTTCATCTTGATTGGAAAGTATGCTTTGATGATGCAGTTGAAATATTCTATCAGTCGGGACTTGTGCCATCACCGTCGGGACAAATCAGGTTTCTAGTACTTTCTACCTCCTCCTCCTCCTCCTCCCTACGCAGTCTGCCATCTTCGCGATGCCTCTGTATATCCTTCACCCTAACCCATCCGCATCCCCATTACGTTAGGGTGTATCTTTATCTAGCTTGGAATATTTATTTAAAATGAAAGTCTAATGAATGCAATCTCCTTTCTTTAAATCTTAACTTCCTGAGTATTTTAAATAAATTTTTCTCCAAATCTAGTCATGGCTGCTTTAAAGCAGCCATGTCTAGATTTGATGAAAAATTCATGAAAATTTAACTCAACAGATAATTGGTTGAAATGTTGGTTCAATTTATAGTGGCCGATTGGTTCCAATTGCACAAATTTTACTTATTTTAGTGGTGAGAGATTTCCAGTTCTGGGCAGGAATATTCACCAGCAGAATGCAAGGAGTTAAACTGAGAGCTGAAAATAACTACTGTGTGTATAACGTTAAGTACATCTCCCAAGATTGTAGGGCAAAATATTTTTAGAGAGACCTTCAAATTTCCTGACAGAAGTATTAGTGTGATTGGGGGATCATTCTATAACTACCCCTCCCCCCCCCCCCCCCCCCCCCCCCCCCGCTGTGACATCGGATTAGTACGTTGGTATCCACAACGTAGGAGAACCAGGGATAGACGTAAGCATATTTATTAACAGGTAATGAATATTCAATCAAAATAAGTTAATTGTAGTTCCAGCCGTTTACTTATTCTATGTTGAACAATTGTTAGACAATTCAAAATACACTTCCGTTAAAACAAACACAAGAATCATACATGTGAGTAAATATACGTGCATTAGTTATTAGTGTTCAAAAACATTCATTCGTCACATCAACAGTTCTTTTACCTCATTTCTTTACCTTTTGTCCCTGGTTGGACCCAAAGGCTGACTGTCAATAAAAACGCAACACATCAATAAAGCTGAATAACTTGTTAACCCTTCAGGTCTGGAAATTTTTTTAAAAAAATTTTGCTCCACTTTGAGAGGCTGCAGAGAGGATTTTTGATCGGACACCGAAAATTATCTCACTTGTGACAGAGACAAATGTTTATTTTCCCAATAAACCATTTGATTCGGTCAGAAGTGAGATAATTTTCGGCATCCACTCAAAAACACTAGATTTTTTTTTTATTATACGTTTTTATAAGAATCTGACCATTCCTATGAATAATACCACTCGTTTCAACATTGAATTGATGCATGAAAATAAACAGTTGATGTGCATTGATACGCGGAAGTGATTTGATCGATACTCGGAACAGATAGCGTCTTGCGATCTGATTCAGCAAGCGTGTTTCATGCATCAATTCAAGGTGAATACGTGTTAAATTATTGCTGGAAATGATCGGTATCCACACAAAAACACTAGATTTTCTTTTCATTATACATTTTTAGAACAAACTGATCATTTCCAGTAATAATTTACTTCGTATTCACCTTGAAGTAATGCTTTGAAAGCCGCAATTTTGATTGAAACAGTAAAAGTGAAAATTTCTATATCTTCACAGTGGGGGATACGATTTCTATCTTTCCGCAATTTTTTCGAAAATCTATCGTTTAGCATATAATAAATTCCGTTATTTTGCAGTTGTTTCTAGCAAGTCTTGAGAGGCAAGCAAAACTTATCTGGAAATAAGTGCAGTGCTCTTAGATTGCAACTTGAAAATTTACCCAAAGACTGAATGTTGGAACAACTGGTTTGTTGTAGTTAAAAGGTGATCAAAATCGGAGTTAAGCCTTGATGGGTTAAACATACATAAGCGCAGTGATTCCTTTTTCGTGCTGACATGCCCTTTATATTTCTTCCACTGTGGCTAATCTTGACCACAGCGTGGATATAAAGTCAAGTCTAGCCCCTATTTTTCACCCATGTTGCCAATTTTAGAGGACTTCTACCCCAGGCATTGGTTACCCGGCCCTATTTAACCAGTAAGGCCACACAAAATAAATTAATTGATTCTCATGCATTTTTTCTTTCAAATCGGTGAAATAGGGAGGGTTTTGTTTTGAAGTTTTATTTATCTTTCAAAAAGTGAGCATACATGGAGATGATTGGGGCTGCCTTTTTACATACAGAAATATGGAAAGTGCCTGTTTATACAAATAAATTCGCTTTTAATTTGAAAAATAAAACATTCCTCTAAAAACAAACTGTAGGTACTGCAATTTAAAGGCTTCATATTCTTTTGATGCTATTCATATTATCATTGAAGTAAAATTATTTAATCTATGGTGATTTTCCTCGTTATAATTTATGGAAGAGTGCCCATACGATAGGAACTCTCCCATAAATTGTAACAAGGCAAACGTACTGGAGATGCAACTAGATAAATATGCATCAATCAAACAAATGTAAAAAGTTTTGGGCTCCCTGAGTTTACTAATATTGGAAGAAATTGAAAGGCAAAACAAAATGCCCAATGAGGGAGGGGGTTCAATTCATTGAGGGATTGCCCGAGAATTGAAACACTTTTTTAGCCTAAAACAGAGCTTGCTAACCACAATAAAAACAAGAACTGCTTCACTTCTTGGGGTTACCACAGGGATGGCATGTACTTTGATGAGATCCGATCGGATGCTCTTCACCTTACATTTTATAAAAGTACAGACATGATTTACTCCCTCAACTTGACCTTCAATCTGGTCCTTCCGCTTTGAAATTGAAGCGTGATCGCAGTACCCTCACTAAAATGCCATGAGAGAATTCAAGGTCGAGGTTGAAGGTTAGTGGTTCCACACTTTATTGTGAAGACATACGGACAGATGGGCACACACAATAAAAATCTCGCTATTGTCTCCCTCCACCATTTAACTCTCAACTAAAATCTCGACTGTCATTTTTGGAAAATGTTATTGACATTCCGCACGCTTACGTATACTGCGGGGCCAAAATAAAGTCCAAAATAATTTTGCTCTCATGATCTTAGATTTTGATCTTGGATCAGACGTAAATCGTCTCAGCAGTCAGCAGGTTATTTTCTTCGATTCACCGACGGAAAAGGAAAAACCAAAATTACATCGTTGTCTCCCAAAACCTGCAGTATCGGCCAACGGGCTTTATCTTGAAACGTTGTGCTTGCACGGTCAAGATTAGGTGCCTCGTCAAGGTTTGAGTTCAAAGATCGGCGATTCTAAGAGTCACAGTAGGACCCGGTGAAGTTTCAAGATTTCACTGATGTCATTCGATTCGATATCTGTCGGGATATTCGGGAAGAGCACGAATCTATGCTAACTTCCTCAGCTCAATCCTTTACCCAACGTAACGGAAAAAACCGGCAGGCGCTATTCTCAAAAATCGAAAATTAATTTTCATTATTTTTTCATTTTTTGTCTCAAAAACATAGATTATATCCCCTCGTTAGAACGAGCTCGTCGAGCTCGTTCCAACGAGGGGTCATAACCTATGTTTTTGAGACAAAAAATGAAAAAAAAAATAGTTATTCAAAAAAATCTTTTGCAAGTGTAGTCTGCTTTTCATTTTAGGTAAAGGGTTAATGTAAAGAGTGATTATCTGATTTATCTCTCTTGTATATCAGGCGTATGTAGAATCGGATCCAAAGATAAAGATAGCCTAAATTTAATAGCAATAAAACATCCATCTGGACAGATTACATTACAAAAATGAACATATATATATATATAGAAAAGAACACACATATAATTATATGAATTATAATTCTTGAATATGTGTGTACTAGGTTATTGCGTTTAGCCACACGGCCAGATGAAGCAAACTAGTTCGCTGCATATGGACATGTGGCGATACGCAATACCCTTTTGCGCATATCCTGTATACACAAACTCTAACCAGTTGTCTCCCTTCGTATATTCAATAGATCACAGTGGTACGCTGTTCAATCGGAAATACTTGCCGACTGTGCCTCGTCTGGTACATGGGCTCTTGAATCTAAGTTAAGCACATTTGAAATTTCTCTGATTTTATTGCCCGATAAAGCAATTCCAAAACGCACTGTTTGAAGCAATGAGAGATTGGGTAGAGAGAAATAAATACAGTTTCTCACTGAATGAAATAGACATATTTTTACCTACCTCCACCCAATTTTAATCTTCTCTCACACATTTCAGAAGACAATAATCACCAATATTTTATATCTTTTCCAAAACATGCACTTTAAAAATTTTATTCACACTTGCACACTCAGTTCATTTTCCACCAATCGGATAATTCCAGGAACTTTTATCCTCCATTAAAGGGTACAAAACCACTTGAGGCACTGTTTGCACGAAAACACTGTATTGTAACCATTTGCACATAAACGAACATGTCATTCCTTTTATAAATGAGAAGTTTGTCGAGACACGACCATGTGCGCTATTTGTACATAAACAAACGAACATGTCATTTCTGTCATAAACGAAAAGTTTGTCAAGGCATTAAACATTTGTGGGCACAATTTAAACTTTTTGCGGTGAAAGAAAAGCAGGAGGATGCTTTCGAATAAGAGCAGGGCGTCAGTGAGATGTGAAAAATATGATACGAGTGGGAAATGGACAGAAATAAAGCAAATGTTTAGTAGATATAAGTACCTTTGGGCAGGAATGGCATTAATACAAGTGAGAAGAGTTCGATTGTTCTCAGTCGCAAGAGGTTTTGCTGAATGCCAGCGACGGACTGAGTCTTTTTTAATATGTGCATATTCCACACACACAGTCGGCCATACAAATAAACGTCTCTGGTAGCACTGATTTTATTTATTTATTTATTTATTTATTTATTTATTTATTTATTTATTCCACACAAGCAGGGTTTACATTGGTTGCAGACAAGTGCACCACCGACTTGCAGTAATTAAATAAGAAGTTGCGTCACCACTACTACTTGTATATTTTATTCATCCACAAATAAATTTATGAGATGTCTTGAGTTTTTTGTATGACCGACTGTGTGTGTAAAATATGCATAAATTAAAAAAGACTTAAATCTGGGTAACGTTACTCCAATCTGTCTAATATTCGAACTACAGTCACCTGGAACTTGCCGTTCTCGTCATTACAAGATTATTAGAAATTAGCAGGTTGGCGTTGCCCAGATTTAACTCTGAACTCTGTACTCTCGAAATGCCACCGAGAATACCTTCGCATGATTTGTCTCTAATAAGGCCTCCAAAATGGGGAGACTGCATAGTTTGTCTCTATATAAAACAAATTTTCTCACCGAGCCGGGACATGCTATTTGTTAATTGGTAGAGTGCTGAATTAATTTTGGTCGTAAAAGGTTGTAAAAATGTCCTTGCCTTGTTACAACATATGGGAGAGCCCCTGTCGGCACTTACCCATGAATTGTTACAAGCCATTTCGAAACAGACAAATAATTTCACTTCAAAGATAATACGAAGTACATGCACAGAATATGAAGCCACTAAGTTGCGGCACCTGTATTTCAGAATAAATTAACTGACGCTTCCAGCACTCTACCAATAAAACCTGTCTCCAAAAATGTGCAATTCCACAACTTTAATGGTTCGTTAGTCCCAATGCAGCTTAAATATATCAGATGTATATCTGTGGGTGGATGGGTGGGTGCCTTTGTGTGACTGTGCACTTCTCACTTCCAAAGTATGAAATGCCTCCCACATCCGCGTTGTGGTATGGGAAAATAAACAGTATTTCTTCAGAGCACTACTGAGGAGCGTTTTTAGATATCACATATATGTTCAAAGTTTTGATACGACCATCGCTAGGAAGATGGTGGTGGTTGAGAAGCTGGTGGGACTGAAGCATCAGGCGCAACTGGAACAGCGGGTGTTTCACTGGGGGGTTGTTCAGTTGTTATTGTTTCCTCTGATACAGTGGTTGGTGGAGGCTCGCCTGGAGTTGGTTCAATAGCTTGCATTTCTTGTGCGGGTGGTACATGCGTTGCAGACGCATCTGGAGGCGATTGGACGGTATCTGTGCTTTCTGTTGGCATCATGGGTTCTGGTGTTTCAGTAGTTAGTTGTTCTGCAACTGATGTTTCTTGTACCACTGGTTCTTGTATTACAGTTGCAGACGCATCTGGAGGCGATTGGACGGTATCTGTGCTTTCTGTTGGCATCATAGGTCCTGGTGTTTCAGTAGTTAGTTGTTCTGCAACTGGTGTTTCTTGTACCACTGGTTCTTGTATTACAGATGAATCAGCTGGTGGCTGGTCAACCATTTCGGTTGTTTTTGGCGCTTCTTGTTTTGCTGGTTCTGTGGTAGGTGTCTCTGATGGTGTTACGACATGCACTTCTGATTCTTTGGAGTCAGTCTGTTCGGAAATCGATGTCTCGCTGGGTGGCGATTTTGCAGGTTGGAAAGGTGGAAGTGGTTGGTCTGTTTTGAGAAGATTAATTTGTGTAATGACTTTGGATGTGTCAATCTTGGTTGGAACATCAGGAATTGTTTGATCTTCGTCGATGTCAAATTCCATGTTCGTATACTCATCAAGTTGTGTTTTCATTGCTTCACATATCATTAAGAATGACATTTTCTTGCTGTCTGCAATTGCAGTTCTAGCAAATGAAATTGCGGTGTTCAAATGTCTGTTGTTATCGTTCATTTTGTTTATAATGTCAATACCTTTGTTAATTCTTGCACCAATGTTGCATTCCTCTGCGGCCAGTAGTTTAATTCTGCACGCATCTAATTGTTGAAGAACAGTGTCCATTGAACTATTGATAATTTTATCTCTACCTTCTTTTGCTGCTGTCAAAGATTTCGAGAACGTCTCATAACTAGTTTGGTCCGCTTTACTGTTCTCAATTTTTGTTTTACCTAAGACTGTTTTACTTTGCATGATCTTAGCCTCCGCTTCATACACTTTTGGTAACATATCCATATCATGTTTTGTGTGTTTGTCGTAACATTGTTGCAAAGAACACGCTGGAATTTTACATTCTTGACAATAAAATGATATATCCTTTCCATGTTGTGCGCAGATATCATTAGTTTGACTATAATATTTGTCTATGGGTGTGATGTTGTGGTTTAAAAGTTTACCTTTAGCAGGATGATAACGCTCCTTACATAGCTGGCAATAAATAACATCACAGTCGCGACAGAAAAAACAGCTGATATCCTTCCTCTCTTCACATACATTACACGTGTTATCATCTAGTTCCATTTTAAGCTCACTTTTCCACTTCTTCCAACTCTCTACTAATGAATTTAGAACATGATTGAGATTCAGATTCTCAGCGCTGCAACCAGAATTTGTGTTACACTTGGCACACACCACCTGATTATTGTGACACCTCTTGATCACACAACTCTTACAGAAATCATGATCACATTTCAAATTAACAGGTTCTGCAAATAAGTCCTTGCACAGAGAGCACGTTAATTCTTTCTCCATTGGGGATTGTATTTTGCTATCTGCCATCCTGTCAACAACAGAACAGTGTTTCAAACTGGTTGTCAGCTGACGGTTGAACGAACAGTTTAAATGAATGACGTGTCTCCAATATTTTATTTTAGTAACATGGAAAATCCCAGAAATGTGATTATCTTGATACCGCACCAAACTGTGATGATAATTGGTGTCTAATGAACCTCTTGCTAATTATAGTATATATATACCTCTACTGCCAACATTTTACGCAAGCCATCAGATATGGTTGTCCAAAATGACAAAAAAAAACCCCAGAAATTACGAAGCCATTTGTTTAGAGCATGTTTCGGTTCAAGGTAAAAGTTACCGACAGAGTGTTTTACCCACCTGGAGTTATTTGTTTGTTGTTTTCTAATACAGAAACATCCTCATGTTCGTTGAAGCAGATTTTTTACCCGTGTCTCCAAATTCGAATTCACTCACATTCCCAGCGGTGCAGTGAATCATAAAACTGAAACACTTTGTGTCTTCCTGTAATCTCTCGTCTTAAAAAAGGGTGACACCGCATAAATGTTCGTCGCAGTTTGCTGAACATATTGAATGTTGATCACAAAAGGCTGCAACATACAAACCAGTTATCGTTTCGTCGTAACTTGGTATTTTATAGGGAAATGTACGTAAATGATACATATGTATATACAGTGAGCATGTATGTTAGCTGTACATGATGTGCGAAATTAGTAGATTACCACTAAAAACAGAGCCGTAGATACAGGAGTGACGACAGAGGGGCGATGACCTCTAACAAAAACAAACGTCAGAAACTTTGTCGGAATATTTTCTGTGTCCCACTCTCATCGACGGAGTCCGGAGAAAATATTGGAAAATAGAAGGTCAGTGTGGTCTTCCCATAGCGAATTTGCACACGACCACTATGTTCTCCTTTATTTGCCTTTTTTGTATACTCATTTAAAATTTGAAAAGGGAAATCCAATTTATAAAGGCGCCTTGCGGACCCGTTCAAAATCTATAGCTGTATGTAGGGCTGCACGATATTCAAAACTGAATACCGGTATCGGTATTCAAAAAATACCGCGGTATACCGGTATATCGAAAACTGTTCAGATATATGAACACAAGTATCACAATCGAGACTCGAGGCATCACAGTCTGAACGAATTAGCATGCCTTATGATGCGCTTCGAAAAACCTTTACCCAACGCAGACAATATCAAAATTTATTATTTTCAAAATTAGTTTTTCAGATTTTCCCCAAAGATTTCAACAAAACTATATCATGTGACCCCTCATTGGAACGAGCTCAACGAGCTCGTTCCAATGAGGGGGGGTCACATGATATAGTTTTCGAAATATTAAGACCCACATCATGTAGTTTTCGAAATATTGAGACCCACGTGTCGTCTACCACCATTATAATGCTTATAGAAGGGAGCGAGGTGGCTCAGTAGGTAGAGGTGCAGGCTGCAAGCCGAGAGGTCCTCGGTTCGAATCCCACTTGCGGCAACCGCGTCGTGTCCTTGGGCAAGACACTTCATCTCCATTTCCCATGTGGGGGCACGATGACGCCGTGTACTAAGGCGTACTGCACGTCGATAGTACGCATGTCTTCAACCAATCTAACCCTGTCTGTGCGGCAGTGCGGAGTTACGATGTTGGGGAGCTGGCAGCTGCTCGTCGTTGCTCGATGGTTCTCTCCGGGTACTCCGGCTTCCTCCACCCGTAAAACTGTCACGGTTATGATTAGCCATTGTGCATAAATATGTGACCTTCAAACATCATTAAATCATTAATGCTTATAGAAGAATATTCAGATGACTGATTCAGACCCTTTTCGTTTTGACTATAGCGATGTGATTCTCTGGAGCTACGTCCACGCAGCAAGCACATATACAGACATACCGTAACCGTACAAATATTTTTCTTATTTCCCCCCCACGCGCTTTTCTGACTGGATACTTGTTTCGAGACAAACTTCGTAGTGAAGTAACAACAATCCGAATCATAGGGCTAACTAGGGCGGCTTTTGAGCTCCGCGAAATTTTTAGTTATTAAATTGCAACTGCAATTTAGTAAACTGTCCCTGCAATTTAGCTAAATTGATTTGCAGCTATAATTTAATAAATTGTAGTTGCAATTAGCTGAATTGTAGCTACAGTTTAATAAGTTGTTGATACAATTTTGCTAAATTGCAGCTGCAATTTAATAACTAAAAATTATATGGCGGAAAAAACGCCGTTCCTCATCGTGAATTAGTGTTCATGCGAAAAACGCCAATCGGAAAGAAAAAATTCTAGCAATTTTATTTTATGAAGCGAGTTTCTACGAAATTTGCATAAATAACTGAGTTACGTATATCCATATTATTTTTTAACATTTGTTTCTGGATAAAAAGGTTGCCGATTTGCCTGAATTCGCAAAAATGCACTTTTCGTTGTTTGTCGCAGTTTGGTGGTGTATTTTCCATCGATCCCTTAACTTCCTTAACCCCCTGAACACTGATGTCAAAATATCTAAATTTCAGGTAGAAAAAAAAATTCCCATAATGCAACTAGAAATTTAACCAATTCAATCTCGTTTGACAGAGCTCAATGAGCTCTGTCAAACGAGATTGAATTGGTTAAATTTCTAGCTGCATTACAGGGAGATGGTGGGGGGGGGGGGGGGGGGGCACCAAAAATTTGCAAGACGTGACGTGGGGTGGGTGGGTCTCTTGAGTGTGCCAAAAATGTGCATTTCCAACTTGTGTAATTTTTTTAATTTTTTTAAAAATATATCAATATATCAGCTAATATATCCCATCATTTGTGTTTCAAACCTTAAAGATGATGTTGTACTCACACTCTTAACGTAAATACAACATCAGGAGACTTTATATGTGAGAATATTGGGCTTAATCTGAGAAAATGTCACACGTTAGTAGAGGGTGGGTGTCTTGTTCGAAATGTAGAAAATGTGCAGACAATATTTTGGGAACAACAATTGTTCCCGTATATGTACACCTGCTCTGGTCAAGCCTGATAATGAACGGCTTGTCATTTGTAGATTGGGGCCCACAGCAGCCCACAGGGGTTTAAATTGGTGGTATCAGTTTAAGAACATTATGAAAACCCCCTAAAGACAGCTGTGTCTACCAAGTTTATAAGTTTATTTTGGATTTTAATGGGAGAGTGGGGGGTGGGTGTCTGAGAACGGTAGTAGAAACTTTGCACGTAGTGGGTGGGTGGGTGTAAAATGGAGCCGAATAAAAAATAGGACGTCACGTCTTGCAAATTTTTAGTGCCCCCCCCCCCCCCTCCCCAGCCCTGTGTATTATGGGAAAAAAACAGCTTTCTGAAATTTTGGTATTTTGACATCAGAGTGAAGGGAGTTAAATATAATCATTTTCAGACAAATTAGGATAGATATCAATAAAATCTATGTCATTGGAAAGATAGCCTATTTTGAACCGAATCGTAAAACGGGAATATGAAACTATGATACATAAATGAGAGTGGTGGGAAGTCCCCGTCTTTGTAATTTGAGTTGACTGCCAGCACATACCCAGTATTTACTCTATATGAATCCTTTAACAACATGTACGTGTATGTTCACTTGTGGCTTTAGTTTTGTGAATGAGGCGTTGTGAAGGTTCATATCTTGCCAGTTTGGCCGGGATCTGAATTTTGGAAGCTCTGGATTCGTACATCAGGTACATTCAAGTTTATCAACATACCGTCAGTTCGTAATTAGAGTAGTATGTTTTTTTTTTAATTCTATCAAATGAAACTACACAAAGCAAAGAGCTCAAACTAATGTATTCGGGGTTTCAACTTTGTCATTCAAGGATGTTGTGTCCAAATTTAGTTTTTCTTGCTTTGCAATCTGAGACAATTCATGAAGTGTTGGGCCTGCGCTGGTTCTATATTTGGATGTACTACATCAAAGTGATACGTCGAGACGATTTTAGAAAAGAGTTTATTTATTTATTTATTTATTTATTTATTTATTTATTTATTTATTTTATTTATTTATTTATTTATTTATTTATTTTTTCATTATTTATTTATTTATTTATTTATTTATTTATTTATTTATTTTCCTGGGCGGGATCCAAAGACACTTTCAGAAGTTTGTGTCAGATCGAATTCCGCAAGTTAACTAGTGTAGGAAGCTAGAATACCCTGAGAGATTCACGCAGCCGTTGCAAGTGAATAACAGACTTTTCAACTAAACAATAGATTACAAACAATGATGTTCAGACGGATTCAGACCGGCGGATTTGACGCACGCCCACACTAAAATTTTCCACATTTTTTATTAGGAGCACACAGTACTGTAATTAGAAAGGCAACTGAGTCGCGGTCCGGTCGAAACTACCTTTCCGCATTTTCCCCCTACAACGTTGTACAATCTCATCAGTCGGAAAGAAATGCAGGAACATTTTTTGTAATTCTCTTTTGATTTCGCAATATTATATTATGAAATCTCGATCTCCTGGTGTATAAGTGTGTCGCGCTGCAATCGCGAGCTGATCGTGAAACATATCGCTGTTTTATCACAGCACCGTACATGTGGACATAATCGGGTAGTTTGTGTCCATTTTCTGTAATAAACTGCGCAATCATGTCAAAAACTTGACATTTTCTTCTTACAAGCAAGTTCTTAATTCCAATGTCTCCCATTGTCTGTAAAACTCATATTCAACGAAGCAGCTCTAAATGACTGAATGCAACAGGGCTCGGAGGGTGTCGGGAAGATAAGCAATCGTGGGGAGGGGGGGGGGGCACTGATTTGTCACAACTATGATGGCTCAAGTCACGACTGATCAAATATTTAACCCTTCACCCAACCGAACAGCAGACGACACTCGCAAAACATTCTTGAATGACTAAACATTTTCATTCCTTGTCTCAAAAATATAGCTTATGACCACTCATTGGAACGAGCTCGTTGAGCTCGTTCCAAATGAGGGGTCATAAGCTATGTTTTTTGAGACAAAAATGAAATGATGATAAATTTGAATTGCGATCTCTGTGAATAGCCCTGGCCGTATCTGGACGTGACGTTTGGTAAAGGGCTAAACAACATGATCAACGCATGCCTTCAACGAAGGCATACCTTGATAATGTAGTCAGAATATTAGTTAGTCTGTATTGTAGTTCAGAAATCAGGATAAATAAAATAAACATGGAGAAGTCGTGACGCAACATCTTTTTCAATTAACACTTAATGTGTTGGCACTCCAAATTGGTCATGCAGGGCTCATAGAAACCAAACTGGGTTCTACTGACCTCCATTGGAATTGTGACCGAATATTCCCTCATATAATTTAGTTTAAACAGAATTTATTTCCAGTTCTTCTTATATCAGTTACAGTAAGTGTGGTTCCAACAGTAAACTGTATGTAACACTTTATCTTACAATCAACATGTAATTTGTCTGTATTAACTCCGCAACTGTCGTGTATCCGACCCCCTGGTACAGATGTTTGTATCAGGGGGTCGGATACAAGCACGTTCCTTTCGCGTGGGTTCCATTTTTTTTCTTTTTGTTCATCCGTACGAATAAATAGTTCGTTATATATTCGTCTACATTCTTTACTTATCCCCAATATATTGTAAGAAAAAATGAATATTACCATTATGTGGATGTGCAAAATATGTATCCGAGTCTCGCTCCGGGTTCTAATGGTAGATCACGACTCGTCTTCGACTCGTCGTGATCTGCCCTTAGAACCCGGAGCTCGACACAACTACATATTTTGTACATCCACATAATGATAATAATCTCTTTTGAACATAATGCAATCGAGAAGACAGGTACACCTATGCTATTCAAAAAAGTAGGGGATATTCAAACTGATGTAAATATTTTCGAAAAATGGCATTGGATACTCGTGAATGGAAACATCAGTATGTTACCAAGTTTAGTGTGGATCATGAATGTCACCGGCCCACAAAAAAACTTCGTGAAGGTTTTTCGCACGAGCGCCGCGTTAATGTCTGTGGGGTACGTTTTGAAATTTTTATTTGTACTGGACGGGCTTCTTTGGAGGTCTCATCGTTCTTTTCTTGGTATAAACTCGTTCATCAATAGTTTCTGGTCGAAACGTAACTTTTGAGGTATGCGAAGACTGACACGTGACGAACGTTTACGTGTCGTTGGCATGTTGGAAGCTGGCAACAGACGGACAGCAGTGGCTCAAATTCTCAACGTTACTCAATCGGTTATTAGCAGGTTGTGGTCTCGCTACCGTCAGACAGGAAATGTTGATGACAGACGTCGGTCAGGGTGTCCAAGGGCGACAACTGCTAACCAGGATTGTTTATTCCGAACCACAGCATAACGTAATCGTCATCAAAGTGCCTCAGAAATTGGACAGCAGCTGCACCGGGCAACAGATGTGCGAGTCAGTGGTCAGACTATCCGAAAACGCCTACACAGCTGGAATTCGTACGCTCGACGACCTCGAATAATTCAAAGTTTGACTGAACGTCACATCGCAGCAAGGCGTAATTGGTGTGGAACGCGACAGCGCTGGGACAATCGTCGGTGGAGCAACGTCATGTTTCCCGATGAATCGAAGTTCACTCTCGACTTCCACGACAGGCGAAACAGAGTGTGGAACGAACGATACCATCACGTAACCTTCAGGCAGCACGATCGTTTTGGTGATGGATCGGTTATGGCGTGGGAAAGCATGACCATGACGAGCAGAACAACATTACATGCCAGAAAGAGGCAAAGCAAAACGCGTATGAAAAAAAAGAAAAGATATGAATAAAATATATGCAGGAACAATACAAGACATCAGCAACACAGCCGACTTTCTGTGGTTAGATTTGAGAGACCCAGCAACTGGTTTATGGAAAAAAAATTGGATCGAGATCATGTAAAAAGGAAGAAAAAAATGTAACGTAGCCGTATCTCTTGGCACATTACGTAATCGGCAAGCCAGGCCGCTCAAGACTCATCTTGGGATAGAGAGAAATTACTGTAGATTCCGTAACAAATTGCTGGTTAATCAATCAGTTTCATTTCTTAGCATTTTTTTTTTTTGGGGGGGGGGTGCATAAGTTATTAATTGGGCCCCAAGTTACCTCAATACCTGAAGCTCTGAAATAGAATATCGCTGCAAGAGGAAACCCTCCTCGGGTTAAGTACGAAAACATGTGGAGTGTTAATAACACATCGAAGGTACTCTGTGGGAGTTAGTAACCAGAGCAGATAAGTATGAAGTGTGAATCGCCCCTATGACATCACCCTTTAGTTGAATGGAGGGAAAAGGGGAAATGAGGAAGGGGAAAATGAGATTATGAAATATACTAAGGAGGGATAAAGGACGTCACAGTTTTTATAAATGACACACGCCCACCCAGGTTACTGTTAGAGGTGGACAGCGCACTCAACAAACTTTTTATTTTAAACCAACCAAAGACACGTAGCTTAAATATGACCTAAGCCTACGGAGCTGGTATACTGCCGTAATACTCGGGAGATGAGTCCCTTCTATTGCGGCCTCTCTCTAAATCAAAGATTTATATACACAAACACACACATATAGCGAGGAACGAGTCTCATGAACGTGATTGGGATGAAAAATGTTATCAGAAATTTAATACAGGCAATTAGAATCAAGCTCGCTGGCGATAAACCGCCCACATATTCCATTACTCGTATAGAACTACTGCAAGGAAAGTGTTTCCTTGCTATCTGAACAACTGATGTTTGGTGTCTCGAGCAGGCCAGGCTACCGGCACTATACTATACAGTGAAAAGAAATATGTGTATATATACATAGGTAGTTTGTACAATGGACACACACATAGCCACTTAGACACTCAACCCGATTATGGCGATTATCACCACCACCATACACACTTTATCAAATACTTTCTCTGATACATATTCTGTATTGCAGCCACAGTGGTTGCGAAGTGTAATCACTGAAACCAATCAAAGACGTCTGAAAACTTTTGATACTCCATGAACTGAGTGAGGCTCATAAATGGAATGACGTTTATCTCATCACTGTAAAAATATCAACGAAATTAGGGGTCCCACTTTATTATCATAGAACATAACAAGTGTTCCCCCGAAGGAGAGAACCAATAGTGCTCACTCCGATGAAGGAACACGGGCAGTGTACTAAGAAGGAAGGACTCTTCTGCGGCTTTTAGCCCTATACCAAAACGTAGACGATATCAAAATTTAGTATTTTAAATATTCTTTTTCCACTTTTACCAAAACGTTCAACAAAATAATATCGTGTGACCCCTCATTGGAACGAGCTCGTCAAGCTAGTTCCACTGATGGGGTCACATAATATAGTTTTGTTGAAATGTTTTGAAAAATAATATTTTTTTCAACTGCCGAATTTGCATATTACGCGGGAGGGTGCTGATTATTCATTAGGTAAAGGGTTGAAGTCGATAAAAATTCATATTTTGTAGGGATCTGCGAATAACACATTTTTTCGAATCGAATCGCGAAATGAATCATGTCACTGATATCGATATCGAATTGAATATCGAATCGAATCTTAATAGACAAGTTATTTCATATTGCACCAAGCGGAAGTTACGGTACACTGCGATGACCCTTACAAGACTGACTGAAACCTTAAACACCAATAAATTGTAGCACCGTCGCTGAAACAGCTAGGCCTATTATCCATAGTTTTAGTTTTTGAAGGTTTAACTGGTTACTATTACGTTCTTAAGAACAAGTTAAGCCTTCCCCAACTAAAACTATATATGGATAATGTTCTGGGCGAAATTCACTACTTACCTAACAGGGGCGGCGGAACGATTTTCAAAGTGAGGGCGCTAGGTCATGGTTCGACCCGTGGTACGAAAAGTTTAAATTTCAGGGTCCCAAAACCGCCATTTCCATGCATTTGGGCGGATAATTTGAGATTTTTCAGGAGATGTATTTGAAAGATTTCACACTTTGAGAGCCGTTAAAGACGTCGGTTAAGCATACAGGTGAGGACTATTTATCAGCTTTGGTCGTAACGACCAAAGCTGATAAATAGACCTCACCTGTATGCTTTACCAGACATTAACAGCAATTATACTGTCTGTGGATTACCTTGTGTGGGGGTGGATTTGGTACTTGTATGTCTGTAAGATTACGATCTATTAAAGTTAACCGAATTTTTAACAGATTGTATACATTTTAACATTTGCTGCCACTTACTGCAAAAAATGACCCGAAATCCATCGAAACTGAACCAGTACGAGAGAAACATAGATGGCGACATTATGGGGGGGGGGGGGGGTGGCTCTGAATCCGCCTCTTGTTCCACCAGTCATTGGTTGTGTTAAAATATATGCATACAAAAAACATGGCCCGGAAATAAGGTGGTAGGGCTGAAGCCCCCCCCCCCCCCCCATCCCCCCTGGTTCCGCGGCCTCTGCCTAACAATTAACCATTGTCAATTACTCAATTAAATATGAATTGGGCATACATGAATGAATTGTCTAATGTCAATTTTATCCAATTTGTGTTGGAAATGTAACAAATTGAAGTTAGCACGAGAAATTCGAAGAAACCGAATCTTGAGACTGATTCGGGGTCGATATCGAGTCAGACGTATGGTATTGATATCGAATCGAATCTCGAAAATTCGAGGGACCCAAATATTTTGGTCTCCATATGTAGCAATTTGTTGAATATGGAACCAAAGAGTGCACTTTCCTCAATGAAGAGGTAAGTTAGTTCCACAAATGGCACAAAGCACGTCGGTTACCACTGATATATATCAATGAGTGTGTGTGTGCTCTCCTATGACCCCCCCCCCCCCCCCCCAACCCTTTCCATATTCGAAACGCTTCCTGCGTCCCTGCCTTGTGATATTTACTTTCAATATCAGTTTCGTTTGAGTTTATCTTGCACAGTTTACTGGAGATCTTACTGTTTTCCGTTTCATTTTTGTTTCTTCAGATTGTGTGAATTATCAATCGAGCCACCCGAGTTTCCGAAAATGGCAACCAACAACGAAGATCACCGCACAATGGAGAAAGAACTTACATGTGCCGTTTGTGGAGATGTACTTAGAGACCCCCTAGAACTCACATGTGGTCACTGTTTTTGTAAAGTATGCATGGAGGCGAACACATCTGGACAGGTGCTGAAATATAACTGCGGTATATGTGATACACCACATAATTATGACATCACCGCTCTGAAGCCTGATATTGTTCTTTCATGCTTAGCTCAAAATTGGAGAAAATGGAACGACGAGATTCTGCCAAACAGAGGATCGCGCACGTGCGATATTTGCGAAGAAACTATCAAACTGATGAACTGCTTTTTCTGTCACAACTGTCGTGTGGTTTACTGCTCTAAGTGCAAAGACGAATGCCACCCTTCATTAGGTGTGCTGGTCAGCCATAAAATAGAACCCCTGGTGGACACTGCAATGATGGAAAACGAATCTTGTTCTCAACATGATAAGGATTTTGTTTATTTTTGCAGGAAGTGTGTAAAACCGGCCTGTTCAGAAAAGCAATGTTATGAATCTCACAAAGATCACCATATGGAAATGTTGCCCAAAGTGTACAAAGATGAACTAAACACTACAATTGAGAAAGCAAAAAAAGCAAGGCAAAAAGTAAGGGAGACTATCGATCAAGAAAAGAAATTACAGACCTTTCTTGATAAACTTCAAGAAGTGAAGGACGCCCGTATTAAATGCATAAATGAATCGTTTAGTGCTGCAAAGCAGCAAGTGGAGGATAAGCGGAAAGAGCTACTTGCTGATGAAGAAGTGACCATCGGCAACAGAATTTTGAATACCAATGCCGTGATCACTGAAATTACGAATAACAATTCCTGCCTCAATACATTGGTTTCTTTCGCGGAAAAGGCAACCGAAGAGGAAAAAAAAGTCCCGTTTCTCATGATGTCATCGACTTTGAAAGCAGAATTGGATTTATATACAGCCATCGATTTCCGTTTGATTGACGATGTATCGTCGATCCCCACAGTTCCCGACAACATCGAATTGTCGAGGCTGAACAGCGCAATAGACTCGTTGAAAACAGAATGAAGAGTTCACTTCGCTCAAAGTGTCTGCTGTGCTTTTGCTTACTTATATATGATTTTGTATCACACGCGACACGTGTTGACATCGAGTCCCTTTATTCACCGGGTGGATCCAGTGATCGACTGCCTTACATAACAAAAAAAAATTCAATTTTGAGTAAAGTGCAGTTTGCTATGCTTGTGGGGAGCGGAGAAGGATGGGGTGGTTGGACAGCCACCACGAGTACCAAAAGAATATATCATTGGTCCTCGATTGCATTGTTTCTGTATACACCGGCCTATGAAGTATGAAATCTGGTTTATTACTGGTATCGGAGATCCTGGTCTCTTTATCCTTGATAAGAAATCAGTGGTAATAACAAAACAATACTCTGATGCAAGTTGTATCAAAGATTATAGGTGTATATGTTTGTGGGTGTGTGTTTATATGCGTATTGTTTTTGTGTGTGTGTAATTTTGGTGCAGGCGTATGTACATTGTATAGGGCGCATACTTGCGTACTTGTAGGTGTCTACGTATGTCGGTGATGTGTAATTGTGGACGGGAGAGGATGTGTTTGGGGTGTGTGTGGGTTAGTAAATACCGTTAACCGTGCACGCATTATTCCAGATCTTGAACCGTCTAACCGGGATCGAGGTCACAAACGAGATGACTTTGTTCTTCACCAGAACCGGTCTCCTCTCCAATCGAATTATCATAGAAAAATCGAACTTTCGAGAGAATCAGACTGAAGTCTTTTAAAGTTTTTGTTGTGTATAGCCATTGAACGGGTCCATCACTTTTGTGAAGAGTGATCCAGGTTAGAAGGTTCGAAGTCGTTAACCTTCCTGCAAGGCTCTTCTAATGACTAGTGAAATACCGGTACAACTGCCACAAAAAATACGTAGATTGTGTTTTCAAAAGAGATTTGCCGCTATTTTGTGATATTTCGGGAGAATTTCATGGTTAAAAACGATTTCCAAACATTTCCCAAAATGATCATTAACCCTTTACCCAACGTAACGGCAAAAACTGGCCAGCGCTATTCACAAAACTTACCATTCAATTTTCATTATTATTTTTTTCTTTTTTTGTCTCATAAATATAGCTTATGACTCTCGTTGGAACGAGCTCGTGGAGCTCGTTCCAATGAGGGTCATAAGCTATGTTTTTGCGGCAAAAAAATTAAAAAAAAGTTTTTGAATAATTTTGTTTACAAGTGTCGACTGCTTTTCATGTTAGATAAAAGGTTAAATGGGGTGTGTTGAAGATCGCTGATTCGTGTTTTGCAACTTTCGGGTTCACTTTATTTTCAAACAGCAAAAAGCACCTGAGTATTATGTTCTAACACATGTACTACGTGAGTGATAGTTGTTATACCCGTATTCTTAAGTGTACGGTGGCTCTTTGGTGAGAGCACATGATTTTAAAACAGAAAGTCGACGAATCGATGCTGACCACAGGTACTCGGCACAAGCTGGGAAATCGAAAGAAAAATGATATTTGATACCATTTTTGAATCTATGTTGACGTGCCCCTGTAATGGGGCACGTCAGCATAGATTCAAAAATGGTATCAAATATCATTTTTCTTTCGATTTCCCAGCTTGTGCCGAGTACCTGTGATGCTGACAAGCGACATCTGCGCTGTGATCTAGAGCAAGACACTCAACCCGAAAGTTGCAAAACACGAATCAGCGATCTTCAACGGCGGTTGAATGCTAATGTACAACGACGTCCAGTATACCTTTCGGTTTAAAGTCCAATGCTCTAACAATTGAGCCACCACCAGTTAGGGTGTTAGTGTTGAAAGAGTAACTTTTTGTCCCAGAATTCCATCTATTTGCGTGTTTTCGCAGATTTTGGCCTTTTGAACATGGTACAGACGTCAGTCACACAAATATTACCGTGAACCAGTTCAGTTTATTGTGATCGTTCTCTGATTAATTGTTTTATGCCTTCTTCTTCAAAATTATCCTTCTCAGAAATATACCTTTATTGATAATTTAGAATGCAGAAAAATAACAAATTATTGGATGTGTGATGGAATATTGATGGGAAGTTGGGTTTTCTTAGAAATTTTTCCTGCGAAACGGTTGACGTTGATATTGACGCCGTGAGTTAACTAGCCGTGGTGAGATAGTATGTCGCCGCGGTGAGAAGATAGTAAGCCGCCGCGGCGAGATATTATTTTTTATGCACGTCCCTAATACGCTTCCGTAGTTTCGACTATTGGGTGAATTCAAAAGATTAAATTATACTGTTTTTTCCATTGACGACAGTGCTAATGTTTCCTCCTCTCCCCATCTCATCAAGCTGTTTTGGGCAAAAACAACCATCTATCCATTTAGTTTATCTTCTCGTGAAAACAATATACTGAAAAAAATATAGGTCGCCATGTGACTTTTGCCTTTAAAGTTGGTGATACTATACTATACTCCCATCCAGTTTCGCACGGAATGAAATATACATATTTTTACCTACCCCACCCAATTTTCATCTTCTCTTACACTTTTCAGAAGACAATTGTCACCAATATTTGATATTTTTTCAAAACATGCACTTTAGAATTTTATTCACACTTAAAAGCTCAGTTCATTTTCCACCAATCAGATAAATCAGGGAACATTTATCCTCCATTAAAGGTTTGCACCAAAACTGTGTATTATAACCAGAACTTTATCAACAGCCTTTCTCGGAATACTAATGTTTTCTTCCGTGTAACAGGATGTACAATTTATTTTTATATAGGATACTTCAGAAAGATAAGATTTGGGAAAGGAAATGTGTTTGTCATGAAATGAATGCGACGGGTGCCTTTGTTTGAATACCATAGTTAACACCTTCACCGCTGTATTTTTGATAATGAGGGTTCAAGACGAAGGTGGGGGAGCAATTACCCCTTCTGGGTTCATGAATATGTGTTTCTGATCCCCCCCCCCCCCCACAAGGAAGGGGCTATGGTGAAGAATTCCGTCCGTCAGTCACCCGTCCGCCGTCCGTCTGTCCGCCGCGTCGTCCTTAGAACTTTGTGTCGGGCCGTATTTCCGTCCATCCACCCGTTTGTTTATGCGGTAACTTAAAGAATAGTTATAAGATTTTAATTTGGGGCCTGCTGCTTTATATCTAACAATGCCTTGGACATGTTCGATCACCACTATCGTTGGTAGAAAATTCAAGGAGGCGTTGCCAGGGGGCACCGGGAAAGCACTTCAGGGCAGGGGTCAGACCCCTGGAAAAGGCATTTACTCGCACTAGCAGCCCCACAATGACATGCCGAAGCATGCATGTCTCGAAGGCGGTAAGCCCGAGATTTAAGAGTTTGAGGGAAGGGTGTTGTCTACCCCTCTCGCCCCCTTGATCCGAAGGCGAGTGGTGGTAGCTGCCCCCCTGTGCCCCCGTGCTTTTTGGCGTCCCTGTGTATTCTTCTTTGTTGAGTTGTGCCCAAAATTTCATTGTTTATGGAATAACTTGAACAGTAGACTCCAGATTTCAAGACAATTTTTGATAGACTGCAGTATATTAACATTATTTTGGACATGTTTGAAAATCACAGAAAAATTCTCGAAAAACTGAGAAAGTTCTTACTGTTTGTTTGTTGAATTTTGCTTTAAATTGGAACAATAAACCTCCAATTTTGATATATTTTGATGTGTCGTGCTTAGCAATTTAAAAACAATACTATTATTTCTTGAAAATTACAGTGAATTATTTTTGACGTACGAACAGGGTCATAAATCAGTGAATAGGGAATGATGCTTAAATAATTAAGCATCATGCTAAAATAATGTAACATGATGCTTAAAATAATATACCATGATGCTTAAATAATTAAGTTTCATGCTTAATTATTTTTGGCATCATGCTTAAATATTTATGCAGCATTCACGAAATCATATCAAATAATATAGCATCAGTCTTAATTTAGAGTGTATCATGCACAAATAAAATTTATGCCCCCACCCCTCCTTACGCGAACCTGATTTCAGCATTATGCTATATTTGTATGCAGCATTCATTAAATCATACCAAATAATACAGCATCATGCTTAAATAATTATTAGGCATCGTGCTCAGTCAAAGTGCATGATCCTCTCCTAATTCAGTATCATGCTAAATTACTTCAGCATCATGCTATATTATTTATGCAGCATTCGTTAAATCGCGCAAAATAATATAGTATACTGTTTAAATAATTTAGCATCATGCCAAATTAAAATGCCTGATCCTCCCTTAATTCAGCATCATTCAAAATTAATTCAGCATCATGCTATTTTTTTGCAGCAATCATGAAATCGTGCAAACTAATATAGTAAAGTGTATAAATAATTAAGCACGATGCTAAATTAATTTAGCATAATGCTTAATTAATTCAGCATCATGCTATATTATTTGTGCAGCATTCGTGAAATCGAGCAAACTAATGTAGCAAGGTGTATAAATAATTAAGCATCATGCTAAATTCAACATTACATTTCAATAAATTTCTATATTCTTCTTCATAGTAATATAGTTCATACTAACAATGTTTATGTGGTCACTTGAAAAGTGATCATCAGGTTTCAATAATATTAATTTTGGCATACTGTTTTATCGTGGCACTAGCAGGGTTACCCGGCGTTGCTCGGACTGAGGAGAGTAATAAAATTACCCCTAGTATACACCCTGTGAAGACCTATATCGGTGAGAAAAATTTTGGTCATAACTGTTGGTGTCCCTCTACACCCCCCCCCCACCCCACCCCACCCCACCCCACCCCACCCCGGCACTTCTTTAAACCTCACCACTAGATTCCTGGTAAAAAATTACCCGTAGTAGACCCCTTTGAAGACCTATATCGGTGAGAAAAATTTTAGTCATAACTTTTGGTGCCCCTCTACACCCCCATCCGATACTTTTTTAAACCTCACCATTAGATTCCTGATAAAAACGTATCCCTAGTAGACCCCTTTGAAGACATATATCGGTAAAAACAATTTTGGTCATAACTTTTAGTGCCCCCCCCCCCCCCCACACCCCCACACCACACACTTTTTTAAACCTGACGATGACCTCCGCCATAAAAAAGTACTGTTAGGAGACCCATTTTGGACACTCGGGGTGGCCGCATATTCATTTCTATAGCGGACAGACAGACAGACATACAGACAGACAGACAGACAGACAGACAGACAGACATTCTAAAATATAGTACAGATTGTCTTGGACAAGTTTGAAAATCATGAGGACTTGTTGAAAATTGATAGCTTTTTTGCTTTTTGTCGTTTTATTGGAAATTTTAGTAACAATTTGAACAGTAACTGTTAGAATTCAGTAATGTTTAGTTCATTACACTTTTGCTAATGCCATACTTCTTCAGAAGCGGTAGGGGAGGGGGATGCGTCGATGTGCGATACTATTTTCTTGTTACGCAATTGTGCCCTTGCGAGAATTTCGCTTTTAGTTTCACGTAACATTTTCCCCAGTGGCGTGGAAGGTGGAAGACCATAAATTGTCCGACAGCAAGTGGCGATGAAAACACAAGAAGGTATTACAAAACGATGTACTCATAAAGATCAGAAAAAATCAAATTGGCATCAGAAAGGCGTAAATACCTTGCATCTGGCACTTCGGCCAAAACCTTTGGTGGAGGACATACATCTGTACTCCCCATGTTTGGCTGCACTGACCAGAATACAGAGAGAGGCTAGTAGTTAAAGTCAAATATCTATTACAGAACACTGATCGGAATACAGAGGGAGACTAGTTGTTAACCCTTTACCTAACCTGAAAAGCAGACGACACTTGCAAAAATAATTCTTGAATAACTAATTTTTTTCATTTTTTGTCTCAAAAACATAGGTAATGACCCCTCGTTGGAACGTTTTTGAGACAAAAAATGAAAAAAATAATGAAAATTAATTGGCGATTTTTGAGAATAGCGCTGGCCGGTTTTGGCCGTTACGTTAGGTAAAGGGTTAAAGTCAAATATTTATTACACTACACTGATACTAGCCTATCTCTGTATTTTGATCAGTGTTGTGTAATGGAGATTTGTTTTTTACTACTCTCTGTATTTTGATAAGTGTGGTGTAATAGGGATTTGTCTTTAACTACTAGCCTCTCTCTGCATTCTGATCAGTGTCGTGTAATAGAGAATTTGATTTTAACTACTAGCCTCTCTCTGCATTCTGACCAGTGTACTCTAATGTAGATTTGTCTTTAACTATAAGCCTCTCCCAGTACTCCAATCAGTGTAGTGTAGTAGAGATTTGACTTTAACTACTGGCCTCTCTCTGTATTGTGATCAGTGTAGTGTAATAGAGATTTGATTTTAACCTCCAGCCTCTCCCCGGATTCTGATCAGTGTAGTGTAATAGAGATTTGTCTTTAACTACTAGCCTCTCTGTATTTTGATAATTGTGGTGTAATGGGGATTTGTCTTTAACTACTAGCCTCTCTATGTATTCTGATCAGTGTCGTGTAATAGAGATTTGATTTTAAAAACTAGCCTCTCTCTACATTCTGACCAGTGTACTGTAACATAGATTTGTCTTTAACTACAAGCCTCTCTCGGTATTCTGATCAGTGTAGTGTAATAGAGATTTGACTTTCACTACGAGCCTCTCTCTGCATTCTGATATGTGTAGTGTAATAGAGATTTGACTTAAACTGGTAGCCTCGCTCTGTATTCTGATCAGCGTAATGTAATAGTGATTTGACTTTAACTACTAGCTTCCCTCTGTATTCTGAGCAGTGTAGTGTAATAGAGATTTGAATTCAGAACAACGCTATTACAACACCACATTGGCCTGCAATGAGCCCCGATTCGAATCCCTTAGAACACATCTGGGACTTTCTTGGATATCGTGTGCAAGTAAGGGGTCCGCCTGTACAGAATTTGACCGATGTGGAAGCTGCATTGCATGAGGAGTGGCAGCAGTTGCCTCTGGGCCGTATCAGAAGGTTCACTGGTAGCATTAGAAGGAGGGTTCAGGGTGTCATCCGGATACGTGGTGAATACGATCACTACTGACGTCAGACACTGCTATTGTGTTCAGGAGATCACAAGTTACATTGTTTTGTCAGTAATTACCGGCATTGTTTCATCATGGATCGTTCCAGCAACAGTTTTCCATCAAAAACATTAGTGACAGATATGTGTAATTAGCGGCATTAAAATACTACATACTTTCATCATTGTTTTGTCTTCCATTTGTCAATAGACCATTCTTTCCGCCAACATTCACTTTTGACCATCTGAAAGATAGCATGAAAGTAATGGCAGTTTCTATTAACACCACTGCGAAAAAAACAGGGGGTGTTTAATTAAGTTCCAGGTGTATAGTTATGGTAAAGTCTTCAAAATTCTATGAAATCACGACTCAATTGAGAAACATTTCGTGCGCTGACTCAGAGAAAATATATGTTTTTGATATTTTTTGGATTTAATCGGAGCGAATAGTTAGCTGATCGGAAAAAGTGGAATATTCCATCCAAATGAGTCTAAAAAGGTGATGGGCTATTTAACTGGTTGAAGGCTAGATTATTTTTGGTGGTCTAAATTTGTTATTTAAAATTTGTTTTATTGCAAATTATTGAAGAGTGCCCAACGACACTCTCCAACAATTTGTAATAGAACAAATTTATATAAAAAATATTATTTGCGTTTGACAGAATATAAAACATGAGCACGGAAAACAAGGCTTTTTGCTCTTGTACCTTCATTTTTTGAAAGCCCCGATAGAGGCTTCTCGCACACAACCAGTTATTTATTTATTTATTGGTGTTTAAGATCACATACTTATGCACAATGGCTGACCGTGACCGTGGCGGAGGAAGCCGGAACATCGACGAGCAAATGTCAGCTCCTCAACATTCTCTGTCCAAGCTCCGATTAAGCAGTGTTACAGCGGTTGAAGACATGTGCACCATCGACGTGCAGTACGCCTTAGTACACGGCGTCATCGTGCCCCCATATAGGCAACCGGGATAAAGTGTCTTGCCCAAGGACACAGCGCGGGTCGACCCAGGCGGGGCTCGAACTCGGGATCTCTAAGTAGAAGTCCAACAGTCTACCACTGAGCCACCGCGCTCCCACACAACCAGTTGAGGGCTGGACTAGTTTCAGGTCAATACAAAGTCAGATTCGTTTAAGGATTTGGCTTGTGGCTTCAGAGCTTGATGTCTATCATGACAACAGATACCAGAAAAATATGTCTTCGACATTTCCCGCTGTCTCATAAGGTAGCGTATAATATAAAACAAATCGAAACGTCACAGGTTCGATTCTTACTCGTGTCATCTGCGTCGAGTCCTTTGGCATGAATCTTAACCATAATTTCTCAAGTGGGAGCACGGTGGCGTAGTGTGTTAAAGTGTACTGCATGTCGATGGTAATTTGGTAAATGTGCCTGCAACCGCTGTTTGTACTTCTTGTATTGGGTCAGTAAATTGGAAAGTCTGACAGTTGGCTGCCATTGTTTGGTGGTTCTCTCCGGAGACTCAGGCTTTCTCCACTCGTAAAACTATCCGATGCGATATGACGCTGGCTGTTGAAAGTGATAAAGTAATGATTAATTATTTCTCTTGTCAGTTTTTATTTATTTATTTATTGAGGTTAACGACACTTTCAACAGCCAGGGACACCTCGTTTCGGGCAGTTTACGGATGGAGGAAGCCGAAGAACCCGGAGAGAACCACCGAACGACGGCGAGCAACTGTCAGAATCCCCAACGTACTAACTCCACGCAAGTAGGGTTAGCATTGGTTGAAGACAAGTGCCCCATTGACCTGCAGTACGTCTTAGTACACAACGCCAACGTGCCCCCGCGTGGGCAATTGGGACTGAGTGTCTTGCCCAAGGACACAGCGCGGTTGCTGCAGGTGTTATTCGAACCGAGGACCTCTCAGCTTGCAGTCTGCATCTCTACCTACTGAGCTACCTCGCTCCCTTATCAGTTTTTAGTTTCGACCTAGATTGGTGACACTGTTACGAGTCTTGTCTTCGTGTTGAACAAAGACAGCACGTAGTTAAACCGTGTTCAATGTCCACAGAGAAAAATCCATTCACAGAATATAATTTCAATGCAACGATTTGATGCTTCAAAATAATATTCAGTGATTTAATAAGGTTTCAGTTAGAACAGTCGCTCATTGAAGTCAACGACACTGTGTTTGCTGTACAGCAAGGCTCAACTTTCTGACATTACACTGTGTCGCAATTACAAATAGCGAAGAAAAAATGTGAAAAATCACTTTATCACAAAGCGCGACGCACAAATTGCGACCAATGTTTAAAAATCTTCAACCCTTTACCAGCTCACACGATATCAAAAGTTATTTTAATATTTTTTTTCAAATTTTCACAAAATGTCAACAAAACCATATCATGTGCCCCCCTCATGGGAACGAGCTCAACGAGCTCGTTCCCAAGAGGGGGTCACATGATATGATTTTGTTGAATTATAGTTTTTTTCAACTTCCCAGTTTGTAAATTCGTAAACAAAGGGTTAATATTGATAACACACGGCCTAAATAATAACAAGCCAAGACCAATACCGGGTCTGAACCTACGTCGCTGCATGCAATTGATTACAGAGATGAACAGACTTCAAAGTATCGGCAAACAGGAAGTGGCTGCTCGGCAGATCTGAAAATTAGATACACGATACAACTCATCATTATGAAGCAGCAGACCAAATATAAAATCACAGAAGCCAAGAAAACTTTGACGGAAAAAGTGTTTCGGACGGACTGACGGACGGAGTCGAGCGGTTACTAGACCTGCTCTGCCGCTGGCGACGCAGGTAAAAAACAACATTCAATGTAAGTTCCGCAGAATACAGTTTGGTCGATTTTCATAAGACACTTTCATCAAATAACCCAAATAACCCAGTATGGATGAAGACAGCATCATTGCTTTCTTCGTTTTGCTGAGTTTGAAAAACAGATGATGCTCACTCACATTCAACAAACAGTTGACTGCGAGAAATTGAGTGACAATTTTCCATATTGCCCATAACTTTTCTGTTCCTTATTCGGGTTAACCCGGATGTATCAGTTTTATATTGAAAATATGGTAGTCTAATTTGATTGGGTACTAACGTGGGTGAATTGCATTTTGTTGATATCGTATTGCGGGTATTTAACAGGATAAAAACGTTGCGTCGGGAATTTTGGTAATCATCAAGAGAAAGACGTATGAGGGCGATACTCGAGATAACGCAATATGGTAAGTGTAAATATTGAATATGTTTTCTATTCCAACTTTATTTGGTTGAGTCTATCTGGACTAAAATGTTGTGAATTGTGAAGGGGTCGTTGTATGTTGGAAGGCATTGCTATCGTCTTTCACCTAGTGGCTAAGATACAGTGTGTGTGCGCGCATGTGTGTGTGTGTGGGGGGGGGGGGGGGGGGGGGGTCAACCAAAGATTTGTTGGGGGGGGGGGGAATTTTAGGTCTTCGGGTAATCTTTGGAAGACTGTGACCTAGGGCCTCACCCCCCCTACCATCGGCCCTCACATGTGAGGGCCGATGGTAGGGGGTGAAGCCCTAGGTCACAGTCTTACAAAGACGAGTTTTCGGGCAAATTTTCAGACCTTTTGGAGGTAAAGGTTGTAAAATGAAAGAAAACTGTTGATACCTTGACCAAAATATACGATATAATTTCACACTGATATGCTTTCAGACTGAATTGAGACTTATTGAAAACTTTCTTGGTCTATTGAAACAAAAAATCGCCATATATTTTGAGACTTTCTGTTGGTAGAAGTTTGCAAAATGGTGGGAAAAGTAGATATCTTGGTTTAAACATGTATCTAGAGACTGAATTTCCAATAAGTAACCCGTTTTGGTTGTCAAAATGGTAACTATTTTGTTGTTCAATCTGTCGAAAAATTGAATTTGGTGGCTAAGAGATTTCGAGACACCCCCATCCCCATTGCCAAAAAAAGCTATCGATGCCTCGACTCAATCAGCACCCTTTTACTGGGCCGATGAGGAGCGATGGATCAAGCTGCTGTCATAAACTGTATACTGCAAAAAGATTATAGAATTATTTAAATGCTTGATATAGAAATTATTGCATCTATAATCTCGTGAAATTTTCAAGTTGAAAATGTCAATAAACTGGGTCAGTATCCTCCAAAAAATTAAATCATTTTGTGTAATTGAATCATTGTCAGGCCCGAAACCAGTATCAGAAAATTTTCCGACATGATGGGGCGAGGTTTAAACATTTTCCGACAGTGTTCACGGGTAGTTGACCGTCGGTACGAACTTGAAACCAAATTCAATATACTTCTTTAAAACTCTTTAACTGGTTGAGGGCTAGATTATTTTTGTTGGTCTGAATTTGTTATTCAAAATTTGTTCTATAACAAATTATTGGGGAGTGCCCACAGGCACTCCCCAATAATTTGTAGTAGAACCTATATATATAAACAAAATATTATTTCCATTTGACTGAATATGAAACATGAGCAAGGAAAATGTTGGCTTTAATTTTTTGAAAACCCTGTTAGTGGCTTTTAGCACTCAACCAGTTAACCAACGAGTTGACAGCATCCGCCCGTGTAGTTTACATATTTATTTATTGGTGTTTAAAGTCACCGCGACAGTTTTACGGGTGGAGGAAGCCGGAGTACCCGGAGAGAACCACCGAGTGACAGTTTTACGGGTGGAGGAAGCCGGAGTACCCGGATAGAACCACCGAGCAACGCAACTGTCAGCTCCCCAACATACTAACTTCACACAAGCAGGGTTAGCATTGGTTGACGACAAGTGAACCATCGACGTGCAGTACGCCTTAGTACACAACGCCACCGTGCCCCCACGCGGGCAATAGAGATGAAGTGTCTTGCCCAAGGACACAACGCGGTTGCCGCAGGTGGGATTCGAACCGAGGACCTCTCGGCTTGCAGCCTGCACCTCTACCTACTGAGCCACCGCGCTCCCAGTTTACATATTAAACTTTTTAAAAAATTAACAAAGTGATATCCTGTTTCCGCTCGTGGAGTTCAATCCAATGAAGTGTCACATGATATGTTTTTTTATTTTTTTTTTAATTATATGAATTATTTTTAAATAATTAAAATAAGAAATTTTTATATCGTTTGGCTTGGGAAAGAGGTTGAAATAGTCAACCTTTTTCAAATTCACAGCTTTTAGAGAAATGTTATTCGAGCGACCCCTCAATTTTTCGGTCGGACAAAATTTTCCAACAGACGTGGCCATGGGGACGCCCACCCCCACCCCACGACAACCTCACTAGAGTCGGGCCTGATCACGACGCACATAAATACATCAGTTACAAAGAAAAGCACATTGGCACTTTTGGTTAGAGTAGCTTGTTGCCAGTACTTATATCGTGGTTTTAACGGTAATTGTCATTGCCCACGTGGAGGCACTCCAGCTTTCTCCACCCGTAAAACTGTCTAACACGAGGTGATCCTGGCTGTCGAATGTGTCGTTAAGCCCCACTAAATAAATAATATAACGGTAATTGTTTACAGTCAATCTAATATGGCCTTCACCAAGGGTAAGTTTAAACGAACTTCTCAGTGTGATCCCGGAGGTCGTTCACCAAAACTGTATGCCTGAGTTTTTAAATTTGTTTATGTTTGTACATAAAACATAGGTTTCCGAGTTGTAAACACGTGTGTTTTGGGGGCAATCAGTTCCCACGTTCTGTTTTAAAACAGTGGCACATCGTGAAACATGTGGAAGCTGCTCGTCGCACAGGCTGCGTCCACTTCCCTCGTCTATCGTTGGCTGCCACTCTAAAATGCTGCCTTTGATATCAATCGAAACTTTGAATATCCACTTTTTTCATGATTAATTTTGGATTTGTCTCCCTTGATTACTGACAGAAAAAAACACTCTATGAGCTCAATCACGCCAAGAGGTGGAGTCTGGGGCGCAGGAAACACTGGAGGGAAAGAAGGGGGGGGGGGGGTCAGACCCCGGGAAAATGGCATTTACTCGCACTAGCAGCCCCGCCATGACATGTCGAAGCATGCATGTCTCAAAAGCGAAGCTCGGGATGACTGAGTTGAGAGGTGTCCCCACCCACCGGGAGGGGGCACCACCCCCGAAACTCTCCCATAGAATTTTGAAAACTCCCAGAACGGATTCGGGGTGTATTTTTGTCTTACTTCGAGAATAAATCATTTAGTGACGAACCTGGGAAGGGCATTGTCTGCCCCCTATCCCGAGTGATCCGAAGGCAGCTGCCCCGTGCTTCTGACGTCCCTGGGTGCGGTAATTCTTTTACCTTACGCAGACCTCTCTAAAAGCTTCCGTGAAATGTGAAATGGAAGTATGAAGATAGAGACTTATTTTGTATTTTCCTTTTGATTTGCAAAATTCAATCTTTGCTTGTTCTGAAATAATGTGCGGCTAGGTTTTTACACTGACGGCAAACATAATCGTTTCACTCTGAGACCCGTGCGAATCTCGGGAAGTGAAGCACTGCCTATTTTCTGCAGTAGAAAAAGCTAAGAAGTAAAATATGGCTCAGTCACCAATGCTTGTGACGAAAGTCCTCTAAAATGGGCAGCATGGGTATCAACGATTGACAAAATATCCATGTCGCGGTCACGATTAGCCATTGTGCAGAAATTATTTATTTATTGATTTATTATGGTTTAACGACACTTTAACGGCCAAGGTGATATTGTGTCGGTGACAGTTTTACAGGTTGAGGAAGCCGGAGTACCTGGAGAGAACCACCGAGCAACGACGAGCCGCTGCCAGCCCCCCAACATCGTAATTCAACATTGCAGCACATGCAGAGTTAGATTTGTTGAAGACATGCGCACCATCTACGTACAGTACGCCTTAGTGCATGGCGTCATTGTGCCCCCCAATCGGGGCTAAGTGCTTTGTCCAAGGATACAACGCGGGAGTCCGAACGATAGTTCAGACGGTCACCCATACAAGGACTAACCGGGCTCGACGTTACTCAACTTCGGTGCTCTGACGAGAACTGGTTACCGCCACGCCACGCCACCCCCACCCCCAACTGTGCGGATATATGTGACCTTAAACACTAAATAAATCAAATCACTTAAAAGAATCCCTAGTAAGCTGTTCTTACATTTTACATTGAGTTGCGCAGGAAGAAAAATACTAAATTTCAAATCACGATTGAAATTCTGAAATATCACACTCACAATTTAACTCATACATTATTGGAAAGCATTTGCCACGAATTCTCATAAATTGATGTCCGGCTATTCCAAAAATAAAGATTGTTTTCTTTTTTTTAAAATTCAACTTTCAATATTTTCTCTATGGGGTCCTTTTGTAAATTTTCTGCTTCGCTCAACTCTGATTTTCGCGCAAGTGGACCAAATGGGATAGAAAGAGTTAGCTATAGCTACCAGAATGTTAAAAACAAATTCGTAAAAATCAGGGATAGAAGTATTTACAACCAATTTTCGTTATTTCTACCGTAAATTTTACGGTAACGACTGTTACTGTTCAAATTTCCTCATTTGAAAACTGATAGAGGAATGCTCAAATACAGTGCAGAAAAGTTGTTTTTTTTCAGAAAGAACGCATTCAACTCTTTAACTCCAGTTTTTGCAAATTGAGAAAAAAAATTGGAAAGTAAAATTCGGTTTCTCACATGGAACATAAATTTGCGCTCGGAAGCTTCTGCATGCCACATACCAAATGATTTGGGACACACGTTTTGGGGGAGAAGTCAAAATGTCAAGATTCGTACGGCCATTGACTTAATTTTAACCACTGATAACAATACAACTGGATTGCTGGAATGCTCATTAATACAGAAAAGAGTCCTCACCGCCGCCTTCTTGTGATGGTAGGGGTGGGGTCGGGTCGGTTTCGGAAGTTGCTATAAATAAACAATGCTCAATCAAAAAAAAAATGTTTCGAATATTGCCGAGAAATCACCAGTCGCTTTAACCCTTTACCCAACGTAACGCAAAACCGACCAGCGCTATTCACAAAAATCACCGTCTAATTTTCATTATTCGTTTCAATTTTTGTCTCAAAAACATACCTTGTGACCCCTCATTAGAACGAGCTCAACAAGCTCGTTCCAATGGGGGGTCATAAGCTATGTTTTTGACGCAAAAAAAAATGAAAAAAATGAGTTATTCAAGAAGTTTATTTGCAAGTGTCGTCTGCCTTTAGTGGTAGGGAAAGGGTTAAAAAAACTACTTTGAGTTCTGTAGAAAATGAATACCTTCATAAAGTGATTGACTACTTCATAACATATTCCTGTCAAGATTGGAAAGCTCATACGGTGTTACTGGTTTTCGTGCTAGGTAAACACCATGGCATTCGGCGAAGTGCAAGCTGTTACGCTGTGACTGGAGTCACAACATAGCAGTTCTTACGTCATTAATCGTCACGGATTGGGAGGAGTTATCGAGTAGATTGACTTGACGCCATCTTAAGAGAGAGGTGGGGGAGTTTGAGGGTTGACGTTTTTCGCTTCCAGCAATCCAAATGTATTGAGATGGGTAATTTTAACACTCTAAAATATGTGGGTGCCTGTCATTCATTGATTAACCCTCTACACACTGATGTCAACATTCTGAAACTTTCAGCACTAAATTCTTCCATAATGCAACTAGAAACTTAACCAGTTCAGTATAGTTTGACAGAGCTCATAAGACTGAACTGGTTAATGACCAAGGTGAATTGTGGGGAAAATGTAGAGATTGAATATTTGCTATTCAGTGATTAACCCTCCTCTTCATAATGATGCCTTGCTATCGTATCGTTATATCTGATACGTTACATATCGTTAATCCTTTACCCAACGTAACGGCCAAAACCGGCCAGCGTTATTCTCAAAAATCGCCAATTAATTTTCACTATTTTTTTCATTTTTTGTCTCAAAAACATAGGTTATGACCCCTCGTTGGAACGAGCTCGTCGAGCTCGTTCCAACGAGGGGTCATAACCTATGTTTTTGAGACAAAAAATGAAAAAAATTAGTTATTCAAGAATTTTTTTTGCAAGTGTCGTCTGCTTTTCACGTTAGGTAAAGGGTTAATCCCGAAACGCTGCTTTAACTGACGTTCAGATCAGGGAAATTGACCCGAGGGCATCACGCTCCTTTACAGTAGGTTTGATATTTCAGGTTGATGCTCTACGTGAGTTCATATCCAAATGGTCTTAATGACATAAGGAAGGCTCTGTGTTTTATTACAAATTACATATTTTGTATTCCAGCACCTGGTGATCTTATAGCAGTAGACTTGGAGAAAGTTATGAAAAAGTGTGACATACATTTAAAAAATTTGGGAGTGCCTGGATAGGTTTTGGGGCACCTTTCATAGCTACGCCACGGCACGCGAGAACAATGAAATACTGGTGCGATATGTAGTTCGGTTTGCTTTGTTTTCTCTCGATTCGGTCTTGATTTCGCAATATTTTATTTTATGAAATCTCCACTGGTGGAAACAGGTCGCGACCAGATCACGATCCGATAGAGAAAAATATGACTTTTGCGATCAGCCTATATATATCGTACAGATCCATGTGATCCTATACCCTGATATACAGTACGGCCGCCGTGGGCGGGTTACTTTTCACGGGTGAGCAATATTTCCACCGTTACGGATGCAATAATATTAGATTCCAAACACTAATTATAGGAATAATCATCAAAAAGTTAATTAGTGAAGCAGCGGTTACAGCCCAGTGCTTCATTAATTAAAATTTTGCCGAGGATTTTTATTTCCTGGTTAACGCATGCGTGTACATCACTGCATACGCGTGGATTGCGACCAGTCCGCGGTGGCTGTATTGTAATATCATCCAGCACTTCCACCAACAACAAATCTGAATCACGCTTGGGTCCACTGTGATTTACCTTAACACCTGTTTTCTTTTCCAGGCAAAAATGCTGTCGACAGCAGAAGTAGGATCTCTTCATAATCTTCAAAATCCAATGTGGTCATGTCTTCGAGAGTATTTTCTCACAATGTACGACAAAGAGACTACTTTAAAAAAGATCCAAACACTGATGGATGGAGCATCGCATTCTTGGTTGACCGAGAAGCAGCAACGGGCCTCTTTATCCACATCCAACACACAAATGATGAATAATATATTTCACACCGACGAAGAAAGTGATGATTATGATCAGCTCGTGGGGAGAATTTGTGAGATGTTTGATGTTGAAAACCTTACTAATTTTGATGACTGCCAGATGCATTTAGCTTCCCAAGTAATGAGAAGTCTTACGAAACTAAATATGGAATGGTGGCTTCCTGGACAATCCAATGACGGTTTGTCGACATTAAATAATGAGACAAACGGGAATATAATTTTAAAGCCATGCAGCTGTGATAAAATGATGGAATGTCTTGCTCATTTTATTTCGACATTGAGAAAATTTTCAAGTTATTGCTCTCAACAGTCATCACTTGGCCTTTGCGAACTTCCTCTGGTGAGACAGGGACGTTCAACATACTTGCCTGAACACGAATCAGGTTTAGTTGCACCCAGACTTTATATTATCAAACAAGAATGCGACTTAAATAAACATGGCGAACTCTACTCGACGGCTGTCAACATGATGGGGTGCATCGATACTTCCTTAAAAGGATCGAATATTTTTAGGGACGAAAATGCCAGAGTTCGTGTCTTTGCTTTTCTTGAAAGTGACAACGCAGCACACTGTTGCAGACAAGTAGTAGGAGCTTTTCCCGCCATGTTACGTATGGTGAGATCGCTTCTTTCATGCGAGAAGGAAACTGAATGTGAAATTCTGTGCTCCAACGATCTGGGAAATAAGAGAGAAATATATGCTCCACAAAACGCGGATTTGGACGTGCTACTGAATCGACATTACCCTTTAGTTTGTTGTGAAAGTGAAATTACAGGCGACTCTAAACAATGTGGAAATATAATAAACAAAGTGGTCGAAATTATTTCACCACTAAACTGTGCCATACTGGGTGGGAGCTCGTTGGAGTGTCGAATCTCAACGAGAGGTCTCTGCACATCTCAGGCTGTTACTTACATGCAGGCTCTTAAATCTAGCGTTATGCAAGACACAGCCGTGCAGTTACGGGCTGAATGGAACTTGAATCAGACTGTTCTCGATGACTATAAGAAATCCGTACATATGAAATTAGATAGCAGCATTGAAGTAGCGCTTCGGGCGGTTGAGATAACTGCTTTGTGTGGGTTCGATGCTCTCGTTTTGAAAGAAACCAATAACATTAAATCACATATGATGTCAAAACTAGAATTTGATGAAGCATTGACAGTGGTCCACGAATCTCATTCTTGTGGGCTGAAGGTGTATTTCTCATGCACAGCAACAGCAGATATCAAATTTGCTGCTATGTCAGGCGTTGATGGTTTAGAGATTTATACTGAAACAGCCCCATGCAAGCAAAGCCACGCAAAGCGCAGCCAAGAAAATGGATGGACATCTCTTCAAACGATAAACCAATTCTCCAGATGTGTGAGAGGGCGTGGTGCCTTTCTGCTTGCCAGACTCGATGAGATGTTTTTCAAAGGAAAATTGTTAGAAGAACAGACTAGGTTTCGTCATCATCTCTACCAGGCCTTGCTCGCGATGGACACTCGAAAAATTGAGCACATCATTCAAGTGGTTGGACAGGTTTGAATAGACCTCTGCGAAGCTTCGAAATTCGATTCGTTTCGAAATCGTGCCAATGATTCGATTCGTGTCCCGACAGGCGGACTCAGAAACGTTCGAATTGTGGAGATGTTTACATACTCATATACAAAACTATCATCGGGTCTTCAGAACAGGAAGCTGATGACAGAACAAAAGTGAAATGGGGCACCACTGCCGAAACGACTTAGTTTCCGTTTCTGGAATATTCCGCTTTTCTGATTGACTCCAAACGGATGAGCCGCCGCTAAATGCAAAACTTTGGAGCAGGCAAGCAATAGATATTTCAAGGTGGTGACACGGTGCAATATCTACAACTTGAAAAGCGTCGAGACCAAGCCTGAAAATAAGCAGACTGTCATCCGCAAAATGAGGTACCCAGAGGGTGAATTCGGTGATGCTACCCTGCACAGCAGGGCAGCATCACAATTTTTACCCTTTGTTAACCTCAGTCTGAATTAAGAACTCAAGCCAAAACATAAAGATGTATCTAGAGGATAAATTGGCCCACTCTATGGGATAGCATCAGCAAATTCACCCTCTGGGGACCCCATTTTGCAAATGACAGGTTGCTTACATTCAGGCTTGGGTGAGAATCGATTAGAGATTCGCTTCGAAATCAAACACCTGATTCGATTAGATTCGACTCTAAATCTAAATTCGCACACTTTCGCAGGGCCCTAGATTTGAAGGCATTTCGAGCTGCATACGGCTCTTGTGATGCTAATCTTTCAATTAACATAGGCGTATGGAATGAAAATATTTGCCTGGGTTGTAGGTCTCAATTTTTGTGATGTGCAGAAGCTGTTGTGTAAATTTGGACGGTTAGGCTGCAAGTTAATTTTCGGGGGATTCAAAATAACTAACGTTCTTACAGTCCAAGTTTGTACTGGATAGGGCCTGGCATTGTGCGTTCTAAAGTCTCAAATTCTTCACCTGGTTTCCTGACTTGGGAACATATCAGCGGCAGGGGTACGGGGCATCACAGTGGGTAACCATGGACGTGGAGGGGTTTGACCCACCATAAAAATTTTCCAGTCGGGACATTTTCATAGGCCTATGTATTGGAGTCTTGCAAGTTATCACGTACTCTCTCACGAGATAAGGTTTGCTACTTGGACTTGTTTTGTGCACGCAGTCGGCCTTATGTAAATGGAGGTCTGTGGCCGATTCGGTCCCAGCAGCATGACCAATTTTGAATCCGGTAGGCCATACGTGCTTAGCTGGTATCAACACGCGTTACTAGTACTGCATGTGTTTACGCCAAAACAAATTTACGGAATTTTAAAACTATAATCTTGATTGACAAATATTCCAATTTTGTCATCACAGCATGCCTTCCGAGAAAGCATCACTTAATGATGTAGTTGTAACATCCTATCAGTGGGACTTGAGTAATGACAGACGGGCTAGACTGCGTTCCCCAAACGGTCATCTTCGCGACGACCCTGAGAGGGGAAAAGGTCTTTCAGAAAAAAAGCATTACCCCCCCCCCCCTCCCTTCGACACATACACCACAATCACTGGATTACATGTACAGTACGAGTTGAGTGTATTATCATTAAATCACCAGCAGAATGGAAATTCCACCCAATCAATAATTACAGGTTTGTTACAAAGCATCAAAAGCACAAGCAAAGTTTCAGCGAGTGGACCTACGAGTTAAAGCAGGAGGTCTGTTGGCTGAAACATTGCTTATGTTTTTTGTCCATATGTAAAGTGATACCTGGTGATAACTCCACCCCACAGGAACGCGGGGGTTAAGAAGGGAGAGATGTAGGCTGCTAGCCGAGAGATCCTCGATTCGAATCCCACCTTCGGCAACCGCGTTGTGTCCTTGGGTAAGACACTTAATACCAATTGCCCACGTGGGTGCACGGTGGCGTTGTGTATAAGACATACTGACCGTTGAGGGCGCACCTGTCTTCATACATTTCTAACCCTGCTTGTGTGGAGTTCGCACATTGAGGAATCTAACAGTTGCTCCCCTGTTCTCTCCGGGTACTTCGGCTTCTTCCAACCGTAAAACTGTCGACATGAGGTAACCCTGGCTGTCGAAAGTGTCGTTAAACCCCAATAAATAAATAAATAAATAAATAAATAAATAAAAGGCCTGCATCGCAAAGAACTACCAATGTCCCCGACCGCAAAAAAAAAATTCTGTGTCGAAAGAGTGAAAAAGGGCCATAACTCTGGAACAAATGTATGGAAGAAACTCGCGCAACACAGATATCATTCCCCCATGATGCTCTACCAGAACACCAAATATCATTCAAATGGGAGTAGCAGTGGCTGAGAAACAGGGGGAAGTGTTGGTACGGACGGACGAACGGACAGGCGAACGGTCCACTAGATACCCCTTCGATGTTTCAAGTCGGGGGCATAATAAATAACTCCTCTCCACGGGTGGTTTATTTACAAGCCACTTTGTACGCACCGTAACTTTTAATCCTTCAACTAACTTAACGACCATAACCGACTGGTGCTTTTCATAAAAATCTTCTTTCAAATTTTATATTATTTTATCATTTTTATCCTCGTAAACAAAGATTGTGCCCGGTATTGGCGCGAGCTCCAAAAGTCATAACTACATTTTGGAGGCAATAAACAAAAGATTTTAGTTATTCACGAATTATTTTTCTAAGTGTTGCCTGGTGTACAATAAATTATAAACATCGCTTGCCCTTAACGGATATCTGCCCCAGACCTGCGCTCCAAAAACCACCAGTTCCTCCTCTCCGCCCAAATCTGGTATAGCGATCGGGGTATAAAGACCATTTACCAACCAGCCTGGTTGGTCCGAATCTCTTAGTCTCGTGGTAAATCGGTCGCTTTGTGTGCTAGAGGTCGACGGTTCGAACCCCGACTCCCGTAGTTATCACTCCTCCTGTTACACTGGTCCGGACGAAAACAGATATTGCAAATTTCGAAGGCTCAGCTTTTTCGCCTGAGTTTCTGATCCGGAAAAATATTAATTTTGATTCCCTCTGATGCGAGATACAAGATCTTGTTACATTGGGGGGCTCGTCCGATCTTCAGCAGTTGGTGGCGTTGTGTACGATGTGGTGAGGCAAGGTGGATGTTTCGCTCGCTCTGAGGTGGAATCTTGGGTGAGGTTCACGGTGGGTGAATCTCAAAAGAGGAGAGTAGTGTAGCGGTCGGGGTATAAAGGCCATTTACCAACCAGCCTGGTTGGTCCGGATCTCTTAGTCTCGTGGTAAATCGGTCGCTTTGTGTGCAAGAGATCGACGGTTCGAACCCCGGCTTCCGCACTTATCTCTCCTCCTGTTACACTGGTCCGGACGAAAACAGATATTGCAAATTTCAAAGGCTCAGCTTCTTCGCCTGAGTTTCTGATCCGGAAAAATATTAATTTTGATTACCTCTGATGCGAGATACAAGTATCTGTGCACATTTCTTGAAGACAGATGGGATCAGCATTCCGCCATATTGGGTTAACTGAGAGGGAAGTTCCAAACCAAATCAAACGTGGATATATTTAACAGACAGGATCCTGGTTAGAAAATGGAGGACATAAACGCGACTCGCTGTCAAAAAATAAATAGATATTAGTCTATTACCCGCTTGTTCATTTGTCTCAAAATTAAATTTTACAGTAAGTATCAACTGGAACATTATTAATAATATGGTAACAAAATATGGTACATCCTAGTTGAAAACAAAAGTTAGTGTTCCAAACACATCCCGATTGACAGCGTAAACATGTGGACTGCATTGAGTTGCGAATCTTCATTGCTTTGCACAGCCAAACTGAGCAGCGATCATTTCGAAATTTCAACATTCGAAATGCGATGATAAAAAAGTATAGTCAACTCAACACCTGTGACCTGTGTCATTGGAGTTTGCACAGCTGAGTTATACGAATGGAAATGAGTGACATAAGAAGGGACGGTAACTGCCATGGTTGGCTTCATATTATGCTCCACGGGTGTTTGTTTTCGAAACAAATGCCACGTGTGCCCATACCCACGTAACCCAACATGATCAATGCCGATAAAGTCTGCCAGGCTTTCGGGCCACCAGTCTAATTTTGCGAAGAATCCGACGCTGTTATGGGTTGTTTGTTTACCCACTTTTCATTAAGTTTGCTTACAGACTAGCGTTGATGTAAATGTGATGTCGATTAGTAGTAGTAGTATGTCTCGCACGTTTCAGGTAAAGGTTATGGGGACCCCGGAAGTGACGTCATGTCACGTGACCCAGTGGCGCCATGTTGTGTTGTCATCGTAACCGGCGTGAGCGGCCATGCTGTGACGTCATCGTCATAGTGATACGTGATGTGAGTGCGCATGCGCAGCGCGTGTTGCTAGGGTGATACGTGACTCCTTCGTTCAATTTGTATATTGGAGGCCGCCATCTTGGTTTCTATGGCAGCACGTGGTTGCTATGTTACCCGAAGGCCTACAACAAGACATGGGTATGTTTGGAGGGTGTGTTCGATTGAATAGGAGTAATTTCCCGCTTCGTAGAATTACCACAAACAACCCGACAAGTTTTACCGTTTCGAATTCTTTCAGAATTCTCTGCTTCTATCTCTATATACAATAGTTTTCGTCTACCTGACCATGTTGCTTTGTTCTGGAGTATACTCCAGTAGAGTAGAAGAGACCATCAGCTGGAACAGCTTTGCTTATTATTACTATATTTGGCTGTTCTGGTCTGTTCTTGTTAGTTCTGGCCCTATTTCGAGTACTCTTGTTGTTTCAATTATCTAGATCACCCAATCAGTTCACTTTACTGAAGCTAACTACCAATCAAGTTGCTTGATTTTCCATAATCTTAATGCAGAGTTATCTCCCTTCTGTATAACAAAAGCCTATATCATTCCCAAAGCCAATAAGCTATCAAGCAGTTACTGATAAACCATTGCTCGAACGACTCGAAGCCCATCGAGCAAATATGCTATCGAGCAATTGCTCGTTCGAGTGACTCGCACATACGACTCTTAGCCTCATTTCAGAAAAATGGGTGCCTAAGACCTGGTATTGTAATATTTGAGGATACTATCTGGAGAATCCCTTTTTTGTCATATGTGCTCATGTGAAAAGACACAATGTGACACAATGTGCCTAAGCACATAGGCACATACGGGTATTTGAGGGAACCTATAACCTGATATTGTATTATTTGAGGATATCGACATAATTGGCGGCAGTGCGTGGCGTAATCATAAAACTATACAGCAAATGACTGAGACAGTTGGTTTTGACAAATTAGTGATATCTGTTCTGTGTTCTTATACAAAGAGGGAGTCATTATTGAAAACGGATCATATGTTTTAAAGCAAATTTATTGGTCAATAGCAAAAAGATTCTGCTTGTTGGATCCGTGGAAGATTTTTTTTAAGAATATTCATCATATTGAATTAATTTAAAATTTGGTCTCCCTTTGTGGGAGAACCCAGGAACTTGCTTTGAATAAACTAGAATTTGTCCCCCATCCCCAAGGATGCAGTATACAAATATTAAAAAAATCTGAATGGTGGATTCTAATAAGATTTTTAAAGCATTTTTCCTCACACTGCACTAGTTAAAGTTTGGGCTCCCATAAGGAGCTCAAATATGAACCCAGGGACTTGATTTCAACAAATCTGAATCTTCGCCACAAAGGATGCTGCAAAGAAGATATCAAAAGATTCTGAGTGCTGCATTTGAAGAAGATGATTTTTATAGACATTTCCTCAAATTGCATGCATTAAATTAAAAATGCGGCCCTCAGTAAGAAGCCCAAATATGAACCCAGTGACTTGATTTGACCAAACTTGAACCTGGCCCCCAAAGGATTCAGTACATCAATTATCCAAGGATTCTAACTCGTGGATCTGAAGAAAACATTTTTTAAAGAATTTTTCTCATATTGCACTAATCCACTATGTTAAAATTGGGCTCCCTAAATAAAAAACAAGGTTCTTGATTTGAACAAACTTGAATTTGATCCTCCAAAGGATGATATGTATCAAATATTAAAACATTCTGGTGGTTCCAGAGATGATTTTTTAATTTTTAAAAAATAAGAGAGAAAATGACTCCGCATTTCTCAATCAGTGGCTGTGTTAAATGCACCTCTCCATATGGTACCGCATCACACAGATGATTGAAATTATTTTGGTCCATTCAAATTTCGAATCCTCAGGATATTTCATACAAAATATTTAAAATAACAATTCCCTGTTTCCAACATTTTAGGAAGTATGGGCTTTTGAATTTTTTTTCTTCTATTTTTAGCTCCTTTTTTACAGTAACGTGAAAAAATTGGGGATGGGGGCATAAATCAAGTACATGTGACCTAATACCACTGCATACCAAATTTGGTTCAAATTTGCCAAACGGTTCAGAAAATAGGAAATATGGATGGGGGCCAAAAGTCCAACACTTTTGTTCCTCCCAACTGAGCCCAACTATTGCACGGAAACTTTCTTTGAACCAACCTGAATCTCCAGCACATAAGGAGGGGCAGAAAAACCTGTAGTACTCAGAGGGCACCATCGAGCAATACCAAGCAAATGTCAAGAATTTCTTACTTAGTAACCCAGCACAACAGAGTTATTGGCAGTTGAAGATAAGTGCACCAATGTGTAGTTTGCTTAGAAGTACAAAGCACCACCGTGCCTACACATGGGCAACCATGATCAAGTGTCTTGCAAAAGAACAAGGCACAGATGGCGTGGGTCAGGATAGAACCAACAACCTTCTGGTTTAGAGTCTAATGCTCTAAACAATGAGTCATCACGCTTCCACGTGGAGAATGGATAACCGCAAGAACTGTGGAGTAGAGATTACACCCATAAATATTTCATATCTTGTGATTAACTTTAAGAAGTACCAATCCAGAACTTAGTTGGACCTAGGCCTCCACATCCATTGGCTGAATGCCTGATTGTGTTTTTTATTCATTTCTGCAGATGTTCAGGCCAATTGTGAGGGTGGAACATCCATTTTAATGGGAATTCACACTGTGCATAATTCTTTACAAATATGCAGAAAACAGGTTAATCAAATTAACACATCACTCAGAACACCAAGATGGTTCTTAGAAGATTTGATCACAGATAAGTCCAAATAACAAGAGGCCCCAAGGGGCCTGAAGGCGCTCACCTGACATGGTAGCCTAAATATCAACCCAGAGAATTGATTTCAACAAGTTGCATCTGCTCCTCCTAAGAAAAGCTTATACCAAATATCCAAAGATTCTGACCAGTGGATCTAAAAAAAAAGAGAAGATTTTTAAAGAATATTCCTCATATTGAACTAAGTTATAATTCGGGCTCCCACAATGAGTCCAAATATGGACCTAGGGACTTGGCTTGAACAAAGTTGAATCTCACTCCCTAAGCATGGTGCATACCAAATATCAAAAGATTCTGCCTGCCGGATCTTGAGAAGATTTTTAAAGAAAATTCCTCATTTTGAACTAAGTTACAATTCAAGCTCCCACAGTGAGTCCAAATATGGACCTAGGGACTTGGCTTGAACAAACTTGAATCTCACCCACTAAGCATGGTGCATACCAAATATCAAAAGATTCTGCCTGCTGGATCTTGAGAAGAAGATTTTCAAAGAAATTTGCCTGAAATGCATTAAGTTCGAATTCAGGCTTCTATAGTGAGCCCAAATATGAATCCAGGGGACCAATTTGAACAAACTTGAATCAGATCCACCCCACAATGTTGCATACCAAATATCAAAACATTCTGCCTGCTGGATCTGGAGAAGAAGATTTTTGAAGAAATTTGCCTGAAATGCACTAAGTTCGAATTCGAGCTTCTATACTGAGCCCAAATATGAATCCAAGGGGCCGATTTGAACAAACTTGCATCAGATCCATCCCTCAATGTTGCATACCAAATATCAAAAGATTCTGCCTGCTGGATCTGGAGAAGAAGATTTTTTAAGAAATTTGCCTGAAATGCTCTAAGATCGAACTCAAGCTTCTATACTGAGCCCAAATATAAACCCAGAGGGCCTATTTGAACAAACTTGAATCAGATCCACCCCACAATGTTGCATAACAAATAACAAAAGATTCTGCCTGCTGGATCTGGAGAAGAAGATTTTTTAAGAAATTTGCCTGAAATGCACTAAGTTCGAATTTGGGCTTCTATAGTGAGCCCAAATATGAATCCAGGGGGCCGATTTGAACAAACTTGAATCAGATCCACCCCACAATGTTGCATGCCAAATATCAAAAGATTCTGCCTGCTCGATCTGAAGAAGAAGATTTTTTAAGAAATTTGCCTGAAATGCACTAAGATCGAATTCGGGCTTCTATAGTGAGCCCAAATATGAATCCAGGGAGCCGATTTGAACAAACTTGAATCAGATCCACCCCACAATGTTGCATACCAAATATCAAAAGATTCTGCTTGCTGGATCTGGAGAAGAAGATTTTTTAAGAAATTTGCCTGAAATGCACTAAGTTCGAAATGGGGCTCCTGTACTGAGCCCAAATATGAACCCAGGGGGCCGATTTGAACAAACTTGAATCAGATCCACCCTACAATGTTGCATATCAAATATCAAAAGATTCTGCCTGCTGGATCTGGAGAAGAAGATTTTTTAATCTTTTTCCCATTGCCTACAGTGTTAAAAAGTGCTGACTCAGCACTTTTTCAAAGTCCTGAAAAAAGTACCTTGTGATCAAACCTATAGGGATTTTTTTTAACCACTCTATTCTACTAGATAAAAGTAAGCTTTATACAAAATAAGAATTCCCTGTGCCGTGTAGTTTTGGAGATACGGCAGTTTTAAGGTTTTTCCTATTTTTAGCTCCCGAGGTTCCCACGGGGCAATGAGAAAAATGTTTTTTGCATCAATCAACTACTTATGACCCATTATCACCTCATATCAAATTTGGTTCAAATCGACCTGACGGTTCTGAAAATAGAAATTTTAGGCGTGGCCAAAATTTTTGCCCCTCCCATAATGAAGGCAAATAATGCCTGACAAACTTCTCTTGAACAAACTTGAGTCTACACCTTAAAAGGAAGCTGCATACCAAATATCAAGTTTCTGCTATTGCTGGTTCTTGAGAAGAAGATTTTTTAAGAAATGGAGCATTTTTGCCCCATCCCTCTGCTCAATATGAGCTGAAACCTAATTTGACAAAAAATCAAAATGCCCTTATATAGCCCCTGCTCACATGAAATTTCATTAATATGCGGCCAGTGGTTTGGGAGAAAAAGGCCCAAACACCACCTTCACGACGGATGCCGGACGCCGGACGACGGACGAAAAGTGATCAGAAAAGCTCACCCTGACTTTCAGTCAGGTGAGCTAAAAACAAGAGGCTCCAAAGGGACTGAAGCGCTCACCTTGAAGAGAACCCAATATAAACAGAGCCCAAGAATGAATCTACATTAAGCAATCATTCTACATAGGATACATTGTCACTCCTTGAGCCCCTCAGGAGTGACTAAAATAGTTCAAGCATCATGACCTTTCTTCACTTGATCATAATGTAAAAAGTGGAGCTCCCTTGATACAAACCATGTGGATTAATCTTCCTTACACACCTCTAGAGGGAACTTAATAAACAAGAGGACCCGGGGGGGGGGGGGGGGGCTGAGGGCGCTTACCTGACATGGTAGCCTAAATATCAACCCAGGGAATTGATTTCAACAAGTTGCATCTGCCCCTCCTAAGAAAAGCTAATACCAAATATCCAAAGATTCTGACTAGTTGGTCTAAAAAAAAATATTTATAAAGAATATTCCTCATATTGAACTAAGTAATAATTCAGGCTTCCACAGGGAGCCCAAATATCAACCAGAGACTTGGACATGTGAAACAATCTTCCAAAGATGTCATATGTGAAATTTTAAAGCTTTTGGAGCAGTGGTTTGGGAGAAAAGTAGTCTTACATGTTTTCCCATTGTCCACAGTGTTTAAAAATGCTGACTCAGCACTTTTTCAAAGTCCCAAAAAAGTACCCCATGATAAAGCCGATAGAAATTTTTGGACCATTCCATTCTGTTGGTCCTAAGAAAGTTTCACACCAAATACAAATTTTCAGTGCCAGGTAGTTTTGGAGATATGGGCGTTTTAATTTTTTTATATTTTTAGCTCCTGCGGTTCCCATGGGGGCGACAGGAAAATTCTTGGGGGCATAAATTAAGTACTTATGACCCAATAAGCCCTCATATCAAATTTGGTTCAAATTAGCCTCTCGGTTTGGAAAATAGAAACTTTGGACGGGGCAAAAATTCTTGCCCCTCCCATAACGAAGGCAAATATAGCTTCTCGAACTTCTCTTGAACAAATCTGAGTCTAGACCCCAAAAGGAAGCTGCACACCAAATATCAAGTCTCTGCTACAGCTGGTTCATGAGAAGAAGATTTTTTTAAGATTTAAGCACACTTTTTGGGCGTGGCACTACCGAGGGGTGAGGCAACTTGATTTGAACAAAATCAAAATACGATGTCATAACAAATTATTATTTCAAATTTCAAATAAATTGGTTCAGCGGTTTTGGAGCAGAAGACGTAAACACCATGTTCAATGACGACAGATGGTGAGAGATCACCATAGCTGCCCTAACTTAAAGTCTGGAGAGCTAAAAATTTCTAATTCATCACCTACATAGCCAATTCTGGCTCCCATAGGGAGCCCAAATATTAACCCAGGCACTCAACTTAAACAAACTTGAATCTCACCCCACTGGAGATGTGGTATACCGAATATGAAAGCATTCTGACTGGTAGAACGGAAGATGAAGATTTTTAAAGAAAATTCCTCATATTGCATTAAGTTAATATTCAAGCTACCATAGGGAGCCCGAATATTAACCCAGGGACCTAATTTGAATAAACTGAATCTGACTGCCCTACAGATGTTGTAACCCAAATATGAAAGGATTCTGACTAGTGAGTTTCAAGAAGAAGATTTTTGAAGAAATTCTCTCATATTGCACAAAGTTAAAATTCGGGTTCCCATAGAGAGCCCATATATTAACCCAGGCACTTGATTTGAACAAACTTGAATCTGCCTCCACCTCCCTAGAGATCTTGAATACCAAATATGAATGCTTTCCAACTGTGGATCTGAAGATTTTTAAAGAAATTTCCTCATATTTCACAAAATTAAAATTTGGGCTACCATAGAGAGCCCAAATATTCAGTCCCCCCCCCCCCCCCTCCCCCAAGAAATGTTGTATACCAAATATGAAAGCATTCTGACTGGTGGATCTCAAGAAGAAAACTTTTAGAGAAATTTCCTCATATAGCACAGAGTTGAAATTTGGGTTACCATAGCAAGCCCAAATATTAACCTACAGACCTGATGTGAACAGACTTGAATCTGACCATTTAGAGATGCTGTATACCAAATATGAAAGCATTCTGACTGGTGGATCTGAAGACGATTTTAAAAGAAATTTCCTCATATTGCACTAAGTTAACATTTGCATAGGGAACCCAAATATTTATCCAGGGGACCAATTTGTACAAACCTGAATCCGACTTCCCTAAAGATGTTGTGACCCAAATATGAAAGGATTCTGACTGGTGACTCTGAAGAAGAAGATTTTTGAAGAAATTCCCTCTTATTGCACTAAGTTAAAATTCAGATTTCCAGAGGGAGCCCAAATATTAACCTAGGGTCCCAATTTGAACAAACTTGAATCTGACCTCCCCCCCCCCCCTCCCCCTCAGAGATGTTGTGAACCAAATATGAAAGGATTCTGACTGGTGGATCTGAAGAAGATTTTTTTAAATTATCCCCCATGTTGCACAAAGTTAAAATTTGGGCTTTCATAGAAAGCCCAAATATTAACCTAAGGACTTGGTTTGAACAACCTTGGATCTGACTCTCATCACAATGATGTATACCAAACATTAAAAGATTCTGACTGGTGGTTCTGAAGACAAACCCATATGGAGCCCAAATATTAACCCAGGCACTCGAATTGAATAAACTGGAATCTGATCCCCCTAGAGATGTTGTATACCAAATATGAAAGCATTCCAACTGGTGGATCTGAAGAAGATTTTTAAAGAAATTTCCTCATATCGCACTACGTAAAAATTTGGGCTACCATAGCGAGTCCAAATATATACCTAGGGATCTGATTTGAACAAAATTGAATCTGACCCCTCTAGAGATGTTGCATACCAAATATGAAAGCATTCTGACAGGTGGAACTGAAGAAGAAGATTTTTTAAAATTATCCCCCATATTGAACAAAGTTAAAATTTGGGCTTCTGTAGGAAGCCCAAATATTAACCTAGGGACTAGGTTTGAACAATCTTGAATCTGACCCTCATAACAATGATGTATATCAAACATTAAAAGATTCTGACTGGTGGTTCTGAAGAAGAAGATTTTTAAAGAATATTCCCCATATTACACTATGTAAAAACTTTGGGCACCTGTATTGAGCCCAAATATGAACCAATAGGCTTTATTTTAACAAACTTGTATCTGACCCTCCTACAAATGCTGTATACCGAATATCAAAAGATTCTGACGATTGGTTCTGGAGAAAAGATTTTAAAAAATTTTTGCAAATAGGCTGACTCAGCATTTTTCCGATGCCCATCACAGAACACCCTAACATAACCGATGGCAATTGTTTTTTTACCATTCAATTCTACTGGTCCTAAGGATACTTCCTACCAAATAACAGCTCTCTGTTCCGTGTGGTTTGGGAAAAATGGGCGTTTGAAAATATTTCTATTTTTAGCTCCCAGGGTTCCCATGGGAATGCAGGAATTTTTATTTTTGCATGGGTCAAGTACTTATGACCCAATAATACCACATACCAAATTTGGTTCAAACCGGACCATCGGTTCAGAAAATAGAAATTTTGGGCGGGGCCAAAAATCGTACCCCTCCCATTACAAAGCCAAACATTGCTTCACGAACTTCGTTTGATCAAACTTGATTCTACACCTCAAAAGGAAGCTTCAAAGCAAATATGAAATCATTGTACACACTGGTTCATGAAAAGAAGATTTTAAAAATATTTTGAAGCTTTTTCCCTCACTCCCTCCCTATGGGGCTGGGCATGTTGAGTTGAACAAAAATGAAATGCCTCTTTGGGACCATCACTCACACAAACTTTCAGTTGAATCAGCCCAGTGGCTTTCGAGGAGCAGACCAAAACATGGTGTTTGACGGACGACAGATGGACGACGGACAGAGAGCGATGAGATTAGCTCAGCTTCACTTTGTCAAGATGAGCTAAAAACAGTTCTCTGTTCCGTGTGGTTTGGGAAATATGGGCGTTTGAAGATATTTATATTTTCAGCTCCTGGGAAAAAAATTTTTTTTGCTTGAGTCAAATACTTACGACCAATAATATCACATATCAAATTTATTTGAAGTCAGACCATCGGTTCAGAAATTAGAAATCTTGGGCGAGGCCAAAAATCTTACCCCTCCCATTACAAAGGCAAATATTGCTTCATGAACTTCGTTTGAACAAACTTGATTCTACACCTCAAAAGGAAGCTCCATACCAAATCATTGTACCTACTGGTTCATGAGATTTTAGAAATATTTTGGAGCATTTTCCCTCACCCCCTCCCTATGGGGCTAGGCTTGGTGAGTTGAACAAAAATGCAATGCCCCTTCGGGACCATCACTTAAACAAACTTTCACTTGAATTGGACCAATGGTTTTGAAGAAGACCAAAACATGGTGTTGATGGATGCCAGGCGCCGGACAGAGAGCAATTAGATACGCTCAACTTGACATCGTCAAAATACATTTGGTTCTCCAGCAATTAATTTTTCACACAAATAAGGGAGGGAAGCTTTTATTTTTATTTTTTGTTTGTTAACTGAGAGGTGAAATCCCGTATTTGGCCTTCATTCTTAAGTGCAGGTACCACAACTTAAAGGTTTCATGTTCTGTTGATGTGGTTCACATTACTTTTGAAGTGACTTTTGCCATATTACAATGTATGGGAGCATGCATACAGACACTCTCCCGTAAACTGTAACAAGGTAAAGACATTTGAACAAATTTTGGCAACCAAGAAAAATTTATATCCCATGACGACAACATAGGAATGAAGTGATGTCATGTTCAGTTCATCTTTAATACCTATGCTGCCCATTTTAGTTGACTTTTACCCCAGAGGGTGGTTCTGGGGGCCTATTTTACAAGTAAAGCAAAACTTGCTCACCGCAGTAAATAAGCACGACACTCCCATTTCTCGTGTTCCCTTGGGGTTTACCAGTTAATAAAGACCTATCAAATACATTTTGGTCAGTTATATTCATGCAGTTTTTCAGAGGAAATAAATACCAAAAACATAACATTTCAGTTATTTTATGCAGAAATTAGTAAACTGGATGTTTATAAAACATACATAAAAAATAAACATTGTGCTCTTTTCATACTTTGTTGCAAACACAAAGAAATATACATAAATCAAAATAGGTAAAACAATAATATATATAATAATACTATTAATAATAATAATAATAAGACTAATTTATTTAAGTGCTCTTTGGCTTGCTATTTCAAAAAACAACCCCTTAACCCTTTACCTATCACGAAAAGCAGACAACACTTACAATTAAAATTCTTGGAGCACTAATTTTTTATATTTTTTGAGTCAAAAACATAGCTTATGACCCCTCATTGGAATGAGCTCACTGAGCTCATTCCAATGAGGGGTCATAAGATATGTTTTTGTGACAAAAAATGAAAAAGTAATAAAAATTGAATGGTGAATTTTGTGAATAGCGCTGGCCGGTTTTGGTTGTTACATTGGGTAAAGGGTTAACTTACACACAGGGGTATCAAAATTTATTATATTTTTAATTGTTTTTTAAAGATTTAAAAAATTTTTTAACAAAACCTTATCATGTGATCGCTCATTAGAATGAGTTCAATCAACTCATTATAATCCAGGGTCACATGACATGGTTTTGTCACTTTGTAAATTACACAGTCGGAGGGTGCCAGTTCGTTGGACAAAGGGTTAAGCATGTTCTATTTGATTGCTTATTCAGCGGTATTTCTGGTAGAATGCCTGTTGAAAAAGATGCGTCTTCATATTTTGTTTACATGAACTCAGAGTCTGGAAGTTTTTTATAGAATCTGGAACAGAGTTCACAGTGGGAATAGTCACCAAGAATGCTCTGTCTGTTGCAGTCTTCAATTTTGCCCTCAAATGTCCCAGCAAAATATTGTTACACAACCTTAGGTCTCTGGGTGGTACATACCAATTTTAAATAGTTCAGTTAGGAAAGATGGTGCAAGTCAATGTAAAGATTTGAAAACCATTAGACATAATTTATATTATTTATTTATTGATGTTTAAGGTCAAACATTTCTGAACAATGGCTAATCGTGACTGCAACATCGATATAAAGTCCAGTCCAGCCAATCATTTATACCCATGTTGCCCATTTTAGAGGACTATAAGCCAAGTCACTGGTTACTAGGTAATATTTTACTGGTAAGAAAGAGCATGTTTATCACAGTAAACCAGCACTGCTTCACTTCCCCAGGTTCCCATGGGGAATAATTTGTACTGAATTCTCTGAATCATAGTCTTGTTATCTTTGCAGAAAAAACGACTTTTTAAAGGATTTTTTGGTAAAAGTTGGTAATATGGGTTTTTTGGATAATTCGAGGGTGCCGATTCCAAAAATCAACGTTACAAAAAAATGCTGAGTCCTTGACCTTGAGAAAACGAAAAACAAAATGGTGGCCATTCATATAAACTTTAAATACATTTTATGAGTTCTCTGAGCATGTGTAACATCATGACAGACTCATTACCATCATAGTGCATAGCACAGCATAGGATTTATCACCAATCTTCATATTTGCGTAAATACACATTTTTCGGAACGTTAAACATTGCGTATTGATTTTGCTTTTTGTCATGTAGACAACTTTCATGAAAGAGGCTAGTTCTCTTCTCTGAAAGGTACAATTTGGAAGCATTTTTAGATTGATATTACAAACATGATTTTTTTTCGGCCAGTCCAGGGTTTTTTTATTTGAAAAATCGACATCACAAAAATGGAATCATTGACCTTGCAATTAATAAAGCCAAAATGACTGTCAAGAGGGTGAAAGGGAAATGCATGTTTTTCTAATTTTCTGTGCTTGTATAATATAATAAAGTGTATTATATGTATTATAGTATATTTCATAGCTTAAGATTTTTAGCAGGTTCTCGTCTCGTACCTTGTCAAAATGTTATACTAAATGTGAGAGAGCTAGAATTCATGTTAATTTGAGTCAGATACCCTATTCGTGTCAACTGGAGTTATGGTTCCCAAAATATAGTTGCACTTACCAAACAATTTTTATGGTTCTCTCCTTTGCCTAACATTAAAGCTGCATGTGTGCAGCATTGCAAGAATGGGAAATTTCCCATAAATATTTCATTAAGATTAGGAAGGTTGTGGATGCTAGAGCATATTGACAATTCAGGTTCAATGCTTTGCTCTAAAAAGAAAGAGATTTTGTGATTCCAGTATTATGGATTTCGAACATATGTTGAAGCTGATATTAAATCGTTGAGATATCATTTTACTACATATACTGGTACATTAGAAGTCTGCAGGAATACAGTGCATAAAGAGTGATTTCCCCACAAATACACAGAATGGACATACGCCCACCGACTATAAACTTTGAATTTCTGAAAGGATGACTGGAAACATCAGCAAACATTTTTGTGTATGGACCACGGGGTATTACCTGGTGTCCATACACAAAAATATTGCCGATTGCTACATCAGTAACATTACTGTTTCAGAAATGGCAAGATTATTGAAATGTGAAATTCTGGTGGGCGTATTCAGGAGAATCACTCTTTACGCACTGTAACTGTCATCAGTACTCTATATGACTGGTCTTTGGTGCCAATACCACATTCACTCTCCAGTGCCTAGCAAGTCTACACGGCACGTATTTAGAGTAACACGAATGTAATCACACGTTCATACACCGATTCTCTTCATCTGAGACATAGATACATGCACACATGGCTGTGCATCGGAGATTTGACTGGTTGCATTTATATCTGTGACAACAGAATGGGTTTTAATCCATCATCTGTGCATTTCCAACCCATCTCTGTCGGCTCAGGCAAGTCGGGTACAGTACAGTGTGACATGGTCCATATCATTGTTTGACAATGAGCTCTCATTAGATGGAATTTAAATGAGTCACTGGTTGGTGTAAAAGATCTGGTTTTGTAGTTGTAAAGAAAAGTACCTTTCGAGATTCATTCAAGCAATCATGGTTAGGAGTGCGATATAAATAGCATATAAATTTCTCAGCTGCCCATGTTTTCGCAGAATCCAACACCCAAACTCCTATACCAGACAACAAAGTACTGTTCTTCTTTAATATTTTACAAGCTGTTTTCTTAGAATGGTTTGGCATGTATGAAATGGTGTCGCAACGGGTCAGTGCATAGAATGGTAGCCAAGATTTATCTGTGTCAATAGGCAAAGAGCGAAAAACATCATGAACTGGTATGTATCACCTTTTTTTTTCGATGTGCCACACATTAGCCTTAAGGATATGCACCTCATTTTTGAAAATGTGAGAACAGGATCAAAAGAACATCTGTGTCTCATGACATAACAGCATTTTCAAAACTGCTAATAATAAACAAGTGTCTGCCTCTTCCTGTGTGGATTGAAGGCTAGTTGTGTCGCAAACGTCTGTTGTAAAGTTCAATCTCACTTCTGTTGCATCCGTGATAGCACCGGCAATAACAAGTGCTTTATCTTTGGAGTATAGGATAAGCATCAGCTCAGAAAAAAACCTAGCTGAATCAGCTTTTTTCTCAGCTAAGGCTACAAAGTTAGTCCTACACTTTGACAAAGGAATCTGAAGATTTTGTGTGCTTGGGCAAATTATTCCTTTGGTCAGAATCTCTCTAATAACTGATTTGTTACCTGTGCGAAGGAGCCATTTCACCCAGTCAATGATAGTGGCACTCATATAAGCTCATGCATCACTATCTCACTCATGTCCACTGTTTGTCCTGCTTGGAGTTGATATGCAGTGGTGAGATGATGTACAGGTGAAAAGTGATGCATATAGATCACACAACCAGCACACCTTCTCAAAACCACATTTTGGGCCTATATGCAAACACACAAGAATACTATCACCCCACCCCACCCCACTTCCCTCCTCACACACAAACACACGTGGCTGTGTAAGTTCACTAGAGTACTCAGAGGTTTCTTCACTGTGCTTGTCCCACCCATTCGCAAATTAACTTTAGTCACTTCTGTGTTTCTATAGTTTCATAGTTTCTCCGAAACACATAAATGAGACATGGCTATACATCCACAAATGACTACAGCTGTTTGTATCGACAAAATTTTCACATGTTTTGATGGAATTAGTCCTATTTTGCTTTGAAACAGAGCTTGTTTACCACAGTAAGCACTGCTTCACTTCCTGGGGTTACTGTGGGGGATGCTAGTGTTAAAATGGGCATTTATTCTATTATATCTTGTTTGACAAAGCTCATGGAGCTCTGTGAAACAAGATATAGTAAATGCCTATAATAGATTATTGTGGCCAAATAGGACTATTAACAGGGAATTTAGTCAATATGTCCCACTCTTGGTCTCAAGTCTATTTATCCATCCGCTTTCTTTCACTGGCCTCAGCTGTTTCCCACCATGAACCTTTTCCAGAAACCGATACAAATAAGTCCTCTCGAGAATGTCTGTTTGTGTTGCAGTGCTGGTATACCGCTTGTCATGGTGTAATCTCAGGTCCCTTGTATGCTCAGTCACCCTTTCACTGACTTCCTGTTCTGTCTCACCTACATACACTGCACATTGGCATTTGTTGCACCCCAACACATATATCACTTTCAGAGTTCTACAGTTTACCTGTTGTTGCACCACATATGAGTTATCAATGCTCGAAAACTTGATACTATCAGTTTTTAACATAATACATGTTGCACATTCACTAATGCATAAACGTACTGGGAGAGTTGTTGACTTCTTTGTTTTCCCATGCACCAAGATATCTGCTATGTTTCGATCTTGTCTGTATGCAGCTGGTGGAGTTTTTGGGAACACCACTTTCATTCTCTCTGACTTAAGTGGAATATTCATGTCTTTATGGCATATGATACTTATGTTTGAAAGTCCAGCCGCATATGTTGTCACCAATGGTACCCTTTCCTGATCCCTCTTTCTACTGCTGCCCTTTAACCCTTTACCTAGCATGAAAAGCAGACGACACTTGCAAACAAAATTCTTAAATAACTAATTTTTTTCATTGTTAGTCTCAAAAACATAGGTTATGACCCCTCATTGGAACAAGCTCGACGAGCTCGTTCCAAAGAGGGGTTATAATCTATGTTTTTGAGACAAAAAATAAAAATATAATGAAAATTAATTGGCGATTTTTGTGAATAGCACTGGCCAGTTTTGGCCGTTACGTTGGGTAAAGGGTTAATAACTCATTTCTATCCAAGCTACCTACTTAAGTTGGGCCTCTATAAATTTTGAGCTGTACCCCCTCCTCCTGAGCTGATTTTTTAACTTTCTCCTATTCCTACTGTAGTCGGATTCTTTAGTGCAGATACCTCAAATTCTCAAACCCAATCCATATTTCGTATGTGTGGGATGGTCTGATTTTTGGTTAAAAAAAATTGGTTTATAATATCAAGTCTTCGAGCAGTGATAACTCATATGAGATGCAACAACAGGTGGACTGCAGAACTTTGAATGTGATATATGTGTTGGGGTGCAACAAATGGTAATGCGCTATGTATGTAGGTGAGACGGAACGGGAAGTCAGGGAAAGGGTGACTGAGCACACAAGGGACCTAAGATTACACCAAGACAAACCGGTATACCAGCACTTCAACACAAACAGACATTCTCAAGAGAACTTATTTGTATCAGTTCTGGAAAAGGTTCATGGTGAGAAACAGTTGAAGCTAGAGAAAGAAAGCAGATAGATAGACTTGACACCAAGAGTGGGACGGGATTTAATACACAGATGCATAGAGACGGTGTCATGATGTAACACATAAACTCTGGAGTAACGACTTACTGTACATTGTGTTTATTCAGCAAGTCATTATGTAGAGTCTGTATTGATAATTTTCCTGAAGATGGCTTCGATCAAAAGCCTGAAAAAAGAGTAAAACAACTTACTTATTGACTGACATAGACCCCTGATCAATATTGGAGTCAGGCAAAACATGGAAGAGATTTTATTGGTTATCTGAGAAATTCTCTGATATATTTTAAGTTTTATTCTATTAACAAGAGTTTACCCTATAGCCTATATGCAACATAACAAGCCAAATTTTCACTGAAGGTATTGTAAATGTATTTGGTGTTTGCAAATTATATACGATTAACAGGCTTATTCAATTAAATATCTATTTAAGTGGAGTCCACTGTACTGCAGTACCAGTATCACAAACGTGAACAGAGAATTTCGACGAGATTGTGACTGGGTAGTGATCTGGTTGAAATTCTCGATCCATTTTTCTCCCGCCTACACAGTAGAATCTCACCTGTCAAAATAGAAATGTGGGAACATCAAATCATGAGATGCTATTTTCATTTGGTTTTCTTGATGTGGTCCTGATGTCACAATAGTTTGTTTAGAAAATCATGATCTGCTGGTGTATGCGTATTGTGATCCAATTGCCACCAGATAATAAAAAAACTATTCGTTTTTTTTTTAAATTTAACTTCTGCTGCTCTGGTAGAACAAAAACCTTTTTTGATCACTGAATTCTCCAGAGCTAAAATAAATTTATTTATTTATTGGTGTTTATGTTCAATTTTGGCATCTTGGGCTGTATCAAGACCACAACATAGGTATGAAGTTAAGTTTAGCCAATTGTTTATACCTATGCTGCCCACTTTAGAAGACTTTCACCCCACGCAGTGGTTTGGGTCCTACTTGACAGTAAAGCAGAATTTGTTTACCACAGTAAACAAGCACTACTCCACTTCCAGTGGTTCTCATTCATTGTTCTGGGCAACACATTTTTAATAAAATTGATTACAAAAAATTCAATACAGTGATTTTGAAAATATAGCTATATTAAAAAGACAGTTTTGATTTTAAAGATTTGATTTAGTTTAACCCTCTGAACTCTAGTGGTATCTTCCATGCCAATTAGAAGAGTCCCTATTCATTATCTGGGATAGACCAATCAGTATTTTCAACATGCAGCCTGAGGCTGCATGTTGAAAATACTAATTGGTCTACCCCACAATATTTACTGAACAGCCATCTTATATATTGACATTATGATGTATCATGTTCCTGGCCGGAAAAGCAGCCGCTGGGGTTCAAAGGTTTAATACTTAACAATTTTATAACAGTTTGATTTTAAAATGTTTAATTATGACATCTCTGTTTTAAATAAACAGGTTGAGCGCTAGAAGCTACTATCAAGTCTTTCAATAAAGAGAGGGTACCAGAGAAAAAGCCAACATTTTCCTTGTTAATGTTTCATATTCTGTCAAATACAAATATTATTTTGTTCATATAAATGTTTTATTATAATTTATTGGAGAGTGCCTGTGAGCAATGAAATTCGAAGAAAATCGACACCTCCCATATCAAGATATTGCCCTATAGCCATGTATGAAATTTGGAACTGATTGGATGAGAGTTGCAGTCTGTAAAGTGTGCTAAAGGAATTGTGGATGGACAGATGCACGGATGTATGGCATTATGGGCGCAAGTACGGACAGATGGATGGACAATGGATCACAACCCATCCCAATAGCTCATACTTGACATTGTCAAGTTGAGCTAAAAAGAGTTGAACCTCCCCAGTTTGCCCATTTTTTTCGAAAGTAGATATGGCAGAATGTTCTATGAAATGTGACACATGAATCCTAATAGCTTCACAAGAAAAACCCTTAATGAGTAGTGCTAGTCTGCCTATTTTGAAGTGAATACCTTTGGTATATACCATACTTCTCGACAAGCCTTTCGAATATATTATTGGTTTTCTCCAAGAATGAATGCGCAAAGAATAATTTTTTTTTGGAAAATATGGTATTTTCTTATTAATGGCATCGCAACACATAAAATGGTTGGACAAAAATCATCCTCGATGGGTATCTTGGTGGGACGAGAAAATCTCACTCTTGGGGCAAGATATTTGAGCCAAACACTCGGCACTGTGCTTGGGCAAATTATTCCTTTGATCAGAATCTCTCTAATAACTGATTTGTTACCCGTGCGAAGGAGCCATTTCACTCAGTCAATGATAGTGGCACTCATATAAGCACATGCATCACTATCTCACTTATGTCCACTGCTTGTCCTGCTTGGAGTTGATATGCAGTGGTGAGATGATGTACAGGTGAAAAGTGATGCATATAGATCACACAACCAGCACACCTTCTCAAAACCACATTTTGGGCCTATATGCAAACACACAAGAATACTATCACCCCACCCCACTTCCCTCCTCACACACAAACACACGTTGCTGTGTAACAGTTCACAAGAGTACTCAGAGGTTTCTTCACTGTGCTTGTCCCACCCATTCGCAAATTAACTTTAGTCACTTCTGTGTTTCTATAGTTTCATAGTTTCTCCGAAACACATGAATGACACATGGCTATACATCCACAAATGACTACAGCTGTTTGTATCGACAAAATTTTCATATGTTTTGATGGAATTAGTTCTATTTTGCTGTGAAACAGAGATTGTTTACCACAATAAGCACTGCTTCACTTCCTGGGGTTCCTGTGGGGGATGCTAGTGTCAAAATAGGCACTTATTCTATTATACCTTGTTTGACAAAGCTCATGGAGCTCTGTGAAACAAGATATAGTAAACGCCTATAATAGATTATTGTGGCCAAATAGGACTATTAACAAGGAATTTAGTCAATATGTAAGTGGTTTTACTCATTTTCAAGCTTTCGGCAGAAGCCTTCTTCAGGAAAATTATCGATACAGACTCTACCTAATGACTTTCTGAATAAACACAATGTACAGTATGTTGTTACTCCCAGAGTTATCATTACGTCATGACGCTGTCCCCATGTGCCCACGAATTAAATCCTGTCCCACTCTTGGTCTCAAGTCTATTTATCCATCCGCTTTCTTTCACTGGCCTCAGCTGTTTCCCACCATGAACCTTTTCCAGAACCGATACAAATAAGTCCTCTCGTGAATGTCTGTTTGTGTTGCAGTGCTGGTATACCAGCTTGTCAAGGTGTAATCTCAGGTCCCTTGTATGCTCAGTCACCCTTTCACTGACTTCCAGTCCTGTCTGCATTTGTTGCACCCCAACACATATATCACTTTCAGAGTTCTACAGTTTACCTGTTGTTGCACCACATGAGTTATCAATGCTTGAAAACTTGATACTATCAGTTTTTAACATAATACATGTTGCACATTCACTATTGCATAAACTTACTGGGGAAGTTGTTTTCCCATGCACCAAGATATCTGCTATGTTTCGATCTTGTCTGTATGCAGCTGGTGGAGTTTTGGGGAATACCACTTTCATTCTCTCTGACTTAAGTGGAATATTCATGTCTTTATGGCATATGATGCTTATGTTTGAAAGTCCAGCCGCATATGTTGTCACCAATGGTACCCTTTCCTGATCCCTCTTTCCACTGCTGTCCTTTAATAATTCATTTCTATCCAAGCTACCTACTTTCTTAAGTTGGCCTCTATAAATTTTGAGCTGTACCCCCTCCTCCTGAGCTGAATTTTAACTTTCTCCTATTCCTACTGTAGTCGGATTCTTCAGTGCAGATACGTCAAATTCTCAAACCCAATCCATATTTCGTATGTGTGGGATGGTCTGATTTTTGGTTAAAAAAAAATTGGTTTATAACATCAAGTCTTCGAGCAGTTATAACTCATATGAGATGCAACAACAGGTGGACTGCAGAACTCTGAATGTGATATATGTGTTGGGGTGCAACAAATGGTAATGCGCGATGTATGTAGGTGAGATGGAACGGGAAGTCAGGGAAAGGGTGACTGAGCATACAAGGGACCTAAGATTACACCAAGACAAAACTGGTATACCAGCACTTCAACACAAACGGACATTCTCAAGAGAACTTATTTGTATCAGTTCTGGAAAAGGTTCATGGTGAGAAACAGTTGAAGCTAGAGAAAGAAAGCAGATAGATAGACTTGAGACCAAGAGTGGGACGGGATTTAATACACAGATGCATAGAGACGGTGTCATGATGTAACACATAAACTCTGGAGTAATGACTTACTGTACATTGTGTTTATTCAGCAAGTCATTATGTAGAGTCTGTATTGATAATCTTCCTGAAGAAGGCTTCGACCAAAATCTTGAAAAAGAGTAAAACAACTTACTTATTGGGTAACATACACCCCTGATCAATACTGGAGTCAGGCAAAACATGGAAGAGATTTTATTGGTTATCGGAGAAATTCTCTGATATATTTTAAGTTTTATTCAATTAACAAGAGTTTACCCTATAGCCTATATGCAACATAACAAGCCAAATTTTCACTGAGGGTATTGTAAATGTATTTGGTGTTTGCAAATTATATACGATTAACAGGCTTATTCAATTAAATATCTATTTAAGTGGAGTCCACTGTACTGCAGTACCAGTATCACAAACGTGAACAGAGAATTTCGACCAGATTGTGACTGGGTAGTGGTCTGGTTGAAATTCTCGATCCATTTTTCTCCCGCCTACACAGTAGAATCTCACCTGTCAAAATAGAAATGTGGCAACATCAAATCATGAGATGCTATTTTCATTTGGTTTTCTTGATGTGGTCCTGATGTCACAATAATTTGTTTAGAAAATCATGATCTGCTGGTGCATGCGTATTGTGATCCAATTGCCACCAGATAATAAAAAAAACTATTCGTTTTTTTTTAAATTTAACTTCTGCTGCTCTGATAGAACAAAAACCTTTTTTGATCACTGAATTCTCCAGAGCTAAAATAAATTTATTTATTTATTGGTGTTTATGTTCAATTTTGGCATCTTGGGCTGTATCAAGACCACAGCATAGGTATGAAGTTAAGTTTAGCCAATTGTTTATACCTATGCTGCCCACTTTAGAAGACTTTCACCCCACGCAGTGGTTTGGGTCCTACTTGACAGTAAAGCAGAACTTGTTTACCACAGTAAACAAGCACTACTCCACTTCCAGTGGTTCCCATAGGCAAAGTTAAAATGAAGAATATGTCCAATTATATCTTCTTTGACAGAGATATTATGAATTAAATTCCCTATTGCATCATGGGAAATCTAAGGCAGAGAGCACTGGTCAATGTATTTTGATATCAGAGTGAGCATGGTTGATATGTTCTGGGCAACACATATTTAATAAAATTGATTACAAAAAATTCAATACAGTGATTTTGAAAATATAGCTATATTATATAGACAGTTTTGATTTTAAAGATTTGATTTAGTTTAACCCTCTGAACTCTAGTGGTATCTTCCATGCCAATTAGAAGAGTCCCTATTCATTATCTGGGGTAGACCAATCAGTATTTTCAACATGCAGCCTGAGGCTGCATGTTGAAAATACTAATTGGTCTACCCCACAATATTTACTGAACAGCCATCTTATATATTGACATTATGATGTATCATGTTCCTGGCCGGAAAAGCAGCCGCTGGGATTCAAAGGTTTAATACTGAACAATTTTATAACAGTTTGATTTTAAAATGTTTAATTATGACATCTCTGTTTTAAATAAACAGGTTGAGTGCTAGAAGCTACTATCAAGGCTTTCAATAAAATGAGGGTACCAGAGAAAAAGCCAACATTTTCCTTGTTAATGTTTCATATTCTGTCAAATACAAATATTATTTTGTTCATATAAATTTGTTTTATTATAATTTATTGGAGAGTGCCTGTGAGCAATGAAATTCGAAAAAAAATCAACACCTCCCATATCTAGATATTGCCCTAAAGCCATGTATGAAATTTGGAACTGATTGGATGAGAGCTGCAGTCTGTAAGGTGTGCTAAAGGAATTGTGGATGGACAGATGCACGGATGTATGGCATTATGGGCGCAAGTACGGACAGATGGATGGACAACGGATCACAACCCATCCCAATAGCTCATACTTGACATTGTCAAGTTGAGCTAAAAAGAGTTGAACCTCCCCAGTTTGCCCAATTTTTTCGAAAGTAGATATGGCAGAATGTTCTATGAAATGTGACACATGAATCCTAATAGCTTCACAAGAAAAACCCTCAATGAGTAGTGCTAGTCTGCCTATTTTGAAGTGAATACCTTTGGTATATACCATACTTCTCAACAAGCCTTTCGAATATATTATTGGTTTTCTCCAAGAATGAATGCGCAAAGAATAATTTTTTCTGGGAAAATATGGTATTTTCTTATTAATGGCATCGCAACACATAAAATGGTTGGACAAAAATCATCCTCGATGGGTATCTGGGTGGGACAGGAAAATCTCACTCTTGGGGCAAGATATTTGAACCAGACACTCGGCATGCCTCGTGTCTGACTCAAATATCTTACCCCTGGGGTAAGATTTCCCCATCCCACCCAGATACCCATCAAGGATAATAATAGTCTCAATATTTTCTTTCTGTTTGATCAGTTCAGTTTGCAATTTCACTTACGACCTCACTCATAGCGCATTATATTTTGCATTGCACAGTGCAAACGCTCGTGTATTTCAGACTTCATTCTTCTGCAGTAAGGAGCGCATTAACTAACAAGCATTTTCTGCATTAATTGTGACAAGCCAGAAAGTAAGCATACTGACATCTGAAAAATGAGGTCCCCAGAGGGTAAATTTAGTGATGCTACCCTGCATAGCTGGGTAACATCACTAAATTTACCCTCTGTGAATCTCAATCTGAATCAGGGTCTCAAAACTAAACAGAAAGAGGTACCCACAGGATAAATTGGCCCACTGTATGGGATAGCATCATCAAATTCACCCTCTGGGAACCTCATTCTGCAAATGTCAGACTGCTTATTTTCTGGCCTGAATTGTGACAGGACTTCTAGTTTCAACTGTACCCTCCTACTTTTTTGTGCAGTAGATATCTATGTTTACAAACAAAATCCAGGATTAAATCTTACCCACTGACTATTTTCAAGATATTTTTCATCAAATCTAGTCATGGCTGCTCTGAAGAACCCATGATAGATTTGATGAAACATTCCTCCTCTAAATTTAACGCAAGATATTATTGGTGCAAAAAATCCATGCAATTTACAGAGAGGAATTTTAATTAAATGCACCTAAATTGTACTTATTTCAGTGGCAAGAGAAATCCAATCCTAGTAGGAGTATCCGCCTGCAGCATGCAAGGAGTCAAATTCCTTGTACATGTAATATTAACAATACTTCAAATCAATCTTCTCTCTTGCCAAGGAAACCTACATCAACAAGCACCCCCCCCCCCCCCCCCACACTGGGTCATTCCTCCAAACTCTCCCTCCTAATCTCTCCCAGCATTTGAGACACAAACAGCTTTATAAGTTTCCAAATTTTCATCTCCTCAACTACATGTACAATACTGACCATTTCCCCCAAGACCGCCCTCATCTACTTATCTCACAAGTTTTCATCTCAATCTTCCCATTAGTTTTTCAAGGAGTCTTATTCTGTTAGGCCAGTATTTTAGGCATGACAAGTATTTGAAGATAATGAAGGACAAATCCCTCTTTGCACAAAACTGTTCTTGGTAAATCTCTGTTGGATAAACTCCCCTTGTAACAAAATCCACTTCAGACAAGCAAAACATACACATGTACAGTATTGCTAATACAACATGGTAATTTCTGTACAAGTATTGAAATTCCTAATGATATTTGTTCAAAGATATTGGTCCTGTGGTGTCAAGTCAGGCTTGGTGGTGCTTTGTAGCTGCCTACTCAGGTTAGCAGGAATTAATTATTGGGTGTTTAGATTGAATCACGACCCCAGACATGATGCAGCCAAAATACTCTGTCTGCATTTCTGATCACAGTAGTACATGTAGATGTACATATATTTTGACTGTCACTAGTTCAATTAAAAAATTTTGATTTTGCAAAGTTTATAACATGTTTATCCACAGGCACTTGAGGTATTATCTGATTTTATAAATTTTAATAAAATATAAATTATATTATCAATACTAAAAAAAACACGTTTTTTTTAGTACTGATAATATAATATATATTTTATAAAATTGATAAAATCTGATAATACATCAAGTGCCTGTGTGTTTATCCTGAGGAAGAACACACAGAAAGTCACATTTCTGTTCAGTGACCCATGACAAATAGTGTGTGTCTATGATATATACAAATGTTCATTCAATATTACCAGGGCTAATGTCCATGTACAATACCATACTGACCTAGGAATAAGCCCAGGGTGTGTGTGAAGTAAACAAGGGCAAAAGTATATGGGTGGTCTTATTTTTGCACGGTCAAACCTGCAGGAGAATGGATGCAAGGTGGACACAAAGTTAGGTAACTCGGTTAATTCTATAACAAAGATGCATTAACCCTTTACCTAACAAACTGGATGCATGCACTGCATAATTTACAAACTTAACAATAGTCAAAAAATGTAAAGGAAGAGGCCTGCATCACAAAGTGCTGCTAATGCCCCAGACTGCAAAATATTTTCTAAGTTGAAAGAGTGAAAAAGGGCCATAACTCTAGAAAAAATGTGTGGAAGAAACTCACGCTACACAAGTATCATTCCCCCATGATGCTCTAACACAACAGCAAACATCATTCAAATCGGAGTAGCAGTGGCCGAGATAAAAGGGAAAATGTTGGTATGGACAGACAGGATGGACAGACGAATGGATGGACAGATGTCTCCATTACATACCCCTTCAACTTTTCAAGTCAAGGGCATAATAACATTACAATAACATGCGCATTTCATATTTTCCAAGTCGAAAAAGTACCATAACTTTAGAGGGAAAATGTGTGGACGAAACCGGGATCATTTTCCTCATGCTGCTCTATGACCATACCAATTATCATTCTAATCGGAGTAGCGGTAGCTGAGCTGCAATGTAGACTATTCGGATGTAAGGGAATTTAAAATTTCTAAAGTCGATAAAGGACCATAACACAGGAGAAAATGTGGGGAAGAAACTCATGCTAGGCAGGTATCATTCCCCACATACTCCTCTATCAGTGTACCAAATATCATTCAAAATGGAGCAGCTGTAGCTGAGCTACAAGGGAAAACGTTCAGACGGAAGAGAATTTTGAATTTCCCAAGTTGAAAAAAGGGCCATAACTCTGGAGAAAATGAGTGGAAGAAATTTGCGCTACACAGGTATTGTAACTACATGATGCTGTAGAACCACAGCAAATATCCTTCAAATCAGAGTAGCCGTGGCTGAGATACAAGGGGAAATGTTTGTACGGAAGGGAATTTCAAAATTTCCAAGTTGAAAAAGGGCCTTAACTATGGAGAAAATGAGTGGAAGAAACTCATGCTAAGCAAGTACCGTAACCCTCATGTTACTCTATCACTGTACCAAATATAATTCAAAACAGAGAAGCTGTAGCTGAGGGAAAATGTTCGGACAAAAGGAATTTTGAATTTTCTAAGTCGAAAAGGCCCATAACTCTGAAAAAAAAAAAGTGTGGAAGAAACTCACACTGTACAGGGATCGTTCCCCCATAACGCTCTAGCACATCACCATATATCATTCAAATCGGATTGGCTGAGATACAAGGGAAATGTTGGTATGGACGGACAAACATATGAACAGACAAACAGACAGAGCGGTCTCCACTAATTACCCCTTCGACTTATCAAGTCAGGGCAGGCCTGGCATTCTGAAAAATGCAGGAGGGCAAAAAATCGCTCTCCTCAATCAGCTTAGGAGAGCAATTAGCTTTACACAGCATTTTAAGTATCCAGTTGAATGAACTCATTGAAACTGAAACCAACAGACTACTTCAGTGATTTTATTAACTTTACTAAGGTAAAGCAAAATCTCTTAGACATCTAGATGTCTCACTCAACAACCGAACACACACTTGACACGACCTGTGTGTGTACCCAGACCTGTTGTCAGTGATTTTATTAACTTTACTAAGGTAAGGCGAAATCTCTTAGACATCTAGATGTCTCACTCAACAACCGAACACACACTTGACAAGACCTGTGTGTGTACCCAGACCTGTTGTCCAAGAAAGTCATACGCCTACCACTACCACCTTCAACCCCCCAAGGGGGGTTGAAGGTGGTTGTGGTAGGCGTATGACTTTCTTGGACAACAGGTCTGCTTGAATCTACAGTCACATCCTGGTGCAAGTGCTTCAAGTGACAGGATAGTAGTAATGGTAGTATATTATAGTGTCAATATTCCTGGAATAATCACCCCTCAAACTGTGATGTCAGTTGTTGAACTTGAAACTGACAGAAAAAAAATATTGCTGCGACCCATTTTGCTTCAAGTGATTGCAACTGTGTTTGGGTATGGTTGCAGCCATTACCTTTTACCACTAAACCATTTTCAAAATGAAATTACGTGATGTTATGTGACTTCGAAGTTAAATTACATTTTTGCTTTACAACAAAAATTTAATGTGAGCATAATACATGTAATCTCAATCATCCCAGACTGAAATATTTAGGAGGGCAATTTTTCGCTCTCCTTAATTCTTTCAGGAGGGCAGTAAGGAGAGCTAAAAAATCGCTCTCCTGAAATTGCCAAGCCTGTCAGGGGCATAACAATTTCAACAAAACCATATCCTGTGACCACTCATTGGAACAAGCTCACTGAAAGTTGGTAGATGGGCTTATTTTTTATTACAGATTTATACCTGGGTCAGTACAGTATGAGGCAGTTGAAGGACAAAACCCTCATTGGACAAACGCCACTTGGAACAAAACCTGCATCAGATAAATACAAACATACAGTATCAAACAACTTGTAATAAAATATGGTATTTTTTGTGGATGTATAGAGATCACTAACAATATTTATAAAAGATATTTGTACAAAGAAACATGACAGATATAAAAACATGTATATAGGTTATTACTACAATGTGGGTTTCCAAGATGGTGTATCAAAGTCGAGGCATTGCTTCTGGAATATATCAACAAGTCTGTTAGGATGAGTCGATATATAATCCAGAGGCAAGGTCAAAACTTCAATACACCACCTCATAAACCTACATGTACATGCTGTTATAACCAATTTATCTTACAATATTCATTCCTTTTTTTGAATGGTTTGCATAATAAGAAGATTGGGTACAGTTTTTAATGGCATCTATTACCACACCAATTCAGCAGGATTCAATTTATTTATTTGTGTTCAAGGTGACTTTCCACACCTGAGACCATATCACGAACACAACATTGGTATGAACTTGAGTTAAACCACTCATATTTACCTACATGTGTTATATTACCTGATATCAGTGGCATATATGTAGATATAACTTAGGTGACTGCACTTTTTGCTTATGGAAGATTTTGTCAGAACGTTCAGACTCTGTTGGATTTTTTTCCACTGAACAATTGTATGTTCATTGAAATAATTGCCAGTTCATTTTTTTTAACCTTTTACCCAACGCAGACGATATCAAAATTCATTATATTAAATATAAGTTTTTTTTATTTTTCAAGAAATTTCAACAAAACCATATCATGTGACCCCTCATAGGAACGAGCTCAATGAGCTCGTTCCAATGAGGGGTCACATGATATGGTTTTGTTGAAATATTTTGAAAAATTAAATTTTTTCAACTGCTCAATTTGCCTATTATGCGGGCGGATGCGGGCGATTCGTTAGGTAAAGGGTTGTTTGGGTTGGCACAAAAATATAAAGAATGGCTATAAATTTGGCACCAGACAGTTTGGGGTCAAAGTGGACACTGGTAAGGTTATGATGCAGAAACAAATATTTTACTAAATGTTTGCACAAACCAGGGTCAACAACTACAAAACTAAAAGGGCCACAAACCTTAAAATTGAAATTTCACCTTCATATTGTCATTTTATGAAAAACTGTCAAATTTCAGATCAAGATGTTGAATACCAAATATGAAAAGATTCTGACTGGGGGGGGTGGGGGGGGGGAGGGGGGAAGATATCACACAACAGCACAGAAACCAACAAATTGCAGGATTACCCATAATTAAGCTGTGATGTATGGTAAAAATGAAACAAATTTCAAGTCACTAAAGGGCAATAACTCTGACACATATATTCCCAAAACACCTGCATTGAACATGGGGCTGGAGATCGACAAGATGCACTTGTATATCAAATATGATGTCATTCCACCAAGTATCTTAACACCTTGCATGCTGCTGGCAGATATTCTTGCCCAGGGCAGAATTTCTCTTGCCACTGAAATATGTATTATTTGGGCACATTTAGTCAAATTTTCCTCTAATAAACTGTATTTTGCACCAATGATTTCTTGAATTAAAAATATAAGAATTTGTCCTCAAATCCAGTCATGGCTGCTTCATAGCTTGTTGATTTCAACAAGTTGCATCTGCCCCTCCTAAGAAACGCTTATACCAAATATCCAAAGATTGTGACCAGTCGATCTAAAAAAAACCCCCAGATTTTTAAAGAATATTACTCGTATTGCACTAAGTAATAATTCAGGCTCCCATAGGGAGCCCAAATATGAACACAGGGACTTGGCTTGAACAAACTTGAATCTCACCTCCAGTGGGATGCTGTATACCAAATATCAAAAGATTTTGACTGGTGGATGTGAAGAAGGTTTTTGAAGAATATTCCTCATATTGAACTAAGTTATAATTAGGGCTCCCACGGAGCCCAAATATCAACCCAGGGACTTGGCTTGAACAAACTTGAATCTCACCCCCCCTAAGGATGCTGCATATCAAATATCAAAGCATTCTGACTGCTGGATAGGAAGAAGAAGATTGATTTTTAAAGAAAATTCCTCATTTTGAACTAAGTTATAATTCGGGCTCCCACAGTGAGCTCAAATATGAACCTAGGGTCATGGCTTGAACAAACTTGAATCTCACCCCCCCCAAGGATGCTGCATACCAAATATCAAAACATTTTCGAAGAATTAACCCCACATTGCACCGAGTTGAAATTCAGGCTCCCATAGGAAGCCCAAATATCACCCAATGCACGTGGTTTGAACAAACTTGAATCTGCACCTCATTTAGTTTATTGATACTAAATATTAAATGATTCTGACCAGGGGATCTTAAGAAGAAGAATTTTAAAGATAAAATCTAAGATTTCACTAATTTTGAAATTCGGGCTTCAATGCAGAGCCCAAATATGGACCTAGGGACTTGGTTTGAACAAACTTGAATCCCACCCTTCCAAGGATGTTTATACCAAATATTAAAAGATTCTGATAAACAGTTCTGAAGAAGATTTTTTTTTAAAATTGAGGGTAGTGTTAAGAGTTATGCCCCTTGTAAAGTCCCTGTTGGGCGTGACAACATCTTATGAACAAACTTTTGTGGACACATGTTGGGGAAGATTCACATCAAGTTTCATCTAAATTGGCCCAGCGGTTCTTGAGAAGAAGTTGAAAATGTGAAGTTAACAGATGGACAGACAGACAGATGGACAGAGGGATGGCAAGTGATCAGTAAAGCTCACATCGAGCTTCACTCAGGTGAGCCAAAAAACTGATTGCACTAACTAAAGTACAAAAGGGCTGCTGTGATCATCTTGAATTTCGGACCGCACCCAAAAACACTCGTTCTCGTCCCACGGTGATAACAAAGGTACTCAAGAAGTTTCGTAAAGATTGGTTCATAAATACAGCCTCTAGCCCGAGCCGTATTGAATTGTTGACAGACAGATGGACAGACGGACAACTGGCCATGGCATAACCTCAAATTTGACTTACGTCAAAGTTGAGCTAAAAATGAGAGAAAATACACAGAGGGTATTTTCTCTGGTTTGTTTGCTACATTGTACATCAAAGGACTAAAGGCAAGTGAACATGTTACTTCGAACATTTTGACAATTTTGCAGCTTTGTCTTCTTTAAAACAGCTGAGTAGTATACCAAAAATATCATTTGATATTCGTATTGGTCTGAGAACACATAAATTGTGGACTCTGAATACCATAACGATACCAAGGTAAATCATTCTAAAAATACCAATAACAAAACTAAACTTTAAATCTGAATATTGCCCATCTCAGCTCTAGAGGAAAGAATTATCAGTAGAGTGTCACTTTGGGAATAATATCATGAATATCAACTGGCTGTCGCGCCCGAAGTGTGTAAACATATGTGTGAATCCAGTGATGATTTGCATAGGAAATGGTGGGTATTTTCTTGCTCTTACCCCTTCTCTTCATACTTACACAACCTCTCTTCTGCAGAAGGTTCAGTTTTGGGAATTGTCTACAGGTTGCATAAAAATGAAAATACTTGACTGGGTCAACAGTTGGGAAAAAATATTCAGGAGGAGGGATAAACACAGCATCTTCTGCCCTAAGATGACCTTTAGACTTGGTGTATTTCTTGTATACTGAAGTTATCATATGTGGTCCAGTGCTGTCCAGAACATACCACATGTGACTAAAATATGGAAGATTGTCCATCACTAACTTCATGAAAGGATGCCTCTTTCTACAACCCATCACTGCATTTATTATTAAATGTTCAAAACCACCATCTATCACAGGATGCTCATATGGTTCCTGACCTAAAAAGCAGGGGAAGGAGTTGACAATGTCATCTAACGGCTTTAGGCTTTCTAGGTCCATATCCACATACACTCCTCCATATTCATATAATACAAAATACCGCAAGGCATCAGCCCTCCGAATGTTTTCCGAGTACGAGTCAAATACTGGTAAAAAATCTGGATATCTTTCTGCAATAAGCCTCCTTGCATTTTCATCTGTCCACAACATGTATGTCCAATCTGGATGATTATCTCCCCATGTTTTTACCCACGATACAAATTTTGAGGGAATTTCTGTAGTTTTCCATGTCTGATGAATTATTTTTGGAATTTTCATGCTAATAGGTGCAGCGAATGGTTTGATGTTGTTTGGGATATTTTTGAGAGGTTCATACAACTCCTCATGTGGAAAATGTAACGAGTTGAAGTCTCCATGCTCACGGATTTGTTCAAATTTGACAACTAAACATAATATAAACACACAACAGCTTCCTGAAATGAGAGTCTTCAATGAAGATCTCCTTCTTTGAGACTTTAGGATCCAATTAATGGAAGCACAATTCAAAATACCTGTAAAATAAAAACAAACAGAAGTACAAAAAATGTCTCTGATGCCAAAAAGATAAATATCAAGCTTATCATCAGCACCTGTCCCCACATTCATAACCTGCGTATTATTCCATCAAACTACAGGTTCTTCTTTTACCCTTAACTGGTAGAGTGCTGGAAGCCAAATTTGGGCTTTATTCAGAAGTACAGGTGCTAAAACATAAAGGCTTCAAACTCAGCAGATATGCTTCATATTATCTTTGAAGTAAAATTATGTGGTCTGGAAGGATTTTCCTTGTTACAATATATTGAAGAGTGCTTGTAGGCACTCTCCCATAAATTGCAATAAGGCAAAGACATGTGAACAAATTTTGATAACCAAAAATAATTTAATCATTTGCCCCACCTCTGCATTTGATTGGTTGAAAGCATACAGCATGAAAGTCGTCAAAATCATATAAACGAAATCACGTCATGATTTGGAATGTCTACACGTTTGCACATCCGATCCACCTTTGAAGACGCTGGAAGCCCCGCCCACTCAATCCAATTGTCACCATGAGGGTGTGACGGCAGACTGATAGATGGATAACAAGCTTGTAAACAAAGATCAATGATCGATTTTTCATTGCCTCCAGTCAGCCAGAATATAATAATTTCTCGGGAACAATTGAATTTAATAAAATATACCGATGTGGGAGACGAATAAAAGATCATACATCCAAACATGATTTTTGGGGAACTTAAAAAAAATGTTTTTAATGATATTGTTACGTAACTTGCTAAATATCTGTCATCTGCGATCGAAAATCAAAACAACAAACAATTTGACAATGATTGACGTGACCTGTTTGTGGCACACTTTCCTGAGTTTGATTGTTGTCCTTTGCGAAAATTAAACGTTTTTCGTTCACGTACACATAGTTTTTATATTTTAATATTACAGCCGGATTAACCCTTTGAGACTTTAATTATTCTGATGTTCAAACGTCACTGGGAATTCAGTTTTTTTCAAAATGCGACGTCAAACGTCGGAAATAAAACAAATTTATATAAACAAAATATTAATTGTGTTTGAATACGCAAGTTATGAAGCTTGTGCTGAAAATTTTTTGGTTTATATCGCATAAACCGAAGGAAAACAACAGTTATTTCTTAATTAAACCAGCACTCTACTAGCTAAAGTCATAATTTTGATTTTGATCAGTTTTTAGTGCAACAAAACAGGTAATCTAACAGGCAGCCTTTTTATACATTTACAAGTTACATTCTAAGAACATTGTCAGCTGTTTTGGGGCAAGGATGCCTATAATAATAACAAGGGCTACGCAAAGCGCGGGCCACTGCCCCTGACCCAAAAGCATGTTCGAAGTAGCCTTAAAGGTATTATGGGACAGAAAACTTTTCTAAGTCAAGAGAGTGAAAAAAGAAAAATATTCCAAGTCCAAAAAGTGAATAAACAGCTGCCATGAGTGCATGATACGCCCGTTATTAATTACAAGTGGGAAGCATACAATATAAGTATACATGTGTACTAAGCATTTTCAAGTTATTGTTCGACATGTGGAAAATTGCTTATATTTTGACGAATAAAGTCCCATAACTCTGGAATGACATACCGGACAGCAACACAAATAGAAAGGGAGAGTCCTTACATCAACATATACTTGCCACCAAAAAATCATGAAAATTGCTCAAAGTCTGACATGTGGAAAATTGCCTATATTTTGACGAATAAAGTCCCATAACTCTGGAATGACAAAACGGACAGCGACACAAATCGAAAGAGAGATTCCTTCCATCAACATATACATGTACTTGCAACCAAAAAATCATGAAAATTGCTCGAAGCATTTTCAAGTTATTGTTCGACATGTGGAAAATTGCTTATATTTTGACGAATAAAGTCCCATAATTCTGGAATAACATATCGGACAGCGACACAAAGAGAAAGGGAGAGTCCTTACATCAACATATACTTGCCACCAAAAAATCATGAAAATTGCTCACAAAGTCTGACATGTGGAAAATTGCCTATATTTTGCCGAATAAAGTCCCATAACTCAGGAATGACAAATCGGACAGCGACACAAATCGAAAGAGAGATTCCTTCCATCAACATATACATGTACTTGCAACCAAAAAATCATGAAAATTGCTCTAAGCATTTTCAAGTTATTGTTCGACATGTGGAAAATTGCTTATATTTTGAAGAATAAAGTCCTATAACTCTGGAATGACATACCAGACGGCGACACAAACACAAAGGGAGATTCCTTCCATCAACATATAATTGCCACCAAAAAATCCTGAAAATTGTTCCAAGCATTTTCAAGTTATTGTCCGACATGTGGAAAATAGCTTATATTTAAACCCCATTTAAGTCCCATAACTCTGGAATGACAAGTCAGACAACGAGACAAATCGAAAGGGAGCTTCCTTCCATCGACATATAATTTCTACCAAAAAATCACAGAAATTGCTCAAAGCGTTTTTGGGTTATTGTACGACATGTGGACAGCGGTATACCACAATACGACCGTTTTTTTCAAAACGGGCATATTAAAAGGGCCATAATCCTGGAAAAATTATTGGACTGAACCCAGTCCTTGAGCACAGCCGTTGCCCTATGCAGATCTATCAGTATACAAATCTGACCAATAGCTTTGAAATTACAATGCAAAATGTTTGTGTGGACTGACTAACAGACAGACAGAGGGCATCATTAGGTCAGGGGCATAATAACACTTTGGTCGGCCACTGATTTGTTGTGGTTCTCAGGTGAAAAAGCCTTATTAGCCCTGTACTCCCAAATGTTTCCTTATCCCCATGCCTCTTCTCTCCTCCCAACACAAACTGCATGATGACATCCCGTACCCCATTGTTCCCAATCTCTCCAATAAGCATACTAACCCTCTCCTTTGCGTCACCCATTAACCACGTTTTTCATTCTCCCACCCCATCGGTGGCTCAGTGGTTACAGAATTGGACTTCAAACTGAATGGTCCATGGTTCAGTCCCTGTCAGTGGTAACTGCATTGTGTCCTTGGGCATGCACTTCATCCTGATTGCATTGTGGGGGCACGACGGCACTGTGTACTAACGCGTACTTCACGATAATGATGCACTGGCCTTCAACCAATGCTAACCCTGCTTGTGTGGAGCTATTACACTGGGAAGTCTGGCAGTTACCTACCATTGCTCAATGGTTCTCTCCAGGTAATCTGGCTTCCCCAGCCATAAAACTGTCTGACATGAGGTGACCCGGCTGTTGAAAGTGTCGTTAAATCCCAATAAATGAATAAATAAATTTCCCCCTCATAATCCCGGTGAATCTTATTTTGCTGATATTTTGGACATTTTAAAAGAAAGTGTTCCAGAGTCTCCACTATGCTTGAATTACAGCTTTGGCACTGACCCAGAAATGTGCCATCAAGGTACTCTTCAAAACCTGGCTCTCTTTATCAATCAGACCACTCAAAGACCTCTTTGATTTGAACCCCTCTTGCCAATTCAGGAATGATATAGACAGAATTTAATCTATCAAAGTGTTTCAAAAATGCATATCTTCAGGCTTTTACCCTTAAAGGCATAATTCCCGCTTCTTTTCCACAGTTTTTACTGCAAGAAAACAGGTACCCCAATAGGCAGACTTTAAGAACCTTGTCAGCTGTTTCTAGGCAGGTCTTGGCTGCCTATATAGACACAAAATATAGATTGTCAAAAGTGTAGAAAAAATGCATAACTATCTCCAGGCTTTTACCCTTAACTCCTTGCGCGCTGTTGGTGGGTATTCCTGCCCAGGACAGTATTTCTCTTGCCATTGAAATATGTATAATTTGGGCATATTTAATCCAATTTGCATCCTGTAAATTGAATGGATTTTTTCACCAACAATTTCTTGAGTTAAATTTAGATGAATTTTTCATCAAATCTAGTCATGGCTGCTTCACAGCAGCCATGACTAGATTTGATGAAAAATACTCAGCTGGTTAAGAGTTAAAAGACATAATTCCAAGAGAACAAGAACCTTGTCAGTTGTTTCTGGGCAAGGCTTGGATGCCTATATAGGCAGGCAAGACTTGGCTGCCCATTTTGGCTGCCAACACTTACCCTGAAACAACTGCGAAGCCACAGAATTTAGAACGTCAATGTGTAGCAAAAATGCATGAAAATCGACTGTTTGTTATAAAACTTATAACATGTTGTAGCTTCTGCATTTAGGTTCTCAGTTCAATTTGAAGGTAATATTTCTTATGCATTGTGTTTTTGATTTCCCTCCAAACAAATTCACAATTGGAGCCACGAAGACAAAACTTTTATCATGGACATGGATCCAAACCATTGTGCAAAGAGGGCAGAAGGATCCCTGCAGTACTGTAATCACAAATTAAAGTGATAGTTTCTGTGATCAGATCATGATTTGTTCGTGACACGTTTACACCAGTGAGAGTAAACTGCCTAAATAAAATACTGCAAAATGAAGATCGCATCAAGAAAAATAAATGGAATGGAAACAACATCTCAAGAGTCAATATTGTCGCAATTTCTTTTGGACAGTGAGATTCCACAGTATTGCAGGGAGGAGAGTGAATGAAAAACTTTGAGCGCATTGCAACCCAGTTGTGATCCCGTTCAAATGCTCTGTCTTCTTTTGTGTCAATGGCATCACAGTACTATAAAGCTGTGGTATTTTTAACTCTTTACTTTAGGTAACGACCATATTCATCCAGTGCTAAGACTTGCCAAGAAACAACTGCAGAGCCACATGATGTAAACCATCTTTAGACCATTTTAATTAGTTATGCTCCTCAGATTTCAGTTACATACATTAAGAAACTTAAAAAGTTTAAAGATATTTATTTATTTAGCCGGAGTACCTAGAGAGAACCACCAAGTAAATGTCTGACTCCCAATGTACTAACTCCACACAAGCAGGGTTAGCGTAGGTTGAAGACAAGCGTACACCTTAGTACACAATGCCAGCATGGGCAGATGGAATTATATGTAAGTGTCATGCCCAGGGACGCAAGGTGGCTGTTGGAGGTAAAATTCGATCCAAGGATCTCTCGGCTTGCAGCCTGCATCTCTCTCTAGTGAGCCACCATGCTCCTAAGTTTCAAGTTGCCTGATTTTTTACTGATATTGAAAGACACTGAAAAGCACTGAAAAGCAATAAAAATGTCCAATAAGGGAGTTCATTTTCAGTGAGGCATAAACATTTTTTTCCCTAATGCTGTAAATTTTGCACATAAACTATTGTGATCACAAAGGTAGTATTTTCTTCAGTAGTTCATAATCAGGTCTCAACTAGGGATAGGTATTTTTTCAGTGTTCCGGTTTGGTTCTGGTTTGTTTGGTAAGTCCCAGCAAAAAGTAGCCGAATGGTTTTACTGTGTTTGTGGCTTTGTGCATAAACTGATCTAAACTATTTTACTGGGAGAGAACTGGACTAGCGACCACTACAAGCTCTTGTCACTTAGTCTATCAGGTCAAGGGCAAATATGCTGTATAATCATTGTCACATTTTCTCCCTTACTGACTCATCCACCAGACGATTCAAGAACGGAGAAAGTGTGACAAAGAGAATCAACATAGATTAGATGAAGTTTATTAATTTCTTCACTAAGTTGTGTTTTTTTCGGACTCAATAGGCCAAGCAACTGGTCTCCTAAAACTCATAAGAATGACCACTGGGAACTTGTGCTAAACAGAATGGAGATACTTAGAGATGTGTTTTTGTGGTGAGTGGTGTTGTACTAACTATTACTGATTTTTTCCAAATTAAGGAGCATGAAATGGTTGTTTACTATATGCTTTTAACACATAGAAACAGGCCTGCAATTTTCAAAATGTGAAGAGAGCAATGGCAGCCCGCATTAAATGAATTTAGGAAGGCCATTTTAGGTACACCTGAATTTGACACAAGGAGAGCCATTGGGGTCTGTTCTTGAGATTGGTAACTTTTGCCGTATCTTTACATCTTACTGTTTGGGTTGTGTATATAGTATGAAACGTAGGTGTGAAAAATGCAAAAATTTCTACAGGAATTATGTATGTTGTGAGACAATTATAGTCAGTATCCAATAAGTAAATAAACTTGCTACTAGTTAGTCTATGTGAGACCCCAATGCCTGGCCTCTGGCTCAAGCCAGAGGTCAGACGTACGGGTCTCAAAAAGACTAGCTACCAGTAACCTTTTCCGAAGTGAACGATCACATATTATGATATTAAGATGAGCGATACCTTTCACTGCTACTGAACAAAGTTCACTTTTGTGACGCTCCTTGTATATGGCAAGGAGGGCGTTTACCACCCTCGCAACTTTTAGTTTAGGAGAGCCACTGACGGCAAGAGCGGTGTCCTCCTTAAAATGACAGGCCTGTAGAAAAACTGAACCAAAACAATTTTTTCTCACAACCAAACCAAAAGAGAAACCGAAAACTGCCCAGCTCTAGTCTTGACACACTTACATACCATGTCGAGATGTCATAAATAAAATATAAACTGAGAAATCAAGAATGAATAAAGAAAAGCAAATGAATTCAGAATATAGCATCTCAAAATCAATGTTCTCACATTTCTTTTCTCAGGAAGGAAGTTCTAGAGTGATACAGGGACTCGGTCAAGATCTGTTGAAATTCTCTGTCCGCTTTTGTGATCACGACAACGTAAACTTTCTTAAATTGTCAAATAAGTGAGTTGTGAGGAGAAAAAAATTTCACCCATTTTAAGGAAGTATTATAGTGCCACATCGAATCCGTGCTTGTCTTGCGATCCGAGGAGGATTTACAAGGTACTGAGGTCTTGGACTGAATGTGGTAAATTCTCTGACTGACTGTCCATGACTTCTACAGCTCAGTGTGTGGAGTGTGTGCTTGTCAGACACCCAACTATGACTGAAATCATTCACCAGATGTCACAGTACAATGCCTCAACTGTCTTTTTGATGAAAATATAAATATATTTCTTCATATATCTCACTTTTTCAAATATCCCCTACAGTTTTTTAATAGTATATTTATAAACTGTGATCACAACAATATGCATTTAATTTGTACTTCGAGCCATGCTGCAAAGATATTGTGGTGTTGTGTGAACTTGTGCCAAGTTGCCAAGAATATTCTGTGATAATGTTTCTATCTGTGCTAGTCAGGGACTCAGCCAATTAATTGCCGAGCAAGACCACATTGTGTTGAATATTACTCATGGACTCTGTGTAAATTGTGGAGCATGATTCACTGTTTTACCAAAAATTCGGAACCAAGCATCAGTGTCTGCACCAAAAGGTAACTTATTTATTTATACACTTTCTATTGCCTTACTCTTCCACTTTCTTTCACTCGGCTATTATTTATTACTATCATAAATTTTTCTATCAGATGCGAGACAATAAATGGCGGTGCATTCAAATCAAATTTTTGCAGCTTATATTATTTCTATTTATCACAAGATTCTTAATTATTAATTATTTATTTTAAATCTTCTTTTTCTTTCATGATATCATTTTTTCAATCTTCTCATTAATATTCATGATGTCACATGTCAATACTTAGCTCTTTCTATTTAATATTTGTGACAAAATTTACCCATAATACTGCTTATGATCTGCTTCAAATGATATATTTTGTTGACAAATAATGTTTGGAAGATTTGCATTGAGCTAAATCGGCGGCATTAAAATGTAATTTTCATGCACAGATTTTTGTACGACACTTTTGATTACCAGGAGCAAAAAATAATCATTTGACTTTTATTTACAAACAATACTTGCCACATGTAATGCAATATTTTTCTTTCTATCTTTTTGTCTTTCACTCATATTGATATTATTATTATTATTATTAATACATTCCACTGTGCATCTTTCAAAACGAAATATGCATTTATGTATTACTATAAATTGTTTTTGAAATTTTTATCTCATTGATCAATTATTTAATAACTTTTATCTTATCACAAATATTTAGTAAACTGTAATCTTTCAGTCAACAGACAACATTCAGTCTTTTGATCACATATGATTTTTTTTTAATTGCCTGTCGGAGTAATCTGTACATTTCAGGTGATTTCCAAAAATTGACTTATCGTCATCAAACCAATTCTTTTTCAGCATACAATGTATATGTCACAATATGTGAGAGATACTAATTCAACAATACCAAATATAAATCAAAATTTTTAGTCTCGCTATATCTGTCTTTCATGCGAGTACAGAGCCAAAGAAAACTATCCACAATTTTGGTAGTAATTTTATCAAGAGGCCCCAGGGGGCCTTAATCTCTCACCGGCCAAAGTGGTTCAAAGAAGTATTTGGAGTCAAATTCAGTTAGACATGGTTCATCAACACTACAAAGGAATGAAGTCATGAGAGGCAAATTTTATGGAAAAAAACTAAGGAATGGATTTGAACAAACCTGAACGTAACATGTCCCCCTGCCCATAGAGCCCAAATATTAAGCCAAGGACTCAAATTGAACAAACTTGAATCTGATCCCCCTTGAGATGCCATATACCAAATAGGAAGGAATTCTGACTGGTGGATATGAAGAAGGTTTTTAAAGAAATCACCTCACATTGCAATAAGTTAAACTTTGGGCTCAATAGGGAGCCAAAATATTAACCCAGGGTCCAGATTTGAACAAACTTGAATCTGACCCACCTAGAGATGTTGTATACCAAATATGAAAGGATTCTGATTGGTGAATCTGAAGAACATTTTAAAAGAAATTCCCTCATATTGCACTTAGTTAAAATTCAGGCTCCCACAGGTAGCCCAAATTAATAACCCCGGGTCCAGGTTTGAACAAACTTGAGTCTTACCCTTTTGAATCTGACCCCCTCCTAGAGATGATTCATTCCAAATGTTAAAGGATTCTGACTGGTGGATCTGAAGAAAAAGATTTTTAAAGAAATTTTCTCATATTGCACTAAGTTAAAATTCAGGCTCCCATAGGGAACCCATATATTAACTGAGAAACTCGATTTGAACAAACTTGTAACTGGCTCCCCTAGAGATGATGTATACCAAATATGAGAGGATTCTGACTGGTGAATCTCAAGAAGAAGATTTTTAAAGAATATTCCACGCATTGCACAAAGTTAAAATTTGGGCTCCCATAGGGAGCCCAAATATAAACCCACCGACTCAATTTGAACAAACATGAATCCGATCCCCTATAGATGTTGTATACCAAACATGAAAGGATTCCGAGTGGTCGATCTGAAGAAGATTTTTAAAGAAATTTCCTCAAATTGCACCAAGTTAAACTTTGGGCTCTAATAGAGAGCCCAAATACGAACTCAGGGACCTGATTTGAACAAACTTTAATCTGACCCCACCCCCTCCCCCACCCCACCACCCCCTAGAGATGCTGTATACTAAATATGAAAGCATTCTGACTGGTGTGGTCACGATTAGCCATTGTGCAAAACTGTGACCTTAAACACCAATAACATACAAACTTCTGACTGGTGGATCTGCAGAAGAAGATTTTTAAAGAAATTTTCTCATATTGCACAAAGTTAAAATCCAGGCTCCCATCGAGAACCCAAAATTCAACCGAGAAACTCAATTTGAACAAACTTGAATCTGGCCCCCCTAGAGATGATGTATACCAAATATGAGAGATTCTGACCAGTGAATTTGAAGAAGATTTTTAAAGAATATTCCACGCATTGCACAATGTTAAAATTTGGGCTCCCATAGAGAGGCCAAATACTAACATAGCGACTCAATTTGAACAAACTTGATTCTGACCCCCCCCCCCCCCCTGCCCTATACTGTATATTGTATACCAAACATGAAAGGATTCTGAGTGGCTGAACTGAAGAAGAAGATTTTTAAAGAAATTTCCTCAAATTGCACCAAGTTAAACTTTGTGCTCCAATAGAGAGCCTAAATACATGTACTAACTCGGGGACCCGATTTGAACAAACTTGAATCTGACCCCCTAGAGATGTTGTATACCAAATATAAAAGCATTCTGGCTGATGGATCTGAAGAAGAAGATTTTTAAAGAAATTTCCTCATATTTCGGTAAGTTAAAATTTGGGCTCCTACAGAGAGCCCAATTAATAACCCAAGGACTAGATTTAAACAAACTTGAATCTGACCTCCCTACAGATATTGTATACCAAATATGAAAGGAATATGACTAGTGGATCTGAAGAAGAAGGTTTTTAAAGAAATTTCCTCAAATTGCACCAAGTTAAACTTTGGGCTCCAATAGAGAGCCCAAATCTTAACCCAGGGACTCGACTTGAACAAACTTGAATCTGACACCCCTCGAGATGTTGTATAACAAATATGAAAAGATTCTGACTAGTGGATCTGAAGAAGAAGATTTTTTTGAATTTTTTGAAAAATTTATGGGTGCTATCAGAGTTATGCCCCTTCTGGTGTATTTATTTGTTTATTTATACAAACTTGAATTGACATTTGATAAGGAACATGCACACAAAATTTGGTTCAATTTGGTCCAGTAGTTTGTGAGAAGAAGTCGATAATGTAAAGTTCACGATGGTCGACGAAGGACGACAACGGACGGTAAGTGGTAAGTTCAGCTTCCTTCGGTGAGCTAAAAATTCTAGGACACAGCCTCCCAGGGGCTCATTTTGAGTCCTAACACAAGTTGCTTTCTGGATGGCATGATGTAGCCTGTATACTGGCCTCATAAATCAACTACTTGTGACTATTGTGAGCACCAAATTGACCCGCCTTTTCATATTTCTGCAATTTGTAATATAATTCAAGAAACGATTTGCTATATGCTTGCTACAATATGAAACAAGTATTATCCAACAATCCAAATGAAAACTCTTGTGTACACATTGTTACAAATGTCTGTATACTGTACTAGCCTGAAAGGCTACAACATGTACATTTGCTAAATTAATTTGCAAAACTATGACATGTAAAAACATTTCAGGAACAATGAACCACCAGTTCTTGTAGAGGGGCACCAACAGTCATGACCAAAATTTTTCTCACCGATAAAGGTCTTCAAAGGGGTCTACTAGGGGTAATTTTAATACTCTCCTCAGCCCAAGCAACACCGGGTAATCCTACTAATAAAATAGTCTCTGATATTTTGGGCACATTTTTCACTTGAATCTATGTGCCTAAATTAGGCAAATATAAAGGCACCATCATGAATGAGCTGAAAAATTTGAAAGAAACAATTGATATGAGGAGAAATTGATCAATAAACTCCCCATCTTCACCTACATGAGCAGAAGCAAGCAAATGTAACAAATGTGGTGGTGTCAGACATTTGAAAAATGTCTGTCCATGTAAAAGGCACACAAATCAATCTGCAAATGATAGAGGGGTAGCATTTGAATTGAACTTGGTTCCAAACAGAAGTTATTGGGTCAATTTACACAAAAATGCATCAACTCTGCTCGAAATGTTGAACCTCAATGAATTTCCGGAAATTATGAGACAAAATGACGAAAAACTTGAAATCATAATTTGTCAATTGAATTATAGCTCACTGTATAGAATACCTGCAGTGATTGAAAATTATAAAATTAAGGTATTAGTATATACCACAGCTGAAGTTACCATCATTGGCCAGAAACTATTCGAAAAATTGCCGGAAAACATTCAGTTAGTAAAAAGGGATCTTCTGAGAACTGCAAGTAGAAAACATATTATGAGTGGCTTTGCTATATCGTCTATACAAATTCACATTGATATGCAAAGTACTTTTGAAAAATTGTATGCAGCACCAATTGGAAATGATCTGTTGTTTTTTGGCCTAAATTAAAGAACTTTGGCACTTCAGTTTATAAGGCACCTTGTCTTTTAGAACTGGGACCAAAAGTAACTACATTGAGCTATAATGATAAATCAAAAGATTTAGCGGTTGCCAAAAGAAGGCTGTGCAATCAACCTGAAATTCTATCTGAATCAGGAATTCCATCTGAATCAGTTGTTTCATTAAGATCCTCATTACAGTTAGTATCAAATTATGTAACAGAACCAACTTATACCTTACAAATTTTAATATCAAGAAAACCAAACTTGAATGGTAACAATCCAAATAACTGTTTGCCAAACATAAATGGCCACCATGTTAAATCCGAGAAAAATCAGTTGGTTGCTTTATATATACCTTTGAAATTTCCAGAGATCTTTTCCCTTAACAGGAAATAATAACCAACAAAAACATTGAGAGTATAATCCGAAAAGATGTGACACAAGACATTCTTAATGCTCAGCTGGGTCTGGAAACAGAGTCTTTTGAGATGGGCACTGATTGAAATTAAGCAACTGAGACTTGTTTACAGGTCTCTCCAGAAAATTCCAACAGAGAGTCCAAATTCCCTGAAAAGTTATAAAAGGAGGTGAGGGGGATAAGCATTTATAATCATCAAGCCACTGAAACTTGTTTACAAGTTTTGCCAGTCGATTTCAATGATGGGTCTCAGTTTTCTAAAACATCTCAGCTTGTTCCTGAACCTAGATTGTGTACAAGTGAGAAAACAGGTGATATTCTACAAATGTCGGTAAATATTTGACATCTCAAGTCTGATGGAAAATATGGACCCCAAGCTGCCTTTATTGCCCTAATAGGCTGTAGTATATATAATGTCCAGACATGTTTTTATAATGTAACTTCTTAGAGACTTAGACTGGAAAACTGCCCCAGTATGTTTGGGCAATGTTGTTACTTTGAGTAAGTCTTTTTCGGGTCACTGGGAAAATTTAAAACACCTGAAATTAAAACCGAAAAATATGAACTTTTTCAGAGGCAAATAGAGTTTCAAGGACGAATAATACTTGCAAGTGAAAATGGGGCAGAAATTGGTAATAGGGATACTGAAGTAATACAAATTTGGCCATGACCTTCAAGCTCAAAAGATGTAGGGGATTCCTTGGTTTGGCAAATTACCATATAAGTTTTTATGAAGATCATGCAGTGCCACTGGAAAAACACATTTACAGAAAATGGGCTTAAATGAAGAAACTTTTAACTGATGCCAGTTTCACTGCGAGGCCCGCGGTCAATCGCACTGCATGGCAACAGGAAGAAGGGCCTGATGAACTCCCCAACATATCAAAATGGAATAATCTGTGACATTGGGACCCAGGGGAATCTTCCAATTTCAAACCCAGATCAGTCAAACTTCGATTCAGCATCCAATTTGGTAGGTTGGTATTTTGCTGATGGCCAGTAGAGAGATGTGAGATGGAGGATGTTGAAAATTTTAAACAGACTGTCCACGAGGGGCTGGAGGATTGCTATGAGATAGTGTTGTGCATTTTTTTTTCTGTTTTCGGTTTTGGTTTGGTTTTATCTAAAAAACTCAGTTTAAAGGTGGGTTTTTGGCTTTTTGCAATACTAAAGTTGTATCACACAGTGGCAATAAATATACATACATGTATTCTTTAATTTTTTAAAAAATAATAAGTACTGGTCTGCCAACCTCTCTACCTCCACCCAGCGATATTTTTGAAAAAAATGTAGCCTAAACAATGCCATCTGAGACAGATCACTTCTAAGACCAGTTGCACATTGGTACATTGATAAATAGTATAGGTTTCTCTCAGTACAGGTGGTTCCTCTCCCCCACCACCCCGTTATGGAACCGGATTTGAAACAGTAACTGGCAGTTTGGAATGGGGAGGCAATATTTGCAGTGGGTGGGCTGATAAATTCTGCGCCCCCATCACCGTCGGAAAGCTTGTTTGATTTTCAGAACAACCATAATTGACATTGACAAGTTTTTATCTGTAGCGTCTCGGACTGTACCTTTTTCCATTTGCCTTACGAAATTGGCGTTCCACTTTCATTGTCCATCTGTTGCTTGCAAAACTAAATCAGCTCTGAATTATATGAGGCAAAATGTTCAATCTAATCGTGTACAGTGAATTTTAGATCTCGTAGGCTCACATGGTCTGCACTTTGGAGGTAAATGGGCGCAGGGACATTCCATGTGTGGGATGCGCTCACATGCATACATTTGATAAACACATCAAAGGAGGTAACAATCTTGAAAGTTACATTCCAAGCAAGTGTCAGTGAAACCCATGTAACAACTAAAGTATGTTTTGTTTTTTACAGTTATCCACCATTAAAAAAAACAAAAAATATTATTTCCTTGCTTTTATTCATGATTTTTTTGCTCGGTAATTAATACATCCAAACACGTGCAGATAGGAAGCTACTTGCGAAGTTCCCAAGTTGCTCATTTCGACATTTGTAGAAATGTCAAGATTGTCATTCTGAGAATTTCTGACAGAACAGACGAAAGTTGTCATAGCATTTGTTTCTCTAGAGTCTGAATACTGAAGACAGAGTTCAGTGCTGGAAATGAACAAAATTGATGGGTGCAGTTTTAAGCACCTGTGAATTCAGAGAGGGGAGTAAATTGCACCCGCAAAATGTTAATATAATGAATTTTTCGAGGTAATACTGTCACCAAATACCAGAAACCCTAACCATTTGAACTCTAGTCGTATCTTCTAAGCCAGTTCAATAGCAGAAATTAGAAGAGTCCATATTCATTATTTGGGGTAGAGCAATCAATATTTTCAACGTGCAGCCTCAGAGCTGCACGGTTGAAAATACTGATTGCTCTACCCCACACTTACTGAACAGCCTTCCTATTTAATGACATTATGACATATCATGTTCCTAGCTAGAAAAGCGGCCGATTGGGTTCAAGGGGCTAAATGTATAAAGAATTGATGATTTATGACAGTAACTTGCCATTGGCTGCAGAGTGCTGCTTTCTCAAAACAACACACATTTATATGCCCTCACAGTATATTAGTGCTCCACAATATTTTTCAACGAGTGCATTTTATCTCCCGTAAAATAGAAAACATGGGTGCTGACGGGAGCAATTGCACTCGCAAACATCTCATTTCCAGTACTGAGGGTTATCAGATGACGTTACAGATTTAGTTTTCAGTTGCTGACAATGCAAACTGAACAGTGTAAACATAAGTGTCCGGCATTTTGCAGACAAAGAACCAAAACCGTACTGATTTAACAATTACATGGTTTTGGTTTTAGAGCCAAACCAACTCACAAAACCGGTTAACCGCACACGTGTAACACTACTATGGGAGGTCATCCTAAGAACTGAAGAACTTACGCTTTCCAGATCTTGTCAACTGAAATTCCTCATCAGATAATCTGAGGTAACAGCTGCTGGAAAAGTCAGATAGTGCCCTACAGTTGACAGAAATACCAGCAGAAACAGTTGTAAGTCAGCAGTCTTTTGATTTTGTAAAATGCAGGTGAGCCAAGTGTGGCGCGGGCCATTTCTAATTCGCAAGCACCATTTTTCCAACTTACGAAATGCTCAGCTATTGTGAAAAATTTACGAAAATTGCGATGTTTCATTAGAATACAGCATGTGTATGATGGTGACAGACCATCTATCAAATACTACTCAAAGTTTGCTAAGCACCACATATATGACACATCATTGTGAAATTTTCTTGTGACATATTTGCGATATTTTTGGTGGATATGATTGAGGAATGTATTGAGATGTTCCCCAGTGTTTACGTTAGCTCTCTTGACAGGCAGACTTTTTGTGACAGTCAAGGAAAGCATGTACTTCTTGATTTTCATGATGTTCTCGTGTACTGTCTTCATGTATGTGAGATGTGTAGGGTATTCCGTCTTCATTTCAACACAAACCCTTGTGATTTAATGATTGAATATGGCAGATGCAAATGTAAAAAGACATTTGTCAGAAGCAGAAATGTGGCGGGCTGTAGGGATGGGGGAACAAGGGGCTACCCATCATCAGGTTGGTGAAGCCGTTGGTGTGCACCATACGGTGATCACCAGAGCCTGGGTAAGATCTCAGCAGTATGGCACACCAGTCAAATGACATGGTGGTGGCAGATACAGGGCAACATCTGCAACTGAAGACAGGTGTTTGATCATTCAGGCCAGTAGGAACCACTTTGACACAGCAACCCAGCTTCGCAGTGACCTTCAGAATGCATCCGGGGTAAATGTTTTGACGCAGACTATTGGGGCAAGGTTGTACGAAGCTGTTTGAAGTTGCGACAGTTTCCGGACTTCTTTTTAAAGTGAAACTTACACCGCGACTGTTTTATATAGTTGTATATTACTGCATAAGGCCATGTATACATGCTATTGATGCTTGATGAGCATTAACCCCACTTGTGTTAAGGTAATTCGAACATTCAAACAGGCGATCATATAGCGTGCTGCTTTTTGCCAAGATGCAGCATTAGTGGCACAGAGCTTTTCAAAATTGCATACGCGATGGTGCGCAGGCACGTTAATGCACCTCCAAATGGAAAGGCTAAAGTCAGTGAAGAACTTCTGGACCTCTATTTGAAAAAAAAAACTACTCGTTATTCTACATGTCCAATATGCAAAGGAGACCACCATTTTACCGTTGTCTGGACATCGTAAGACAACATTGTGCATCAACCCAACTAATCCATATGGATAGCTCTATAGAGAAGCCAGTGAAACACAGGGATAAAAGGTTTTAAAAATCGTTCTTTTGACTCCACAGGCTTGGTAAGCCAATCTAGCAAGGAACAGAACAAGTACCTTTCAACCACCTGTTATTGGACATAGAAGGGCTTATGGACCTCCAAGGCAACACACTAACCTTTGTTGGGAAAGGCACAGATGATCTCCCAGATAGTCATAAAAACAGAGACATTCACCCAAATCTTGGATGCCATCACAACTGAGGCCAAACATAGATGATATATAACAAATTCACTCAACCCCAGTTGAATTATATAGAACAGAGAGGAGTGCATTAAAAATGGGTTAACTGATTTGAACCATGACCCGTGAACTGGAGCTCACGTCATGACGTCCAAGATGTTGACAAAGTGACTAACGCATTCGGCCCGAGAACTCAACACTGTGAAGATGTCTTCTGATGTTTATATTAATTCGTCTCGACTTCACCTTATATGTAATTATTTCACCTCTGATATTTCTATTAATTATACTTATAAACTGTGATGATTACAACTATATATATTTAATTTTGACATGACGTGCTGCTAAGATATTGTGCTGTTGTGTGGACTTGTGCCCAGTTGCTGTGATAATGTTTCTATCAGTGATAGTCAGAGACTCAGTGATTAATTGCCGAGCTTGACCACATTGTGTTGTATATTAGGTGGTCGGTGATTTGGTCCCTCATCGATTTCGACTCAAGTGACTTCTTCCCTCTTCGGTGATTTTGACCCCCTTTAACCCTTTACCTAACGTAACGGCCAAAACCGGCCAGCGCTATTCTCAAAAATCGCCAATTAATTTTCATTATTTTTTTCATTTTTTGTCTCAAAAACACAGGTTATGACCACTCGTTGGAACGAGCTCGTTCCAACGAGGGGTCATAACCTATGTTTTTGAGACAAAAAATGAAAAAAATTAGTTATTCAAGAATTATTTTTGCAAGTGTTGTCTGTTTTTCAGGTTAGGTAAAGGGTTAAGTGATTTTGACTCAGAGTGATTTTGCCCCATTTCGGTGAATTCTAACCACTTTTTTGTCTGCATATATAGGTACCAGGGAACTAAATATTTGAATTAGAGTTACCCAACTTGAAATGTTGCACTCGGAAATGATGCAATCTCTAAAAATAAACAGCTTTGGGAAAATATATTGTTTCAATAAACGTTTGAAACATTCTGTTGACATCTTGCATTATTGTTGAATATTCCTGATAAAGAAGAGGGTGATTTGATGACTTTTGGTCCTTAAAAATACAATTTCCTTTTTGTGTGATTTTGTAGGGAATTTCCTGAAAAATCTGTGCATGTGAATGGCACTTTCCATCATGCCAGTTTTTCTCTCTTATTTGTTGCATGAACCCCTGTTTTCGGGTGAGAAAAAGCTGTCTGAAGGGCTATGCTTGACAAAGATATTTGAATGCCAAAATTAAAGTGACGTGATTATATTTCTTTACCCTGAACGTTATAATGGTCGACTGTGGGAAAATATTTAGTTCTGTGATACCTAAAATGGGTCGAATTCGTCGAAGTGATTTCGACCCACTTTGGTAAATTTGAAAATGGGTTGAATTTACGGAACTCATTTGGTTTAGGATAAAAGAGAAGAGTTCAAGACTGTTCATATCCCATATATGTTTATTACATTAATCCATGTTAAAAAAAGTAAAAAAGATAAATGATACAATGTAGCCCAGAAAATAGTAAAATAACTGGAAGAGTTCGGTTTCTAATACAGTTGTAGGATTCCACTATAAGCTCTGTGTCCTAATTCTCTTTCATCGCTAACACCAAGTTCTGGCATTATTTAGAGCTTTCAAAAATGATAAATATGCCACAGCATATTTAATATTATGACATGAAAGCTTAGTGTTGATTCTTGTAATAATTATGCACTAATTACAGGGTTGTTTGTGGGGTGTAGTATGCATATAAGCTGACAATAACTGATTAGACCTTCCGATAACAGTTGTACACTGCTTGAAAAATCTTGTATTTCGATGAAAGTAATAAATGTATAAATTTTACAAGTGCCTTTAGTTAGCTAATTTTCCCCACAGTTATACTCCTTAAGCCTAAAAAAAGATGTTTGTTTCTGCTAACCCGACCAACCCTATTTTAAACCTCCGAGTCTAAGCATTTTATTGAATTCACATAAAAGTAAAACAAGTGTTTGACCACCGAGGTGGCATTAGTCCCCTACGGCGCCTTTGTGACATAAGGTGTTTTTGTCACAGAAGACACTAGAGTATATAAGCATCTTGGATTTTGAAAAAAAAATATTGAGCGTGCATAATCCCCTCCCAGCCCTTTATCCATGTACCATATATGAAAGGCCTAGCTTGAACCATGTTGGAGGGAGGGGTGGTAACATAAAATAGAGAAAAAAGCTTAAAAAACATAACAAAAATGGCCGCCATTCTGCCATCTTGGATTTTGAAAAATAAATCTTGACTGTGCATCATCCCCTCAGAACCATTTATCCATGTACCAAATATGAAAGGTGTAGCTTGAAGCATATTAGAGGGAGAGGTGGTAACATAAAAACAGACAGACAGACGGACAGACAGACAGATGTTAGATTTTGAAAAAAAATATTGAGCGTGCAACATCCCATTACAACCCTCAATCCATGTGCCAGATATAAAAAGTGTAGCTTGAACCATGTTGGAGTGAGGGGTGGTAACATAAAATAGAGAAAAAAGCTTAAAAAACACAACAAAAATGGCCGCCATGGTGCCATCTTGAATTTTGGAAAAAAAATATTGAACGTGCAACATCCAATTACAACCCTCTATCCATGTGCCAGATATAAAAAGTGTAGCTTGAACCATGTTGGAGTGAGGGGTGGTAACATAAAATAGAGAAAAAAGCTTAAAAAACACAACAAAAATGGCCGCCATGCCATCATCTTGGATTCTGAAAAAAAAATATTGAACATGCATCATCCCCTCCCAACCCTCTATCCATGTGCAAAATATGCAAAGTGTAGCTTCAACCATGTTGGCGGGAGGGGTGGTAACATGAAAAGAGAAAAAAAGCTTAAAAAACACAACAAAAATGGCCGCCATTCCGCCATCTTGGATTTTGAAAAAAAAATTTTGAGCGTGCATCATCCCCTCAGAACCATTTATCCATGTACCAAATATGAAAGGTGCAGCTTAAAACATGCAGGAGCGAGGTGGTAACATAAAAAACAGACAGACAGACAGACGGACGGATGGACGGACGGACGGATGGATGGACGGACGGACGGACGGACAGACGGATGGACAGACAGACGGACAGACGGACGGACAGAGTGCAATCCTATAGTCCCCTTACGGTTCCCGTAGGGGACTAAAAATGATGGTGTTTTTCTAAATCACAGCGCATATATTGATTGTCAAAAAATTGAGATTTTAATAGAAATTTGAACTATTTTATATAAAAGACTATCGAGCTATGGAACTTGGCAAGTTGTATCCAAGTGTCATTTGTGGGTGCTTTTAGGATAGCCTAGTGTGCATTTTGGGATAATAGACAGTCCTGGTAATTCATCCTTGTTTCCTTGGAAAAAAAATTGCTGTGGAAAACTGGTGCTTCTACGTCAATTGCTGTGAAACCTGTTTGATTGTGTAAAAATCATCAGGGTGCCATATATATGTAGGATGCGGTGAAGTGAAAACTTTTAAGTAACTTTAGCATGTGAGAATAGTTTGAGATACATGTGTATTTAATAACAAACAGTGTGCAGAATCTTTCACTAAATTAGATCAAGCCAATATCATGAACCACGTGAATGCTGAGCAAAAATCTTGGGAGTACATGTAAGCAGGTGACTTGCTCAATATGTATAGTATGAGTGAAAATAAGATGTATCATAACCACAAACTAAGTATCTCACTGCTTCTGTGTTGTTAATGCCAGAAAGTGACATCATTTTCTGGAAAGCTCTGTAAGAGCTTTCCAGAAACTGATGTCAGATTCTGGTGTTATCAACATAGAAGAAGCAGAACACAGTTTCTGGTGGTTATGTCGCAACTTGTACTGTAAATTGTAGGATTAGCAATACAGTATAGTGCAACCCACATGGTTTGATCCCTTGTGCAAGCTGAAAGTTGCGCAATTTCTGCCACTACAAGGCTTTCTGAAGAAGCCATCCTCGGCAGTATTTTTGCTGTGGATATTTTTCCTTGGCATTTTCCTTGCCACTGCTGATTGCTGTGGGTTAATTACCAGGGCTGAATAGAGTACCGTAATTCTAGCTTAAAACAAAACAATGGTAACTGACAATGTGCTACTCGTGGTGACTTTTTGAAAAATGTCTTCAATGTGCAAAAATTAAAGTCATACAAAGCTTTAATGTTTCCATGATGATGGAAGAAATTTTCTGTATGATTCACAGAGATAATGCAGATGTGCTGACTTTTGAATGTTGGACAAGTGCATGGATTTGTTCCGACGTCAGGAAGGACATGCCTATTTGAGAACTTTAGCTTTGTATCTGAGTTTAATGTTTCTTTTTATTGCATTCAGAGAGGTAGAGCTTCACTGGATTTTGGTATTTAACCAAAAGTCAGTAATTTTTTTAATAGCGAGGAAATTCCGAGCTCATTTTAGTTTAGTTGGTATACCATGTCTCATGCTATTTTGAACAATTCCGACAGTAATCTGAGTAAAAACAAGAGCACTGCGTAGCGGGACAATATACGCCTGTTTTGTATTTTTGAAGGGTTGGGGGTATGGATGGGGGTTGAAGTTGAAAATTGTTTGGGACCAACCCCATATTCTAACCTGACCTGTATTTTGTTGTGATACCAAGTTTGGAACCAATCAGAAAACAAATAATAAAAGTTATCATCCGGAAACCAAATATTTGATGCATTCTATGTCCAAAAAGGTCCAAAATTCAGGGGAACTTCAAAGTTCAAACTGACCGCATATTCCAACTTGACCTGTCTTTTGTTTTGATTAAACCACATACCAAGTTTAGGAGTCAATCGAAAAAAAAATACTAAAGTTATCATCTGGAAACCAAATGTTGACGAACGGACAGAACGACGGATGGACAAATGGATGGACAGACTGATTCCATAATTCAACGGTTTTTCAACAGGCATATAAAAAATCAGTTAAGCCATACTAAAGTTATAATCCGGAAAACACAAAATGCACAAATTCAAGAGGAATAACTCTGGAAAGGTACATGCGATTTTGGCCAAAAGTGAACTTGAGCTGTGCTTTGTGGTCATAAACAAAATCTGAGAATTTGAAACAAATTAGTCAAGGCAAGCTAAAGTTATCATCCGGAAACCACATAATTCACAAATTTGAGATCATTCAAGGGTAATAACTATGGAATGGTACATGCGATTATGGCCAAAGGTGAACTTGAGCTGTGCTTTGTGGTCAAAAACAAAATCTGAGAATTTGAAAAAAATCGGTCAAGGCAAACTAAAGTTATCATCCAGAAACCACAAAATCCACAAATTTGCAATCATTCAAGGGGAATAACTCTGGAAAGGTATATGCGATTGTGGTCAAAAGTGAACTTGAGCTGTATTTTGTGGTCAAAAACAAAAAAAAACGAAAATTTGAAATAAATCGGTCAAGGCAAACTAAAGTTATCGTCCGGAAACGAAAAGTTGGGCTAAATTCCCATAAATAAAGGGCCATAACTCTACTGCAAATGGGCCGCTAGAAACGGAAATCGAACTCATCCTGTATTTTGTCATACTAAATCCACATGCCAAATTTAACTCAGCTCAAACCATTACAACTAAAGTTATCGACCAGAAACGAAATGTGTCCATGGACGGACAGACAGACAGACGGGTGGAGAGACCATTCACATAATACGTCCCGTTTTTCAAACGGGTGTATAAAATCAACATCTGAAAAATTTGGTGTCAAGGCGTTCGGCTGTAAATGAACGGAAACCAATTTTTTTTCAAAAATTGTGTTTTCAAAGGGCCATAACTCTGCAGCGGATGGACTGAGAAACACCAATATCGAACTTGACCTGTATTTTATAGCTACAAACAACATCTGAAAGTTTGATGTTGATCCGTCAAGGCGTTCAACTTTAAATGAAGGGAAACCAATTTTTTTCGAAAGATTGTGTTTTTAAAGAGCCATAACTCTGCAGTGGATGGACTGAGAAACACCAATATCGAACTTGACCTGTATTTCTTTGCTAAAAACAACATCTGAAAAATTTGGTGTCAATTCGTCAAGGCATTCAGCTTTAAATGAACGGAAACCAATTTTTTTAGAAAAATTGTGTTTTCAAAGGGCCATATCTCTGCAGCAGATGGACTGAGAAACACCAATATCGAACTTGACCTGTATTTTAATGCTAAAAACAACTTCTGAAAGTTTGATGTCGATCCGTCAAGGCAATCGACTTTAAATGAACGGAAACCAAATTGTTTACGGACAGACAGACGGACAGACAGACGGACAGACTGATAACATAATACGACCATTTTTTAAACGGGCATATAATAAATAAAAAGTTTCTATGTTTATAAGGAGTAATGTTCATAATCCTTATCAGTTGTGTATGTATACAATGGAAATCAGAATTTTAACTAGATGTAAAGCTATCAAATTGTAAGGAGTTGTTTCCTATTGAATACAACAGGTGCACTGCACACTCGATGACAAATAATTGGATTAGCAATACAGATAACCGAGTGGATCACAGTAAAATATTCTCCAATTAATTGTCAGTTGGATATAGCCTGTACAGTTTGTTTAACTGCTGCACACTGGAGAAAAATTGAATGGATCAAAGGAGGACTTCCACAATGAATGTTCACCAGGGTGGTGTGTGTGTTTAACACTTACTCACAAAAAAAGCCATGCGAGTTGGGATAGTTTGTTATCAAAACAACTATTCATTAATAATTATTAATCAGAAGAAAAATGAAAGTGTCAATGACACTGTAGCTCAACTTGTTAAGACATGTACATGTGTAGTATGTGACACAGCAATGACAAACATCTAGGTAATGACCTGATAACAAAGGTACATATAAAGTATTGAAACGGTCTGTACATAAATACTGACTGTAGCCTGTAACAAATGTATAGGTAAAGTATTGTAAAGGTGGGTGACAGTCAGATGCTAAACTAGAAAAGAAATCTTTGAGTCCCAGAGTGGGTCTGACTGAACCCCAAAATATTTGTTCTCATAGCACAGTGATAACAAAGGCACCCCAAAACACACTCGTTCCTGTCCCAAGGTGAAAACAAAGGTACCCAAGAAGTTTCGTGAAGATCAGTTCATAAATACGAGCTGTATAGAAGTTGTGACAAAAAACTGATTGGACCTTATTTCGGTACAAAATGGCCACTGGCAGCCATCTTCAATTTTGGACCGCACCCAGAAACACTCGTTTTTGTCCCAAGGTGATAACAAAGGTACCCAAGAAGTTTTGTGAAGATCGCTTGATAAATACAGCCTCTAGCCCGAGCCGTATTGACATGTGCACTTACAGTGTATAAGTAGCAATGAATAAATCAAAGTTCATCTAATCTGCATAATTTCTGCACGAGAAGAAAACCTGTACTATATGTGCTGTATTCCATGTTACTAAACATTTATACAAAAATTTATTCAAATCAGAACTTTCATACAGAAGTTCTGTACAAGAGACTGATTGCACTAATTTTGGTACAAAATGGCTGCTGGTGGCCATCTTGAATTTTGGACCACACCCAAAAACACTTGTTCTCATCCCACGGTGATAACAAAGGTACCCAAGAAGTTTCATAAAGATCGATTCATAAATACAGCCTCTAGTCTGAGCCGTATAGAAGTTGTGTACAAAAACTGATTAGACCTAATTTCGGTACAAAATGGCCACTGGCAGGCATCTTGAATTTTGGACCGCACCCAGAAACACACGTTCTTGTCCCATGGTGATAACAAAGGTACCCACGACATTTCATGAAGATCGGTTCATAAATACAGACTCTAGCCCGAGCTGTACTGACATGTGTACTTACTGTGTGTAAGTAAGCACTAAAAAAATCAAAGTTCATCTAATTTGCATAATTTCTGCACGAGAAAAAAACCTGTATTATATGTGATGTATCCCAAGGTACTAAACATTCACACAAAAAATTATTCAAATCAGCGCTTTCATATGGAAGTTCTGTGCAAAAATCTGATTGCACCTAATTTTGTACAAAATGGCTGCCATCGGGCATCTTGAATTTCGGACCGGACCCCAAAACACTCGTTCTCGTCCCACGGTGATACCATAGGTACCCAAGAAGTTTCGTAAAGATCAGTTCATAAATACGGCCTCTAGCCCGAGCCGTATTGGCATTTGCACTTACAGTGCTGAAAGTAACACTAAATACATCAAAGTTAGTCTAATTTGCATAATTTACGCACGAGAAAAAAACCTGTATTATATGTGATGTATCCCATGGTACTAAACATTCATACAAAAAGTTATTCAAATCAGCGCTTTCGTATGGAAGTTCTGCGCAAAAATCTGATTGCACCTAATTTTGTACAAAATGGCTGCCAGCGGCCAGCTTGAATTTCGGATCGGACCCCAAAACACTCGTTCTCGTCCCACGGTCATAACAAAGGTACCCAAGAAGTTTCATAAAGATCGGTTCACAAATACGGCCTCTAGCCCGGGCCGTATTGAATTGTTGATGGACAGACGGACAGACAGACAGACAGACGGACGGTGGACGACTGGCCATGGCATAAGCTCAAATTTGGCTTCGCCAAAGTTGAGCTAATAAAAATGAAACATACTATTTCTTAGTGTTGTTTTATTTTTATACCGCGGCTAATGATATACATGTAAATTAAGCATGAAATTAACATGTACTGGTTCATGTATAAATCATTTATGAGTGATTTTTATTATGGGCATGTTTAGGGAATAACTGACAAGTGAGAGTGCATGTTGTCAAATTTGTTGATCTTCAGCAAAGAGAATTTGTAAAAATAAAAACAACACCATTTTTGTTTCGGAAGGAAATTTATTTCAATAAAATAAAATGGCTTGCCCCATTTTGACATATTAAGACATGCAACAATCCATTTCTTGAACGTTAGATGGAAAAGAAAATCGGCATCATGTTCCAGGTAATGACAACACATTGAGACTCACCCAATTTCATTTCAAATTCACCTGCGAACCGGTGGACTTTTAGAGTTTTCGAAATTGGTGGGCAGGGCTTGAACATGGATAGGGCACCTTGTTGTAGACAAGCCAAAGTTTTTTTTAAGAAAAAATAGTCAAATAATTATATGTTCCGGCGATATTTGGTATTCAGTGACACCGCGGTATTTTTAAAATACCGAAACTTGGTATCGAAAATTGAATACAGTTAAAGCCTACAGAGATGTCTATTTCATGTTGATAAGGTCCCAAATTGGGTGATGGGAACTGCATTCTGGAAGAATATAAAAATAAAAATAAAAATGCCGCTCAGGATCACCGATCCAATGTCGAGTTGTGACAACAGTTCCTCGCACCAAGGCCAACACACCTATGAAGTTTCATGACTCTAGGTTGAACCACTATCAAGTTCTCATCCGGAAACCAATTGTTGCGATATACTATGTTCAAGGTCACTGTGACCTTGACCTTTGACCTGGTGAGTCCAACATCAATAGGGTTCTTCCTCGCACCAAGGCCAACACGCCTGTAAAGTTTCATGACTCTAGGTTGAACCACTATCAAGTTATTATCCGGAAACCAATTGTTGCGATATACTATGTTCAAGGTCACTGTGACCTTGACCTTTGACCTGGTGAGTCCAAGATCAATAGGGTTCTTCCTCACACCAAGGCCAACTCACCTATGAAGTTTCATGACTCTAGGTTGAACCACTATCAAGTTATCATCCGGAAACCAATTGTTGCGATATACTATGTTAAAGGTCACTATGACCTTGACCTTTGATCTGGTGAGTCCAAGATCAATAGAGTTCTTCCTCGCACCAAGGCCAACCCACCTATGAAGTTTCATGAATGTAGGTTGAACTACTATCAAGTTATCATCCGGAAAGGAATTGTTGCGATTTACTATGTTCAAGGTCACGTTGACCTTGACCTTTGACGTAGCGAGTCCAAAATCAATAGGGTTCTTCCCCCCACCAAGGCCAATCTACCTATGAAGTTTCATGAATGTGAGTTGAACCATTATCAAGTTATCATCCGGAAACCAATTGTTTACGCCCGCCCGCCCGCCCGCCCGCCCGCCCGCCCGCCTGCCATTCACCAAACTATACATCGAGTTTGACTTCGTCACAACTCGACTAAAAATGCTGACAGGATCACCGATCCAAAGTTGAGTTGTGACAGCACAAAAGTGCATTTAATCATTATCAACTTATCATCCGGACACCAGTTGTTTACAATTTACTATGTGAAGGGTCACTGTGACCTTGACCTTTGACCTAGGGATTCCAAAATAAATAGGGCTCTTTCTTGCACCAATGCCACCCTATCTATGAACTGTCATAAATGTGGGTGGAACCACTGCCAAATTATCATCTGGAAACCAACTGTTTACGATTTATGTAAAAGTCACTATGACATTGATCTTTGACCTAGCAAGCCCAAAATAAATAGGGGTCTTCCACTCACCTAGGTTAACCTACCTATGAAGTTTCATGAATGTGGGTCAAACCATTATCAAGTTACCATCCGGAAACAAATCGTTTACGATTTACTATGTTGAAGGTCACTGTGACCTTGACCTTTCACCTAGCGAGTCCAAAATAAATAGGGTTCTTCCTCTCACTGATGCCAACCTATCTATGAAGTTTCATGAATATGGGTTAAACCATTATCAAGTTATCATCTGGAAACTGATTGTTCAGATTCACTGTATTCAGGGTCACTGTGACCTTGACCTTTGACCTAGAGAGTCCAAAATAAATAGGTTTCTTCCTCTCATGAAGGCCAACCTAGATATGAAGTTTCGTGACTGTGGGTTGAACCATAGTCAAGCTATCATCCAAAAATCAATTATGATTTACTATGTTCAAGGTCACTGTGACCTTGACCTTTGACTTAGCGAGTCCAAAACAAGTAGGGTTCTTCCTCTCACCAATGCCAACCTCCCTATGAAGTTTCATGAACGTGGGTCTAACCATTATCAAGTTATTGTCCAGAAACCAATTGTTTACAAAACCGCCTGCCCACCATTCATCAAACTATAAGTCGAGTTTGACCTCATCACAACTCAACTAAAAATAAACAAGAGGCCCCATAGGGCCTGAAGCGCTCACATTGAACAGAACACAATATAAACAGAGTCCAAGAATGAGTCTACATTAAGCAATCCATCTCCAAAGTATACAATGTCAATCCTTGAGCCCATCAGGAGTGACAAAAATAGTCCGAGCATCATGCATTTTCTTCAGTTGATCATAATGTAAAATGTGGGGCTCTCCGATGAAGTCCCTTGATACAAGCTATGTGGATTAATCTTAGTTACACACCTCTAGGGTAATGAATACAAAATTTTGAATTCTTTAGCTACATGGCCAATTCCGGCTCCCAATATGAAAATATCTGAAAGAAAAATAGGAGGTGCACATCTTCAGTGTATGTAAAAGAATATCTGAGAGTTCCAATGGAGTCTGTTCAATTGTTTAAGAGGAGTAGCAGATAGTAGATCTATACCCCTCCCTACTAAAGCCTGAATTGACAAAGACCATTTTTGAATATGGGGAACTACTTTAAATATGAAAATATCTGAAAAGAAAATAGGAGGTGCACATCTTCAATGTATGTAAAAGAATGTCTGAGAGTTTCAATGGAATCCGTTCACTGGTTTAAGAGGAGTTGCAGATAGCAGATAAGTACATTCCTAAAGCATAACGGATGGACGGACGGACAGGTGGATGAATGGACAGACAGACAGACATCGAAATATGAAAACATCTGAAAGAAAAATAGGAGGTGCACATCTTCAATGTATGTACAAGAAGGTCTGCAAGTTCCAATGGAGTTTGTTTGGTGGTTTAAGAGGAGTAACAGATAGCAGATCTATACCCCTCCCTACTAAAACCTGAATTGACAAAGACCATTTTAGAATATGGGGAACTGTAAATATGAAAATATTTGAAAAGAAAATAGGAGGTGCACATCTGCAATGTATGTAAAAGAACGTCTGAAAGTTTCAATGAAATCTGTTCAATGGTTTAACCCTTTACCCAACCTAACGGCCAAAACAGGCCAGCACTATTTACAAAAATCGCCAATTAATTTTCATTATTTTTTTCAGTTTTTGTCTCAAAAACATAGGTTATGACCCCTCTTTGGAACGATCTCAACGAGCTCGTTCCCAAAAGGGGTTATAACCTATGTTTTTGAGACAAAAAATGAAAAAAAATGACTTATTCAAGAATTTTGTTTGCAAGTGTCATCTGCTTTTCATGTTAGGTAAAGGGTTCAGAGGAGATGCGGATAGCAGATCTGTACAGAATGTCAATTGAATTTGACAAAGTTCATTTTTCAATATGGGAAACTGTAATATCTGAAAAGAAAATAGGAGGTGCACATCTTCAATGTATGTAAAAGAATGTCTGAGAGTTTCAATGAAATCCGTTAACTGGTTTAGGAAGAGTTGCGGATAGCAGATGTGTACCACCCTAAAGCGTAATGGACAGACAAGAGACGGACGGACGGACCAACTGAACACTATATACCTCCTACTTTTCAAGTGGGTGGTATAATAAAAAGTTTTTTCTCTCTACCGACCCTACTTTTTTTAAGTCTGTTTGTGGAAGCAAATATCATTTTGAGGCCTTACGACACACATAAACACACACCTTGAATCAATATAATATTAACTAATTATGTTGATAGTTACAGTAGAACCTGTGTTGAGAGACCACCCATTTAGCCAGGCAAAAGTGGTCTATCAAAGCAGGTGGTCTCTCATGACAGGTTCATTGACAGAGTAATACAACCAAATGGCACACAGTCACAGCGGTCTCTTAAGACAGGTGGTCTCTCACGACAGTGGTCCCTCAAAGCAGGTTTTACTGCAACTTTGAAAATGCCAACAAAGACGAAAGTGAAATATTTTCATCTCAGGGCAAGGTTCACTATTTTTTACCCATATCAAAACACTGTTTCAATTGGCTTGGCATTATTATTATTCATATTTATTGATAGAAAATATTTTTAAGATATGCATTGTAAAAAATCAATGAATACTTCATTTTTTCTTAACATAGGGCAAATTCAGCAAGTTGGGTCAAATTGACCAAACTGGATCGAAATCACTCTGGGTGGAATTCACCGAATTGGGTCCAATTCACAGAAATATGACAAAATCACTTTGGGTCGAAAATCACAGTGGGTTGAAATCAGCGGCATTCGTATATTATTACTCATGGACTTCGTGTTAGCATGCTTCACCATTTTACTAGAAATTCTGAACCAGACTAGTACTGAAATGGTTAACCGGATAACCGGTTTGGAACCAGTTACCTACCTAACCGATTTGAAAAAAAACGTCAACAGGTTAACCAAAATATCGATAGTGATCGTCATTCCACGGTTAAAACATAGTAAATCTGTTGATTCCCCTGGAGGATAGATTACACCTCAAAGCAGCTCTGTATATATTGAGAAATATTCGACTTTGGCGTTCAAGACTTTGTTATTGATCATCCATTTCCGTGAGTACTGATAACCACAGAAACTATTCTGTGCTATGTATACAAACGAACGTTGTCGAGTACTCAACAATGTTCATTTGTATACTCACTACAGAATAGTTTCTGAGAATACTGCTTTCGAATTCCTATAGTTTTGATCCCAGATTCGGTGAAATAATGGCTACGGATAACCGGATATTATCCGGTTATAGCTCGCAGATAGTCGGTTGAAAATGAGCCAACCGTTTCAGCCCTAAACCAGACATCATTGTCTGCTGCCAATACCGGGTAGGTAATTTATTTATTTATATGCTTTCTATTGCCTCCCTCTTTCACTATCTTCTACATTGCTATTATTTATTATTATCGGGCATTTTTCTGTAAGACGTGAGACAATAATGTTTGTCGTTTGACCTAAAATAACTATTTGTTCGACTCTGATAGTTCCCATGAACTGTACATTTCTGTGCATTGCCAGACTATTTTAGCGGCCAGAGAGTGATTATCTTTTGTGTTCAGGTCAGTCATGATTATTTGAGTCTCAAATATTTTAACTGCTGAAGTGGGACTGAACATTGCCTGAATGCATAATTGTCTGTATGCTCCTTGGTGAATGGAGTGGATCCCTTCTGATTATTGTTTTCCTTCCCTTCTTTCTTGAACACTTTTTGATTTGCTTTTTGTGAATTAGGGCACAAACTTACTTTGATATTGCCACTGTTTTGATTTTGATTTCGATTGGCCCTAAATATTTGATGTTGAAGTTCATTATATATATCATTGAGATTGAACTAAGATCATGAAATGAATTCTGATTTTTAAGTTCTGTAACACATTCCACATTTTTATTCGTCTTTTCGTCATTAATATAAACAATATTACAAGACCAAATAGAGGCACCAAGAAAATTGATTACAAACAGTTACATGAAGGGATTTCATAGTCAGATGATGATGATGATATTAACCAAAATAATGAATAAATTGATGAGGAACCACATATAACCTTTCAAACTTAAGAAATAACCTGATGATGTTTCCGATGCTGACATTGATTTGTTACAATACAGTTGGACTGTTTAAAATAGTGCATGGAGGTTTTTTTTCCAGGTTCGGTTTTGGTTTTATTTTTTTTTAAATCTTGGTTTCGGTTCATTTTTTTGTATTATTTCCAGGCCCTTCAATTAATCTAGTTCACTATCAACTTACTAGAAAAGGCCATAGAAATATCACCTGAGAGCTATTTATCGTGTGCTATGTCCTACAGGCAGCAATGGGACATAGCACACTTCACTGGCACTCAGCAGACGAAGTGTTATCTGAATTTGAGGTAGATTGTATGTCATTTGCTTATTTTCTAGTTGGTAAATGATATACATCAGTGGCAGTGCCATAGAGGCCCCCCCACCATCTCAACTTTTCCCAAAGACCCCTCAAAACCATATTTCAAACTGCAATCTGACACAATCTGGGTGCCTTTGAAGACCACGTCAGGCATTATGGAAACACTCAGATATCGCTCCCATGGTGTCCAAATTATCCAAATATGATTTTTTTTTCTGCGGCAGGGCCCACAGATTGCAAACCAACGTGTAGGGATACTCTCTCCCATGCCCATATCCCTGAATCAAGCCTACGACCTTCGGGAGATGCAGTAGGCAACTCGACCTTGGACCCAACATCTTACTTAGCACAAGTCCCCCCTCCCCCCGAATCGAAATCCTGGCGTCGCCCCTGCTATACATTATATGCATCTTTTGTTATTTTGAGTTCAATTTTAATTTAGATAAAATAAATAATTTGGACTTGCAACTTTTCTGTTATGATTTACATATACATAATACAGGGACTCCATTCACCGTCCTGTTTCTCGAACTTCAACCTCACTGGAACTCTCTCCTCCTTTCGAAGTACTGTGCATAATCTCTCCCTCATGTTGTCATTAGACATTAGTGTTGTGCAGGGGGTTTTTTGGACTTCGGTTTCGATTTGGTTTGGTTTTGTCCAAAAAACTTGGTTAAAAGGTCGGTTTTCGGTTTTTTGCAATAAAAAAGTTGAAGACTTGAAAAATATCACACAGTGGCAACAAAAATACATATTCTTTCATATTTTAAATTATAATTCATCTGGCAATGGCTAGCATCAATTTATTTCCCCCTACCACACCCACACACACAAATCTCCTATGTTGGTGGACTCGTCCAATACCAACACCCGACCCCACAAAAAATACTTTAAAAGACTAAAAGGCAGGAACGGTGCCAGGAAATTGACAGGAAACAAAAGTTGAGCGAACAGGTATATTGTGAGGTGGGGTAAGCTGCATTGCATCTCTGCAAGGAATTCCCCCTCACAACCCCACCCCCCCCCCCCAATTTATTGCCAACCCTAAGACTCTGGTATTATTGTAAGACACCTTGCAACGATTGGCTCTCCTGTTCTCAAAATTCAGGGGCCTACAAGCCAAGTACTGGCCCACTCCCCCACCCCCACCCAGAGATATTTTTGAAAAAAAAGTACTCTAAACTATTCCATCTGAGATAGATCACTTCTAAGACCAGTTGCACATTGCTACATTGATAAATAGTATAGGTTTCTCTCAATACAGGTAGTCCCCCTCCATCCTGTTATGCCACCGGATTTGAAACACTAACTGGTAGTTTGGAATGGGGAGGCAATATTTTCAGTGGGTGGGCCGATCAATTCCGCGCCCCTTCACCATTGGAAGGTTCGATGCTTGTTTGATTTTGAGAACAATCATAATTCACACTGACAAGTTTTTATCTGTAACGTTTCGAAGTTTACCTTTTCCCATTAGCCTTTCGAAGTTGGCATTCCACTTTCAATTTCCATCTGTTGCTTGCGAAACTAAATCAGTTCTGTATATGAGGCAGAATGTTCAATTTAATTGTGTACAGAGGATTTTAGACCTTGCAGGCTCGCATGGTCTGCACTCTGCAGATGAATAGGCACGGGGACATTCCATAGTGGTATGCACTCGCATGCATACATTGGATAAACACATCAAGGGAGGTAACAATGTTGAATGTTACATTCCAAGCATGTGTCAGGGAAACTCATGCGACAACTAAAGTACGTTTTGTTTTTTACAGTAATCGCCAATAAAAAAACAAAGACTGTTTTTTCCTTGATTTTATTAACAGTATTGTTGCCAGGTAATTAATACATCCATACATGTGCAGATACGAAGCTGCTTGTGATGTACCCAAGTTGCTCATTTTGATGTTTGTAGACGTGTCAAGATTGTCATTCTGAGAATTTCTGACAGAACAAACCAACCCACTTTTGTAACTTTGCTGTGTAATTGGACAAAAGTTGTCATACATCATGAAGATTTCTTGGGACGCGTGATCATTCTTATGTGACAGTGACTCCTGTTTGGCACCGTTTGTTTCTCTGGAGTCTGAATGCGTGAATACTGACGACAAAGATATTAGTTGATATTACGGATTTAGTTTTCAATTGTTGACAATGCAAACTGAACAGTGTAAACATAAGTTTCTGACATTTTGCAGACAAAAAACCGAAACCGTACTGATTTAACAATTACATGGTTTTGGTTTTAGAGCCAAACAGAAACCAACTCACAAAACCGGTTAACTGCACAACACTGGTTGTCATGTGCAAAATAAAATGGATTTACAGCATTAATGAGTATCACATGAGGAATAAATGGTCAAAGTAAATAACCCTATATAATTTTGATTATTATTTTATTTCATGCATTTAATATGAGATAAACATGACTGAAATGAAAAGATTTTTTTTAAAAGTTCACATGTTCCAACACTCACCTAATTTCGTGCACTAAAAGCCCACACTCACTGGCCATAGTTGTTCTTGTGTAGGCCCCCACCGCCTATTCTCACAGTATCAGTGCGACATATACAAATGTAATAGTCACAGGGAAGGTATTTTGGCTGAAAATATTGGGTTCTTTATTATTCATTTTATAATTCTTCTGATAACTGTTATCATAATGATAGCAGCAATTCTGTTGGTTCGAGGTTTGAATATAAAAAACATAAGAAAAGAACGTCTAAAAAAGTCTGGTATCAATGCTAGAGCTTCTGACAAGGTGGAATTTCCTTAGCTTTATCCTCAACTTCAAGCTAATTTACAGTTTGAGTTTGTAAATGCAGATATAAAATTTAAAGACTTGACATTTCAGCAATTTAATGCAGGTGAATGAGAGATAATTTCCAGATCAGATATTTCAGACTCGGAAAAACAAGACTGTTTGCAACTTTTAAAAAAGATTGTTTATTATTACCCAGTGTATGATTGGAAATCATTGTTGGTTTTTTATTCCGGTTTGTTGAGGAGGATAGAATTGGTTTTGAATGTTTAGGGTGATGATTCATATGTTATTGAAACACCAATTTTGGCTAAAGCAGTCAGATGCAAATCGAATTTCGGTAGAGCTGTCTCTTCTGTTTAACCCTTTACCCAACGTAACGGCCAAAACTGGCCAGCGCTATTCACGAAAATCACCAATTAATTTTCATTATTTTTTCATTTTTTGTCTCAAAAACATAGGTTATGATCCCTCATTGGAACGAGCTCGTTGAGCTCGTTCCAACGAGGGGTCATAACCTATGTTTTTGAGACAAAAAATGAAAAAAATTAGTCATTCAAGAATTTTTTTTGCAAGTGTCGTCTGCTTTTCATGTTAGGTAAAGGGTTAAGGTTCTATATAAGTAATGGAATTTTGTTTATTTTGAAATTCTCACCTCTGATATTCCTTCAATTTAGATTAAATATACACAAATTATACATTAAAATGAAGGCTGGAATGTATAGAACACGAAACACATATGTAATCAACTCATAGATTTGACAGCAGGCACCACATGTTCCTGGAGTCTGCTATCATATTCATATCAGAACAGATAATAAAATAACTTTTTGCACGAACAACTCAGGGCCGAATGTGCTTCTGATTTTCAGTAACAAAGCTAGGCATTCAAACCACTTTCGAGTGCAGTGATAGGACTGCATTTTGGAAAAGGACAACACTCTCTGCATTTTTTATTGAAGATGGTTTCCATGTTCGACAGACATGTGCAAATCACTCAATACCACGAATTTCCATCGAAAACAAAATCATAATTCTAAGAAATTTCAACAAGTAACATGATACCTTGCATTGAATATGGCAACTGTGCAGTCTCTAGCTAATAACAGTATACTCCATTAATAGGGATTTTACACAAAAATTCCAAAATGTTTTTTTTGTGATAAAACTGATTGGAAAATATTCCTCATGTGGTGAGAAAAAGAAATCTTTTTTACAGAATCTATAAATTCCATGTAGTTTTTGAGTTATGTCCATTAGAAGTTTCAAATTTTGTCAAAAATTTAGTCACTGGGACGCATACGTAGTGCTTTCTGTATAAATCCCAGAAACCAAAACGCCCTCAAAAGTGGTGACTTTAGCACACTTTTTTCATGTAAAACAAGAAAAATGCTACTAAGGTAACACATGCCCCCTTGTGACCCTCACCTTGCAGATGCAGTGGACTTCTTCTGACTGTCCTTAATATTTGTAAAAAGTTTAACAATTGTACTCTAATTCGTTTCTGAGTTATGGCTGAGACACAAATATTGACAGATTTTTAGTGGCCTTGACCTTGAAGGTACGGACTCGGCTATGGTATGTGACACATCCTCCCATGGTCCTTTATAATTGTGTGAAGTTTGATGACTGTGGCCCTAACAGTTTTCGAGTTGTTGTCTCGGACACACACACACATGGACACACACACTCACGGATGGACGGATGGACACACGCACACTTCAATCACTATATGCCACCCGACTTAAGTCGGGGGGCATAAAAAGGCATTAACACTCATAAAAATGAAAGCAGTAATCACAGAGTTTTGAAATTTCATAATCATGTGTCATACACTGGCCCAGAAGTTAATGTTACAATTTTTTAACATGACCAAACTGTCTTCAAGTTAATTTGCATAAAAATGTAAATTTTTTCCTTTATTTAAAGAAAATTCCCACATTTTCCCTACTGGACCTGAAATTACATTGCAGGAGTATTGCAGCAACTTGCACAACATTGACAGTTTGTTTATAACCATATCTGGTTTTAAAAAAACAGTGAAAATTTCTTAATTTGCATATTTAAGCCAGCCCACTTTTTAAATTCCACTATTAAGGAATGAATTGAACAATGACAAGCACAACTGATCACAAAATGGCATAAGTAATGAATCCACAACACACTGAACCCCTGAAACATGTCAGCATGCCACCAGCTAGATATAACTATAAATAGCAGCACAATGAAAATATTTAGGCCATGCCCACTTCTTTGGAAAAATAAGAAAATGTATGTAACTGTTTGAATATACAACCAAACTAAAGCTTACCAAGAAAACATGTATCTCCTAACCAACTGATTCCAATATTACCATGAAGACAAAGTTCATAGAAGCCCAGTTCAGGTTCTAATAAGATTTAAAACTAATTAAATATGCAAATTTATTCAGTGATGTTATGTATTTCAAAAACTTCATTCTTATTTAAATCCATCATTTTGTCTCACTTCTCGGTCAAAGTCAGTCAGCATGGTGAGCATAAACTCTAAACCCTCTTGTATTGAACTAATGGTCTCCAACTTCATGAAGTGATAAAATATAATTAAATTATTTTAATTATTTAATAAATATGCATATTTATTCATTTCAGTTTGATTTTTTACTATTTTTCATTGCTAAAACCAACAACTATTTTTTCATCTAATTTCCCGCGTAACTCAAGCAGCACGGTGGGGAAAAGAATGTTGAATGCTTGTGACTAAGACTACCAAAAGGTCACTCTGAAAGCTAGCCACCTTTCTTTCAGCCAGCTGGACAGTCTATGTGTACAAGAGTAGTGTGCTGCTTGAAATGTGTAACACTCATTGTATAAGAAAGTTTTACAGCTTTGATCAGCAGTGCAAAATCCAAAAGGGGCCACTGACTGGGATTGACAATAAATCTTTGAGTGAAAAAGACAACAGAAGAATGAAATGTAGCATCAGTCAGGAAAAAAGTATCTGATTCCTGCTCCTGTGTTCCATATAATCCTACACATAATATTCATATTTTTTTTTTTTTTTTTCTCCATATTATTCGAATTTGAGACCCTATTTTTATGCATTTTCACCAGGTTGGACTGCGAGCTACCCTTGCAGAAATGAGTCTAAGCTTTTCTCAGAAAGCTTAGAAATCCTTGCAATTCCAAGAATATCTGCACTTTGTCCTAGATATGTTTAGAAAATAAATTTGTATTTCTCAGGTTCAAAAAGAATAAATTTTATAGTAAATTTCCTTTCTTATTATACCTACCGAAATTGTTTACTACAGGCTTGCACAACAGTGGAAGAACCTAACTCGGATAAAATACTCTCTATTTTAATCTTTCCCAAGATTTGGGAAAGAAAAGTGGTGTAAAAATACCATGAAAAAATAAGCCAAAACTGGGTCGAGCGCCATCGGCGCACACCCAGTATGGGACGCTCTTCCATAGTACAAATCCACGACTTCCGTAAAACAGTATTCGTCATTCTTTTGATTCCGAACAACACTGGAGTTATGTGATCAGCGGGGAGGAAGGATTCTTACCCGAATAAGAAGACGGGAGGGCCTCCATGTAAACAATTTCGGTAGGTGTAATAAAAAAGGAAATTTACTATAAAATTTATACTTCTTATCAACCTACCTCAATTGTTTACTACAGACTGAATAGACAAAAGGCTGGAGGGAATCACATAACCAACCTACACATAACTCAATAGCACTGGGACCGTGGACAGAGGAAGAGATCCCTAGGCCTATCAAACCATAGCATCACAAACATTAGAAAAGACAATGAAAGATTGAGGCGTATGGTGAAGTGCGACACACAGACAGAAAGGGCTGTAACAGCACAAAGCTGGAACTGACCCTGAAAAAAGCTGAAAGGCTGGGATAGACAACAGCCTGAGCCGAAGAAAGAGGGCCCCAAGGACCAAGGTCCTCTATCGGCTCCTGCAACTGTCGCAGATAAAAGGAGAATGTAGCATTTCTCCAGAGGCTGCCAGTATAACATCCGTCATCCGACAACATGACAGAGTTATTAAAAGAGGAAGACAATGCACGCACCTCATGGCAGAAAAAAACAAATGGTAATACAATCACCAGTAGCTAGACGAGCGGAAGCTGCACGAATAGCAAGACAAATCCATCAAGAAATGGATGCAGGAGAGATCTGGCATGTGAGAGAACGCATATTCATCCAGGATAAAGGTGTGAACACCCCCCACCCCAAGCAGAGCAGCACCCAAGAAAGTGACAATCTTGGAGGAAACTGCAAAGTCCTAGGACTTTTCAAGGAAAAGAGCTGAACAAGCTTGGAGAGGCAAGGATGAGTGTCGAAACAATGCGGTATCACATATGAAAAAATGTCTCCGAAGCATGGACATGTACCCTTTGCTGGAGACCCCCAGAAACAAACATATACCAGAAACTCCGCAAGCGGTGTGATCGAAGGAGTGACAGAAGCAACAGAGTGATTGCACACCATCAACAGAAGAACCTTCCACTTAGCCACAGAGGCTAAACCAGTGGAGTGAGTGTCTCCTTGAAGAAGAAAAGCAACTCCACTGCATGTCTCGAAAAACCACTACGGAGGAGACAGGACCCGATAAAGGACATGTGCGAAGGCACAATGAAGTCAGGTCAATGTAAAACCTCCTCGGCCGACTTTGGCAAAGAAAGTCGCGAGGTAGAGGGAGACATGCCGGAACCGCCGCTAACAGAGAGCGGAGCAGATTGATCCACACCCACCGAGGCGACGGATGTGATCGAAAGGATTCGGCGACTGCAGGTTCATATCTGGGCGAGAACCTGAGGCGGAATCGGAACCGGTAGGAAGGCGTAGCGGACAAGACCATCCCAAAGGAGGGCCAGAGCATCCACAGCGAAAGCCAGAGCATCTGGACACGGGGACACAAAAGTGTCCACCGGATGGTTCCAATGAGTCGCAAGAGATCGATGGAACCTGCCATGTGGAGCATCCACCTGGTGGAAATGACCCTGTCCCGACGGGACAGGGATTCAGCTAGGTCGTTCAGACGACCGGGAATGTGATGAACAGCCACCCCGGCGTGGACATCCTGAGCGAGCAGTAGAAGGTCCCGAGCCAATTCGTACATTGGAACAGAGTGCGTGCCGCCCTGGTTCCGAATGTAAGCAACCACCGTCAAATGCTCGGACAACAGAAGGACCTGGCGATTCGACAGGTGAGGGATCCACTGCCTGAAACTCAGAAGAGCAAGAAGCTCCTTCTGGTTGATGTGTAGAGCTGCATGATCCTGGTCCCACATCCCGTGAATGGAAAGACCTAGAGGATCCAACGTCGCACCCCATCCGACATTGCTGGCATCTGTCATCAGAACCCGATCGGACGTGGGTAAGTCCAACGGAACACCCTGCGAAAGCCACTGGACATCCGCCCAGAGGAGAAGGTGAGGATAAAGATATTCTGGAAACTGAAGCACCAGATCCAGAAAATCTACATTCGACCTCCAACGACTGAGCAAAAAGTGTTGGAGAGGTCTGACACGCAGCCGACCTAGAGGAATGAGATCCGTCACCGAACAGCAGAGACCGATTAGCCGGAGAATACTCCAAGCCGTCGCGGAAGTGGACTGGGACAGAGTCAGAGCAAAAGCTGAGAGAATCACAGCCTTGACCTGGGGAACCGCCACCAAATTGAATTGTGTGCGGAAAGCCATCCCCAGATGATAAAACGACTGAGAAGGGACCAGGTCTGACTTCCCGTCGTTGACTCTGAAACCTAGCGACGTGAGCAAGCTCAACAGAGTGGCGACATCCGACTCCAGTAAGGCAGCATTGGAATGCCCCTGGAGGATATCGTCCAGATATGCCGAAGTAGTCACCCTGGACTGTGTGCGATGGAAAGCTATCACATGCGACATCAGTCTGGTGAAGGCCCAAGGAACCAGGTTGAGGCCGAAAGGCATGGCCTTCAACTGGTAAACTCGCCCCAGAAAAATGAACCTGAGATACTTCCGTAACGCCCAATGAATCGGAACGTGAAAGTAAGCATCTCGCAGGTCGAAGCTGGAAGCGAAATCTCCCTGGTGAATTGAACGGAGGACCGACCTGAAAGTCTCCATGCTGAACTTGGGAGCAATGATAGACTGGTTCAGGAAACTCAGATCGATAACCGGTCGGAGTCGGCCATCCTTCTTCGGCACCAAGAACAGGCGGGAATAGAAACCCAATGACCTAATGTTCTTGATGACCTCAATCGCCCCGTTGTCAGGAGATTGTCTATCTCCGTGGACAAAAGTCCCCGATGTAAAATGTCTGAAGGAACTGTGGTTGGAAGAGGCACCCTGGACAGAGTGATGTGCCTTCGGAAGGATATTCGCAGCCCGGACCAAACAACATCTAACACCCAAGGATCGGATGTGATGGTGGCCCAAAGGTCTGCGAACTCTGCTATCCTTCCTCCAACCTGGGACGAGTCGAGGTGAGGACCTTCATTTCGAACCCCGACGAGGCTCGCGAGAGGAGAAAACACCTCCTCTACTGAATGAAGAATCCTGGGACTTCCCTCAAGACTGCCGATGCTTACCCTTACCCCTTGAGTAAGAAGTAGAAGCGGAGGCAGAAGGATCAGCCCCTTTGCTTCGCAGAATAAGCAGAGGGTACTTGTTAGGCTTGGAACGACCCGTGCTTGCCCTAGAAGGCTGATCAAGCTGAAGAAACAGCAGCTGATCTTTGGAATGACGTAGGACGTCATCCCAGACCGTCAACACAGAACCATGGAAAAGTTGCGGACCTGCCAAAGAAGCAGATCGAAGAGTAGCGCACTGCTCTTCAGGAAGGGATCGGCCTGTGTCCAGCACAGAGTCCCTTCGATCTAATTCCAGATTAGCCGTGTTACAGGCATGCGTGTGAGTAAGATGCATGAGCGCCTTGGACAGCACACGCAAAGGAGCCTGTACCTCGTCAAACTTATCTGGGGGCAGATAAGCAGCTAAAGCTGAGACGACATGATCGGAGAGAGAAAGCATACCAAGCATCTCTCTCGATAAGCCCAACATGGACTCCAGAGTCGTCATCGGAATGACGGCAGACTTGGACTTGGAAAGCCCGAGGGAATTGGAGTCCTGATCCAAAACCATCAAAGTCTGGTAGACCGACGGATTGGCGGAATCGTAGGAACAATAACGCGCCAGAGGCAAAGAAAGTGTCAACCCTGGTGAAGAACGGAGCCTTCATAGCCTTGGAACTTAGCTTAGAGTCCAAGGCTGAAAATGCTTCAACCAACTGTACCGACTGGCACGGTCGAAGACGCCCAGAAGTGGGTTGCTCCATAGGCTGTTGGCGCGCGACCGATGATCGCGGCCTGGCGACACTGTCGACTGGTTAGATGGTTTGAGATCCGGAAGGAACCCAAACACGAAATCAAGAGCTGCCCCCAAGTCCGAGGACTGCTGGCTCTCGACATCAAGCATGTCTGACTCTTCCCCTGAGTCGGAAGACACATAGCACATCGTGGGCAAACCAGCCAACGCCTCCCATGGTGTCGGAACACCAGGGGGATCAGAAAGCGGCCTGTTTCCAATCCCGGAAGGCGGCGCCATAGGGGGCGCCTGGAAACCACTCGCTGCCTCGCTGGAAGCAACGTGAAGGCTCTTTGACAGAACCTGAGTGAGTAAGGAGAGGACCTCCCTAAGCTCACTGTCCGTACTGGCCGGTTCGACAGGGGAACGAACTGGCAAAGTGGCTTCACCTCTGACCCTCTTAACCATTGAAGGGTCACAATCCTCCAAAACACCCGACGTGGAACGACGGGCGGCAGCCGAAACGTCTGAAGGCAGACGTGTATAGGGGTGTGACACACCCCGAGGATCAACATAACGGGAACTCATGAGAGTCACCGCGGACCTCTGCAGGTCAGAAGGTCCAGACTGCACAAAAGACGTTGGTCCCCCAAAACTGGTCATGTGGCCAGAATGAGTGGACGGAAACGCCATGGAGTTCATAGTGTCCCACTAAGAACATCCGAATCCAATGACAACTGTGGTGCTCGACGGCGCAGAGACCACAGTAGAGGGTCCGGCCGGCAGCCACTTCCAACTTCGCCGAGTTGAAGTCCGGGAAGGCTGAGGCCGATACCCCCACGTCTACACAATCAGACACCACAGCAGACCACTGCAGGTATACAACTACTGTGCTCAATGGCTGAGAGGACACAGTAGGGGGTTCAGTTGGCAGCCCCATCCGACTTCGCCAGGTGGAAGTCGGGGAAGGCTGAGGCCGATACCCCACAACCACACTACAGACATCCCTGCAGACCCTGGCAGGGATAAGCCGAGGCCGGCTAAAAACGGTGCCCAATGATGTTGTAGACAGAACAGCAGTAGCAGCAGATATGACGGGTGCTGTTGGAACTGCCGGAAAAGCGGAGAGAGCCACCAAGCTCGGCCTCCAAAGGAGGAGTCACAACCCTAGTGACAGCCTCAGATGTCGACTGGAGAGGGCACATAGTCCCGGAACCAGGCATCTCTTCACCAGAAATCCAACAGCTCCCGCGTAAAAAACTGCACATTCCCCACAGAAGGGGAATAACTCTCACCAGACATAGTCGAGTCGGGAAGCCCCGAAACGACAGCGTTCCCCACCCCCCGCTGGTGCGGGAGGAGCTGCATATCCCCCACAGAGGGGGAGCAATTCTCACCAGATGTGGTCGAATCGGGCGACCCAGAAACAATAGTGTTCCTCACCCCCCGCGGGAGCGGGAGGAGCTGCACATCCCCTATGGAGGGGGTCAAACTATAGTGCCCCCCCTCCCCCACAGGGGCGGGAGAAGCTGCACATCCCACATAAACTCACACCAGACATGGTCGAGTCGGGAGGCTCCCGAAATGACAGCATTCCGCACCACCCGCGGGTGCAGAAGAAACGGCCACGAGAACGCACCAGGGCGAGGGCAAAAGGAATTGCCCAAAAGGAACCGAACTCGAAATAACAGAGGTGAGAGCAGTAGAAGAAAAAGGTGAACTCAACAGAAACAGAAAGTAGAAGAACACCCTCAACTATGGGAGAAGGTGGCAGAAAAAAAACGGTGGGTACATGACAGAACCAAGACGGTCAACAGGGACCGAAAAAAACAGAAATTCAGCCCTCAACAGAGTGAAGAAATCCTGTCCAGACAGTCCCAGATGGACACCTAACTCCAAAAATTAATTCATCAATCGAAAAATTAATTGTCGAATCGCGTGATGTCGAAAACAAAACATTCGCGAAAACGGAATAGTAAATAATAAACAATGAGAATGTGGTTGAAAATATAAACGAGAATATATAAAACACAGTCCTGTTATTATACGATCTTCAGATCTATAAATCCGGTCACAGGAAAACCATTATCGACAAGTTAAAATATCACTGTTACTGCAGCAAAGATGGGACACACATCCACCACGTGTGCAGATAATCATAAGAATGACGAATTGACGCATTGTGCACTGTTTTACGGAAGTTGTGGATTTGTACTATGGAAGAGCATCCCATACTGGGTGTGCGCCGATGGCGCTCAACCCAGTTTGGGCTTATTTTTTCGTGGTGTTTTTACACCACTTTTCTTTCCCAAATCTTGGGAAAGATTAAAATAGAGAGTATTTTATCCGAGTTAGGTTCTTCCACTGTAGTGCAAGCCTGTAGTAAACAATTGAGGTAGGTTGATAAGAAATGACTTCAATGAAAGCTGGGAATGGTTGGGATAAGCATGGACTTCAAAACAGTGAAAAGTCCAAGCTTTCATAAAAGCTTGGACTTTAGTTTTAGAATCATACAAAGCTGGGAATAGTTGGGAAAAGCTCAGTCTCTAATACAGTAGTAGGTTTTTTAAAGTCTCAAAAGTTAGGAAAATCTTAGACTTTAGTTTTAGAATAATACAAAGCTGGGAATATTTGGGAAAAGCTCTGACTTCAATACCGTAGTACTTTGCTGAAGTTTGAGCTTTGAGAAAAAGTTGGGAAAAGTTTAGACATTAATTGTTGGTAAGGATAGTAGAATTTGTTAAAAGTCTGCCTTCACATTTCTGTAGTGTGCCCTACAGCTGGCAGTGTTTCTGCAGTGATACAACAGTGTGTCTGCAGAAGCACTTCATCCAAGATAGTACATCTCAAGGGGAACAAGGTGCAACACCACCAGTATCCCCACCAAGGGTTTCTAAGTTGAAAAAAGCAGAACAGGGCTGATAAATGTAGAAGAAAAAAAATGGAGAAAACAAGTTACTAGTGTATATCCTTTCCCCCATGTTGGTCTCTCAGCACACCAAATTTAAATTTAACATCCACTGACTGAGATAAGAAGGTTCAAAGTTGTTAAAGATGGACAGACCCTATTTCTATATCCCCTGCAAACTTCGATTTGGCGGGGGATAAAAAGATTTTTTGAGTAAAAGAGCTGAACCTTCACAAACCCATTTTAAAAAAAACAAAAACAACAAAAACCAAGTAACACTATAACGTGATGTAATTTTAAGAAGGGCATACCATATGCATCATCCTCTCCATTCATAATGCTAAGAAGAACATATTTTCAATGTTAGGCATACACACAAGTTTATTGTCCTTGTTTTACAGTAGGGAAAAATCCAACCCACTTGAAATTGTGAGATTTGTGTACACATGTTACCAATAGTTTATGTTAATCAGACAATCAAAATGGAAAATATGAAAGTATTGTCTTTGTTTGACAGCAAGAATTTCCCCAACCCTCCGAGGTAGTTGTGAAGGCCACAAACATCTGTTATTGAAGTCTTGTGATGATTGGACCATTCACATAATATCTATAGAACGAAGACATAATGCTACATTTTGGGAGGTGATTTGCATGTATTTTCTTTGTTTTACTGCAGAGATAGTAAAGACACTCACTCAATTACAATAGTAATGTACACATACACACATGGGCTAAGTCTGGTGATGATTGGACTATCTAGTGGGAGATGTTGAACAAATTCACCCACAAGCAAACCATTTTCAAACAAGCCAAACTGACAAAAAATGCCTATTTTGTACACTCTATAGGTCATAAATCATGGAAAAACTATATGGAGAACAAAATGACACATGTTTCTGAAAGAGCTCATCACACTGGACACATATATGAACCTTCATCAATATCCAAGTACTAATGTTCAAATTATGACCTGAACTGACATCGGAAAGCAAATTCAGAAAATTATCAATGCCTAAAAGGGAGATAACTCTAGAAAGTGAAATGCTAGGAATATCATGCGAGACTTTTTTGAAAGCTTTTTCCATAAGTAAGCCTCCTGCCAAATTCCATTGATATTTGACAACCCAAACCTGAGACACATGACAAGCAGATAAAGAAGGTGCATATCCAAAATTAAAGGGAAGCTTCCTCTTGACACCAACAATGCATCACAAAAAAACAAGAGGCTCCAAAGAGCCTGTAATCGTTCACCTGGCAGAAAAGTACATGAAAATTTGATTTCACATAGGGTTTCTATGGTAACTATAAGCCGCAATCATGTCCATTACATGAGGATCACTGGTAAAAGGTGTCCCAGTCATCAAGCATGTGAAGTTTCATAACATTTGGCCTTGTAGTTTCAAAGAAGATTTTTCAACATCGACCAATCAAAATCAAAGGGTGCCTCTGGCAGCCATGTTTTTGATCCAACAGGAATGAAATGAGAAACAACTAGCTCAATAGTTCCAGAGAAGAAGATGAAAATGTGATTTCCCATAGGGTTTCTATAGTTACTATAAGCCGCATTTGCAGTAATGTTGGCAACCCGATCAACATTAAATGAGGATCGTTGGTAGAGGGTGTCCCAGTCATCAATCATGTGAAGTTTCAAAACATTTGGCCTTGTGGTTTCAGGGGAGAAGATTTTTCAATATCTACATGTACCAATCAGAATCAAAGAATGCCTCTGGGCCCATGTTTTCCATCCGACGAGAATAAAATGAGGATCGTTTGTAGAATACCTCTCATAGACCATTCCTGCCAAGATTGGTTCACATCGGCGCAGTAGTTGTAAGTTCAAGAGAAGAAAATGAAAATGTGATTTCCCATAGGATTTCTACAGTAACTATATAAGCCGCAAATGCAACCATGTTTGTTACCTGATCAACATTAAATGAGTATTATTGGTGGAGTGTCATAGACCATTCCTGCCAAGTTTGATTCACACCAGTTCAGCAGTTCCAGATAAGATTAAAATGTGAAAAGTTTACGGACGACAGACAGTGGGAAACGACAGACGTCAAGTGATAGCAAAAGCTCACATGGCATTTTAGGCCAGGTGAGATAAAGACTGGTTGTTTCAGAAAGCGCCCCTGTTGTACTGATTACCTCATATAATTTCATCAAAATGCGAGCACACTGATCTTCAAAATGACCTTAACGGACATCGGATGGACGGTAGAACAGACAGATGGATGGATGAATGGACGGACTGACACACACACACACTGACAGATGCAATTGAGTATACACAACTTTCTTTTAAAGTAGTGGGTGTAATGATCCAATGCAAGCCCCGCATAAAACAGAATGCCCGTGAAAAACAATAATAGTTCAGTTTTTGAGCAATAGTGCCTTCAATCAGTATTTTCTTGTTCCTCTTGAAATGAAACTCTTGATGCAAAGTGGTGAATGACTATTACACTGATCCACATTTAATCAGGACACACATTTCAACATATGCATTCCAAGAACGTATAATAATTTCGTTTGGTGATACAATAATTTATTTGAATCACTCTGACTCACAAATAATGTGAAATTACTGAAGACAAAAAATAGGCAACTGGAAGGCATACGTCACGTGCGACAAATTCCACAGTGGATAAGCGGACGCTTCAATTAACCGCAAGTTTCAGAATGCAAGGTGGTGAAATTTTATTTTAACACATAAGGTTGGCTGAGCGCAGTTTATAAATCCCAAGTTTTGATATAAATTACCGACAGATGGAACGGGTTATCTTCTTCACATGTAAGTTTATGATGCTAGACATGATTGCTGATCGTAGCAGGCCAGAAGTGGCCAGTATTTGTGATTAAGTGGCAGAAAACGCCCTCTGATCCTCGGTGAAATTCCAATCTTGACCACCGATCCTGGCTTCAAATGTATTTTTTTATATTTTTCTGATGTTAGCCACACATCATTCTCTGCACTGAAATGTAGCTATCGGTATCTGTATTTTTCGGGTAAATACCCTGGTTTCGGTACAGTATTCGGTATATGCATAGAACACTGAAAATTGTTGCAAACTGTCCCAATTTCCCGACTTTCAACCATATAGTAACTTAACAGGTTCAGCGCTGACATCTCATGAACTTGACAAGTTGCTGTGATAACTGATTAGTCTAGCAAGTTATTTAATGAATCACTCGATTCATTTTGAATCATCACACTGCATCGAATGATTCATTAAATAACTTGCCAAGCTAATCAGTTGGCCTCTCTGTCCTTCGTACATGTACTATGCCCCTCCCCCATTGAACAGGGTAGAAGAAACTTACATGTTCTTCAACTTCGGGGCTTTTCAGTAAGTTTTCACTGGTAGTAACACTCTTGGTCACCCCCCCCCCCCCCCCCCCCTCCTCTTATTTTTCAAAGTTGCAACAAGATTAATGTCCACTGTCCAGTGAATTCAGTGTCCAATATCCACACAAATATGCAAGTAAATTGAAGTAATTCAACTGTAATTAGTCTCTCTATGATATTCACAGTTGTGAAAACATTGTGCAATCATTGCCAATCATGCAATGCGTCAATAACAAAGTCATGAACTATTTACAGATTAATTCTATATTAAAATTTAAAATACATGTATCCAAACTGCATGCATGTTGATAATTTTCTCTTGCAATCATAACCCAAAGACATCAAACAGTCTTTCCCTGACGAAATTAGTAGCCTACACATGAGCCTCCGCATGACGTAAAAGTGTGTCAATCCAAAAGTTGCAACAATTTTTGGCTGAGTTTCCAGTTGAGGTGCTTGGGTATATCACTTTAAAGTCTTCATAAATGGAAAGAATGTATTCGAAATATCATTACCAGGTACCATACTTTTTGATAAAGATTTTTTTTGACAGGGAAAAATCATTCCAAAAACTTTATTACATCAGAAAAATGGTAAAAAATTGACGATCCGAAAAGTACGGTACCCTATGATAAAGAGCAAAGTCTCAGGAATCCCATTGTGTGCCTCATTTAAATGTATGACATATCTTCCAGCAGAAATCGTCATAAGCACGAGAGGGGTAAATCCGTTGTTTACAAAAAATGTGGGTCAGAAATGCGAAATGTGAGAAAATGTTGACTCATCGAGTTTAAATGTCTCACAAAAAGAAAATACATATAATTATAGAATTTCTTGTAGACCCACTTGTTCATGGATATTTCATTAACAAACATGTTGCTTTGTGGCATCAACAATTTTTATTTATTTTTTTTTAGGAGCAATTGAAGTTGAAAAATTGGATATTTTCACAATGACTACGCGATGATGTCACAGGATTGAACACTCAAGCATTGAAGCGAGCTTTCTCATTATTTGATTTTAGACGGTGTTCTATATAAATGCTTTTTCCATCCGATGACGTTGACAGGAAATCGATAGTAAATTCATATGTAAACAAAAGCAAAGGTTTGGGAATTTACCTCCATGCAGCTCTGTCGCTGTGTTTTGAAGAATTTTGATACCCCAGCTTTGTTCTTGGGATATGTAAAGCACATTTCGCCACAAGTTGTTCTCGTGAAACATTATTAAATTACCAGTTCTGATACGAACACGGTAGCAGACTTCCAGGGACCAGTGGTGCCTACGGACGGTCGACTCTTCGAGTATGAGTTGATTACACGTTTCGTGTTCTATACGGGATGCACCCAAACCGTCCCCAAGCCGAACCGTCCCCACACTATTTTACCCAAACCGTCCCCAACTATTTTACCCAGGCCATCCCCCGAGTCAGTTACTCCAGCTGGCCGACGTAACCCAAACCGTCCCAAGACCGAACCGTCCCCACTATTTTACCCAAACCGTCCCCAGATGAATACATGGCGAAGTTACTGTATTTAGTTAGGTCTACTCGTAATTAATGACTAACAAGACTGAACTTTGTGATTTATTTCAATACAAAATTGTTTGGAAGAAGTGACCTTAAAATGTTTTGTGATTGTTGTGATTATTGGTTCTTTGAAGTTGAAGAGTGGATGTTTAGAGTAAACACTCTTTGAAGTAGCGACACAGAGACAGCCACAGAGTGTTTGTGTAAACATTCTTTGAAGCCGAAAAGAGTAATCACAGTGTTATTCTTGTTAAAACATGCTGATAGCATGTCAGATGAGTGAGACCTGTCATCGTTACAGAAATCAACCAAGTTTGTATTTTTCATTCATTTCAATTTCCAATACGTCAGAATCAGATATGTGAGTGATAAAGTTCCTAGTGCATGAAAATTGGATTTTATCTCATTCATTCTGTTGGATTTAATGTAATTCACAATCGGATATAATTTTATTCATTATTATTACCACTTTATAGGGCGCTCCTTGGGTTATTAAAATGATCTGAGGTGGACGATAAGACTCGATAACAGCCCGCAAAAATAGCGTTAATAATGAAAACGCTATCAGAATTGTGGGTAATTTATGTTCCGGAAAAATGACACTAATGTGCTCGAAAATTTTGTTGTCCATTTATTTCAACAAAATGGATTAAACCATGATTTATTTCGGATTATTAACTTCATTCAGGATTTAAAAGTGGGGGTGAGTATTGATACAATAAATAATCTCATTTTGTAAATAACGGTGTGAGTTTGTAGTTAAAGCGCTTCAGCCAAATTCCTGCAATCCTATTTTCGAATCATCCAAATAAATTGTACTTAACTTTGAACTTTGACCTTTGTTTGTAAATAAACAGACAACAATCCGATTCTTCTATTTGTAAAATCAAAAATGTCTCAGTTGCTTGAAATGGCATTCTTCTATTTCTAAATCAAAAATGTCTGCAGTGGCTTGAAATGGCGTTCTTTGATAAGTGGTAATAATAGTAATAACATATTCCATTTCGGGCGTCATGGTACATTATTATTTATTTATTTATTTATTGGTGTTCAAAGTCACATACTTATGCACAATGGCTAATCGTGACCGTGACAGTTTTACGGGTGGAGGAAGCCGGAGTACCCGGAGAGAACCACCGAGCAACGACGCGCAGCTGTCAGCTCTCCAACATCGTAACTCTGAACTCTGCACTGCAGCACAGGCAGGGTTAGATTGGTTGAAGACATGCGCACCATCGACGTGCAGTACGCCTCAGTACACAGCGTCATCGTGCCCCCATGGAGGCAATCGGGGTGAAGTGTCTTGCCCAAGGACACAACGCAGTTGCCGCAGGTGGGATTCGAACCGAGGACCTCTCGGCATGCAGCCTGCACCTCTACCAACTGAGCCACCGCGCCCCCATGGTACATTAACGGCCCTCGAAAAATGATTAACAACCCACGGGACCATTAACGGCCCTCGACTTCGTCTTGGGCCTTTCAGTGGCCCTCGGGCTGTAAATCATTTTTCTAGGGCCGTTAATGAACCATAACGTCCTCAAAAGAACATGCTATTGTTATATTATAATTTGTTGCCATGTTGGATTTGATAATTCTCTTTTGGGCAAGTGGTTTTGCATAAAAATAAATCTGTATAAAAATAATAATAATAAAAAAATAATAATGACGTGAAGGAATATCAGAGGTGAGAATTTTCAAAATAAACAAAATTCCATTACTAATATAGCCCCTTACATTATGATAAACAGGGGGTGATTCTGCTAATTCCGGTGATTAGCTGAAACAACGAAAATAGGTGATAATCTGCGGTCGTGTTGTTAGAATTGAAAACCGTTGCCACCATGGTCGCATCAAAAGTGCCCAGGTGCCACACTTACTGGAAATGTTGTTCATAATAAAGTGGTTCAAGCGTGGCATTTCTTGTTTTGATGTTCTGGTTTAAAGACGAATGTAAATTAAAATGAGAATACAGACATGTTGCGGACTCGTTACAACGCGCCGCAAAGTGAATGTTTCTAAATGGTATCCGAGAATCCTTGCCCGTATGCACAGACATTTAGGACTAGAACGTTCGGACACGGACGCTTCAGCCCGGACGTTTCGGACACGGACGTTTCGGCCAGTATATATATATTTCTTATTATGTATTTATTTTGAATATATTTTTTGGATATATTTATACAGAAAACATTTTTGTGAAAAAAGTGAGAGCTGTAGGCTTGTTCTATTGTTAATTATGGTTGGAAGCCTGAAATAAAGCCAGTAATTTTTGACTATCCAGGACATTGGCTTGAGCGTCCACCTGAAACTGGAGTTCGAAATTGAAAAGAACACAACACCAATCCCTTCGGAGAGAGGTAGTACCTTTGGAGAGAGGATCCCCTCTCCCACTGGTCCTCACCCGAAGGGGCACGGAGGTCCTGATAAGAGCAACAACAAGAGAAAGAAGAAGAGTCCATCGACCAAGCGCAAGGACGCCCGGCGCTTGCAGGCCTTCCGGAATAGGAAGAAAGAGTTGAGTGAGTGGGTGGAGGCTCTAGAGGCAGCCGCCAGTTCCCCTCCTAGTCCCACTGGTACACCCAATCAACTGCCGGCTCCTGAGCCGGTACAGTTGGACGAGGAACGTCCATGGACACTGAGGAGGAACTGGAAGTTGCTTTTTCACCGCCTCCCACCCCTCACTCCCCTCTTCCTTCACTACCGGAAAGCCCGGGAGCGGAAGTAGCAACAGAACAGCCACCATAATCTTCAAACACCATCGTGCAAAACGCACTAAGAGTAATAGAGATGGCAAAAGAAGCCTCCGCCAAAACTGACGAGTACTTAAAGGAATCAAAAGAATTATCCAGAAGGAAAGAAAGAAGAGAAAGCGGCGAGAAGATCGGCCTCTTTCTGTACTTTTAACCAGGTAAGTGACGCTTCATTTAATTCTCAGGAAAACTCTGATCTTTCATCTCTAGTAAGAAGTCTCCAAACCACTGTCGACTTGCTCAATGTCAGGATCGCCAGCCTAGAAGCCTCTGTCAGAGAGAAGGATGAGCGCATTGCTCAGTTTACTGGTGGCCAAGAGTGCCCTAAGCCTGCCATAACAACTTCAGGAGTTATTCCACTCACCCCTGGCTATCCTGCCAAGGAGGTCCAGGTGGTGGCGGATTTTCACCATCAATTTGTCAGTTTGAATGGTAGTGTTGGGGGAGATGTTGCTTCAGCTGTGTCTCCAGCTCCACCACCTGCCCCAATCACTACCATTCTTCCATCTGAGCCCAGTCCTCCTGCCAAGGAGGTTCAAGAAGAAGTCTCTGTCCAGGATAGGGGATTACCAAATACGGCAACTACGGCAACTGCCCCAAGTGCTTTATCAGAAGTTCACCCTACCCCACCTAAGGCTACTGAACATACCAAAAATAAAGTAAAAGCAACCCCAGCGACCCCTGAGTCGGAGAAGGGCGGAAGCCCCAGATCCTACGCTGAGGTCGCTCGGGCTGGCGGGGTGGCCAGGACAACAAATTCACCCTCTCACAATGATCCCAAAGATCCTTTGAATACCAGGGAATTCAATCCTGACAAGCCCCTGTCGCAGTTATTCAGCCCTGATTTTTCCATAGGCAATGGTAACAGCAACTGCGTACCAGAGGTCCCTGCCTCCAAAATTCAGGTCTCCACATGCAATAGAGCTCATCAGAAGAGAAAACAACAGAGAAGAGAAAGTTCAGATCGCGATATTGAACTGCAGGAAAGCACGAATGAGGATGGTTTCGACACCTTGACGGAGCGCAAAGTCAAGAGGTGTCGGAGTCTCATTCCTCGTCCGTGTCCTCCTGGTTCAATCTCTATAACTAGCACAACTGACCGCAGTCGCGTCTCTGAAAAAGTTAAAATAACCAAAAACGCAAGCAACTCCTGTAATTCTAGCCTAGCAGCTAGTCTAGCAGCTAAGGCACCAGGACAGCCGAGTCCAAATAATAATCCAGGGGCCGACTCCATTACCAAACCCAACACCACTTATGGACCTAGAGTTCTCCACTGTTGTCAAGAAGACAGCAGATCGCCCAATAACTAAGACTATAAGGCAGGGGCAAGGGAAAACTACACCCGCCCCACCTGTCAAAAAGGCGAATTCATTCCTAAAAGACGTTACCAGGGCTCACCCAGACACTTCCAAAGAGGTAATCTCTAAGGGGTTGCTGGGGTGCGAATGGGAAAGGTTTACCTCTAGAGCCACGGGCAAATTCACGTGGCGACTTAAGGTAAAATGCCCCAGTAACGCAACCAAGCAGAAACTTACGGCAAACGGGGTCTTGATCAATGGCAGAAAGCACGAGGTAGAGGATTACAGACCCCCCTCCACCTATTCAATGTCACAAGTGCCAGAAATTCGGGCACTTAGCTTCGAAATGCAGGGGGAATCTGACCTGCATGAGATGTGGAGGCAATCACCTCACACAGGGATGCAAGTCGGACTCTCCCTCATGCCCAAACTGCAAGGGAGACCACGTAAGCAGCTATCGCGGGTGCCCCCATTTTAAAAAAGTCAAACAAAGCATAGAATTGAAAAACCTAAACCTAAAGAATCCCGACAGCGCCTCCTCCCCCCCCCCCCCCCCCATACAATCTGCTCACTGGTTACAGGAGCTTTGTTTACAGTATTAGATAAACTCGTTAATACTAATCTGTCTGACATCTGTCGTGATGTTAGCCGGTCAGCGTCCCGGCTTTTCAAAACACAGATTTCGGACTCGCTAATTAAAGCCTCAATGAACACCCAATAAGGCCGCCATTAAACCTCTATCAAAACACCGTAATTTAACTACAACCCCATCATGAATAAGTTACAAATATCCATGTGGAACGCTAGAGGCGTTAACAATAAAAAAACTCCAAATCAGCCGATATTTCGAGGACACAGACATTACTTGTATCTGCGAAAGTTGGCTTCAACCCAGTAAAAAACTTCTCGGTAAGCGGGTTCAGCACTATTAGAAGAGATCGACTAACCACCACTGGTGGCGGCGTCGCTCTTCTAATAAAGCAGAACATCAAAACCAAAACCATAAAAACTAATCACCTCGACGCAGAGGTGAAATCACTGTTGATAATAAAAACATCGCGATTGTTTGTTATTATAATGACCCAAGCAAAATTGTTTCTGACACTGTCTTTGAATTCTTTACGAGGAAATACAAACATTGCATTTTCCTCGGCGACTTCAATGCTAAATACCTGTACTTTGGCTGCAACAAAACTACCCCAAACGGTGAAGCCCTCCTTGAAATCACAAAAAACATAACCTTCATGTGGTTATGAATGACAGCTCAGCAACGTATATCAGTAACAACCCATTATTCTCATCCGAAATACTCGATCTAGTTATCGCTAGTGACTCCCTGATAAACCATATCGATGACCACTGGGTCGGCGACGATGACTTAGGCAGTGACCACCTCCCGGTCCATGCCTCTCTGCAGCTTCGAAATGGCCCACTCAGAACCCCCCCCCCCCCCCCCCACTCTCCGTAGAAACTTCAGGAAAATTAACTGAAACCTCTACCGCGACAATCATTGATGTCAAACTCACTAACTCCCCCCCCCCCCCCCCCAACCCAATGCAGCGGAACTAGAAACCCATTAACTCAACCTTAAACGAAATTTGCCCAAAAGAGGACGTACGCCCCCTGGAGAAACACTATCTCGGGCGAGACTCTGTCACTTATCAAATCTAAACGGAAAGCTCTCCGCGCTCTCAAAAAAGAAACTGACCCCAGCAAGAAATCCGAACTCAAAAAAAACATACAACCGCCTTCACGGCGAAGTCAAAGAAGCCCTCAAAGCTGAAAAACAGGCCAGCTGGGAAAAGGCAACAGCCAACCTAAACGGGACCCAAGATGCTAAAAAATTCTGGGACTCTTTCAAAATTCTTACTGGGCAAAAAAACAAGGGCGGTAAAGCCGCAGCAAAACCTCTTAAGAAGGAAGATGGCTCTTTCACTCGCACTGACAAAGAGAAGGCCGACACCTTTGCCGACCTCCTAAGAAAAACGCATCGCCCGTATCAAGGCACCGGCAATGATGACGCCGTCATCAACGCGATTGATGACTTCATCAATGAACACCCCGATATCTACCGGGACCCCAATTTCGATAACGAGCCAGAAGAAGGGGACGATGATGACCTTGTCACCCCCATCACCAATGACGAAATCATTAATGTCATAAAAAAATGCAAAAACTCCCCCTCACCCGGCGAAGACGAAGTAAGCTACAAAATTCTAAAACAAAGCCCATACTCCCTAATCGAAAAACTAAACAAACTATTCAACGCATGCGTCACCCATGGCTACTTTCCCAAATGCTGGAAAAAAGCCATCGGTGTCATGATACCAAAACCCGATAAGGACCCCTCCGATCCAGCAGCTACCACCCAATCAGCCTACTCAGCTGCATTGGTAAGACATTCGAAAGAATCCTTACCAATCGGTTCAGGGGGGCACCTTGAAGACATCGACTTCTTCAATAAATGGCAAAGAGCCTACAGAAACCGTAAAGAAGGCATCGAACATGTCTACCGACTAGTGACCCAAATGAAAACTGCTATCAACAATCAGCAAATAGGCGCGGCAGTCCTACTATACGTCGAAAAAGCATTCGACTCTGTTTGGCATAATGGAATCTGTTACAAATTATCTAAAATGAGACTCCCCATGAAACTGCTTAGATTACTATCCTCCTTCTTAAATGATCGCGAAATTTAAGTCAGAGTGAACAATGAAATGTCCGACAGTGTCCCCCTCGAAGCAGGCACCCCCCCCAAGGATCCGTCCTAAGCCCCCTCCTATACATCTTTTTCGTAAATGACCTTAGCTTCTCCGATGACCGCGTTCAGGTTTCCCAATTCGCGGATGATAAGGGCCTCTGGGACTCTAACAATACGGCCAATCTGCTCCAAAAACCCCTGCAACGCGCTCTCGACGAGCTTGAAGGATGGTGTGCCAAATGGAGAATAAAGCTAAACGCCAATAAAACCCAACGAATCACCTTTACTCGCAAGACAACTAAACGGGATTTTGACCTAAAACTTATGGATAATACCCTCCCAGAATGCAAAGAAGCGAAATTCCTGGGCATCACCATTGATCAAAAACTGCCCTTCAACAAACATACCGACGACATGGCGAAAAAAGCTACCAAACGAATTAACTTACTGAAAATGCTTAAGGGTACTTCATGGGGGGGGGGGGGGGGGGGGGCAACCAGTCCACCCTACTCAAACTATACAAATCCTTTGTGCGCCCAGTACTCGAATACGGTGCAATCATACTAAGTGACCTCAACCAAACTAATATGGCAAAACTCCAGAGGATCCAAAATCACGCACTTAGAGTTGCCCTCCGCGCCCCATGGGACACACCCATCAAAACACTCCACGACAGGGCCGATATCCCCACCATTAAAGACCGCCTAGCCACCCTGGCCGCGAAAATTCATGACCGGTTAGCCGACAGCGAACTAATCTCCGAACTTGGAAAAATGTGCGAAAGCCGACAAAAGCCCAAAAATTGCAATCATAACTAAGACCGCTCGAATTAAACTAGGGAACGAGAAGGTGAACTAACAGGCAGAAAAACAGCTTAACTGTGGCCTTCTACCAGAAATGGCTGCCTTCACCGACTCAAGTAAAATTACATCAGGATTAAATATTGTTAAAAAACTAAATAAATAGGGAATGAGAAGGTGAACAAACAGGCAGAAAAACAGCTTAACTGTGGCCTTCTACCAGAAAGGGCAGCCTTCACCGACTCAACTAAAAATTACATCAGGATTAAATACTGTTATAAAAACTAAATAATAAATAGGGAACGAGTAGGTGAATAAACAGGCAGAAAACAGCTTAACTGTGGCCTTCTACCAGAAAGGGCTGCCCTCACCGACTCGACTAAAAATTCCATCATGATTAAATACTGTTATAAAAACTAAATAACAAATAGGGAACGAAAAGGTGAATAAACAGGCAGAAAAACAGCTTAACAGTGGCCTTCTATCAGAAAGGGCTGCCTTCACCGACTCAGCTTATGATTAAACCTTAAGATGGAACAAGATGTGCTACTCTTACCTTTACAGTTTACATACTTTAATGAAAACTAATTCTACCTTCTTCTTTTAAGCAGGTACACAGAAGATGCTTTTTGACCAGCACCCTAATAATCGCTACAGACAGTCTAACCGTTATGGAAACAGTCACCCCCACGGTTCCTGAACATCCTCCGCTCCATCCCTAAAAGTGGTCGACCACTTTAAGGGAGGCGAGCGTTGGTCCTGCGTCCCGCCTCTGTCCCTTTTTGTAAGCGCATTGCGCATCTTTTTGCCCCAACCCAATAGGATTACAATGCAGGCCTGCCCCCGAACCAGGTAAGTTCGGGTCTTCTTCTTCTTGGTGGTCCCCGAAAGGGGTCGTTGTTGTCTTCCTTCAAAGAGTCCAACCAAACAGAGACAGCCTGAGGCAGATTATACTTGCCAGTGATGGCCATCACTCATAATCATCTTCAAAGCGGCAGACTGTACTTGCCCGAAAATCCAGATCGACTGCACCCTCAGGGAGAGGTAGTACCTTTGTGAGAGGACCCAACCTCTCACACTGGTCCTCACCCGAGGGTTCAACCGGCATCAGCCAAGAGACCATCACGACGCAACTGGTGACACCGGCCGAGTACCCGAAGCAGTTCCTCCTTCAACACGCCTAAACATGTGAGAATGAATCACCTACAGTCAATGAGGGTCGAAAGGGGCTTGTCTCCCATATTGTCCCTGCGCGCCTTCGGCGCGCGAAACCATTCCTTTCGGCGTATCCAGAATAACATTAGAAGAATTTCATGCGCGTACATCAACACCACCACCAGCCTCATCACCATGCCTACCTCCACCAAAGAAAAAGAACCGCAAAAAGCACAGAAGGGGGTAAACCTTTTCCCTCTTTCCTTTTTCTCCTCTTCCACGCCTCGACATTATTCAAAAACAAACAGCCAACGAGGGTCGAAAGGGGCTTGTCCCCCATACCGTCCCCGCGCGCCTTCGGCGCGCGAAACCATTTCGTTCGTTCGCCTCATCATTAACTACACGTATAAATGGCAGACTCTCCGTGCCCGAAAGTCACCATCAAAGTGTCCCGGGGAGAGGTAGCACCTTTGTAAGAGGCCCCCTCTCAACCTTTGTCCTCACCCGAGGGTAGAGTCAACAACCATCAAAAGACAACCCAACAACCTCATCTGACCATCTCACCAGAGACACCTGCCGAGTACCAGATCCTTTTCCACCTTCACCACGCCCAGACATGCAGCTTCCAAATCCTCAACTGTTAAAGAGGGTCGAAGTGGGCTTGCCACACAGCGTCTCTGCGCGCCTACGGCGTGCGAAACCATGCAACCACCGCCTCATCATAAACTGTTGTATACTGTACTGGGAATGACCGACACCGGATATAGCGAGCCTCGAGGCGAAGATTTTTACGCGAAAATTTTCAAGAGTTGCTACCAGTCGCAGGAAAAGCGAGTTCTTTATTGAAATTTCATCGAACTTTTAAAGGTAAGTGTTAAATTATGGTGACTGGGGGACAATCGTCTCATACCAGGAAAAGTTTTAAGAGTTTCCTAACAATTTGTTTATACATGTACGTGACCGATAATTAGCCTCGGTGCAGTACAAAACAACGCGACCGAGTGAAAAAAAGTAAGAATTTTTGTTATATTTCTTTAGCATTTGCAAATAGATATAGCACACTTAGGGGCATATATGGATAAAGATTCAGTAAGAACAAACTGAGAGTTAAAATAAAATAAGTTAAATTATATGAGAAATTGGAAGGATAAAATACGATGCGGTGTACGGCGAAATGACACTGCGATGTACGGCTAATAGAAAAGAAGGGGAGCGCGGTGGCTCAGTAGGTAGAGGTGCAGGCTGCAAGCCGAAAGGTCCTCGATTCGAATCCCATCTGCGGCAACAGCGTTGTGTCCTTGGGCAAGACACTTCATCCCCATTGCCCGCGTGGGGGCACGATGACGCCGTGTACTAAGGCGTACTGCACGTCGATGGTACGCATGTCTTCAACCAATCTAACCCTGCCTGTGCTGCAGTGCGGAGTTACAATGTTGGGGAGCTGGCAGCTGCTCGTCGTTGCTTGGTGGTTCTCTCCGGGTACTCCAGCTTCCTCCATCCGTAAAACTGTCACGGTCATGATTAGCCATTGTGCATAAATATGTGACCTTAAACATGAATAAATAATAAATAGAAAAGAAGGGTGTAGCGCTGTGTACGGTTGAATATCGGTCGAATTGCAGCATTGCCTATTTGCACCGGTCTATTTGCACCATCGAAAAAGTCGATTTGCACCATCGAAAAAGTCGTCGATTTGCACCGTCGATTTGCACCATCGAAAAAGTCGATTTGCACCATCGAAAAAGTCGATATGCACCACAAAAAAGTCGATTTGTACCACCTATAAGTCGATATGCACCATTAAAACGGATAGTATATGTCATTTAAAATGAAGAAATATTTCTTCAGAAGTATCCATGATAAATTCATCTCGCCAAATGTCTCTATCTAAACATTTATTAATCTCCAATTTAACATCAAACAAAAAAGTCTTGACTAGGTTAATTGAGAAACCTCCACGTAACTGTGTGCTAATGAGGTAAATTGTGAGAAAAATATCTTGTTTTTAGGCAGCTAAAAAATATGTTTTCAGTAGTTTTAGTATTTTTATTTTGTTCGACTTCGCTCAATTAATAATGCCAACACTCGCCACTTTTTCTCAGAAATTCACCCGACATGAGCTTCTTAGAAATTGCGGCAAGTGCTTGCATTATTAATTGAGGGGAAATGGAACAAAAACGTCTTGACCAGGTTAATTGAGAAACCTCTGTAACTGCGCACTAAAATGTAAGCATTTTTTTTGGTTCCACTTTCGCTCAATTAGGCGATTTTGACTTGTGATGTGACTCAGTGTGTCTTTTTAAAAAATCTTTTTTCTGGTCAGTTTGTAACGTTTGTTGAAGTTTTTATTCTGTTCGTTTTCTACTTTTGTAACTGTAACTGTGCTACCAAGTGCTTTAATAAAATATAAGAGTTGAATGAAAAAGAATGGTGTTTCTTATCTTTATTCTCCCCCCCCCCCCCCACACCCCTTAGTCTTATCTTCAATAAGGAATTTTGCCCAAGTAGTCCAAACTTGGACCCAAAGTCTGTAATATAATTTTTTGGTGTGGTACATCCCATAGAACGTACCGCACCCAAAGTTATTTTACAGACTTTGGGTCCAAGTTTGGACTACCGTCTCAGCAGACTGATAATGTGTCTAATGTCTGGGGACACACAGACGTCACAGTTTATTACAGCTGATTCCTGCAAAATTAAATTTGGTAATGATTTTTGTTGATATAGAATACAAATATCGTTATCAAATGTCATTTTTCATGCCGAGTACCCGTGTTTATGAATTGTGCAAATCGACTCTACTATGGTGCAAATGGACCGAACCAATGGTGCAAATTGACCGAACCAATGGTGCAGATCGACTTTTCCGATGGAGCAAATCGACTTTTCCGATGGTGCAAATCGACCGCCCGATGGTGCAAATCGACCGCCCGATGGTGCAAATCGACCGTGGTGCAAATCGAGTGGTGCAAATCGACCGTTCCCCGTACGGTTAATGGCAAATAATAATCTTTCAATCCACAAATATACGACCTTTTCTGTGTGTGCGGAGGAATATGAGTATTGCAGAATATTTTGAAGAAATTAGACACATGAATGCGGGTTGACAATATATGATGAAAGAACTTGACCAATATAACGGGCAGCATGCCATCGATCAAAGTATGACATAATTTATTTATTTTTATAACCCCCCCCCCCCCTTCCGCCGGGTGGATATTGATAATGGGCTCCGCCCGTAGGTCCGCCCGAACTTCCCCAGACATTCTCCAACGAGTATTTAAGTCATTTAAACTTGTTTGGGGCAACAATCACTCCTGAATTTCCCTTCAAACTCATCATCTCCTAATAACAATCCGCTCATTATATCCAAAACATAAACAATAGTACATGTAGGATGTTTAATTGTGAACTGGATACATTGGAGGGAGATTCAATTCACTTCTACCCCGTTGTTGTAATTCGTATAAGATTGTGGAATGTGTTATTTTCAGACCAAGGCATATTCAGGAGTTGAATCAGCAGGAAGAAAGTGGGGGAATGGGAGAAACAAGACGGAAAATGTACCCCTGAACATGTCATGATTGCAGTTGAGCATCCTATGAAAGCAAATCATAAAGTGTCTTGCAGCGTGGTAGTTCCATCGGTAGACTATTCGCATTGCGTTGCATCCTTGGCAAGGCAATTCGTCTACATTGTCTGTTTGGAGCACGGTGGCATTGTGTGCTATGGCGTTTGATGGTACACATGACTTCAGCCAATACTACCTCTGTCTCGGGGGGGGGGGGGGGGATTAGTAAGTTAGATAGTCTGATAGCGCCGTTTCTCGGTGGTATTCTCTGGCTTCCTCCATCCGTAATACTGTCCCTGACACAATGTGATTTTGGCTGTTAACCCTTTACCTAACACAGCTACTTTTTAAAAAATACAAAATAAATTCTGAATATTTTCAATAAAACTATACAATTGTGGATATCATTGGAACCGGCCCGGCAAGACGGTTCTAATGACCCATGTTTCTATGGTTTCATTTAGGCAGTAAAAGTTACTTTGGGTCTTGAAGACTTATTTACGGTAATTTTCTGGCTATTTGTGGCCGCTTTGTTGGGAAAAAAGATAAAAGTATCGTAAAATGTCACTGAAATAAATTAATTAATGTTATTGACAGTACGACGCAGATGGTGCATTTCGTATTATTAGTTATCCCTTTGTATCAAAGGTATTCCAGACTTGTGGATAATATGAATTTACCCTACTAATTTTCACGTTCGTAACAAATATACTTACTAATCAATTTTAGGGAGTGTCTATATTCTTGATATAGACTTACACATAGTTTAGCTTGTTCTGTTGCAGCTTTGACACCAGGCCATGAATTACAGATGCCAGCATTGCGCTTTTGAAGAGATGTTTTCATTGGAAGGCAAAATTATTCTTTCTCAGTACTTTGCACTGGGCAGATACTGATATCCCCGCCCAGAAGATTGATATGCTATCTAATTTAGAAATATCAACAAAACCAAGGCTTCTCTGTACAGGAATTGCTCCATGAATACCTTACACTATATATCTTTCATTTCTGTAAATTTTCGTAAATATTCCACCATAGCAAGGCATTTATGTATTGCAGCCATGTTGCAATATTTTTTGAATATTGAATAATATTTAGTCATGGCTGTCTAAACAGCCGCGACTAAATGTTATGCTATATTCTAGAAATATTTGTGAGAAAGCTATATCGAGTATACTTGAATCAAAATTATCTGAATTCTTCAACACATTTTATGTGAAAATGGGATCGTACACGAGTTAAATATACATAGTTTCTAATCAGTTATATGGAATTTACTAAGCGGTTTAAGGGTTAATTGTCTAAAATCTGCCCAAGACTTCCTATCATTGCGTATATAATTATGATATCATCGAGTGTCTGAAAAATCTTACGAAGCCTCGTCTGAGAAACCACAACCTGGCAATTGAGAAGGGAAGACATACACAACCGTCTATCCCAGCTGAACAGCGTGTTTGTGACATTTGTCAATCTGGGGAGATCGAAAATTAAATACACTTTATTATGGATTGCCCCGCATCTTTGAGGAAAGAATTGCTTTCTTCTAGTGTGAACGTAAACACAGATTTTCCAGAGATGGATAGGCAACAAAAATTTCTTCTTATTATGCAAAATAATCATCCTGTCACAGGCAGATTCATCTGTAACTTGATCCGCCAATTCTTCCAATTAAGGCAGTCCAAGCTTTTAAAGTAGTTTTTTCCAATACTATTTAAAATATATTATAGATATCTATATTGCATATCATGCGCCAGAAATTTATATTATATGCAATTGTATATTATATGTGTAACACTATTTTATTTTGCGATCTGCCTCACTTGAGGTGTTAATTGCAATAAAGACTATTACTTTTGCTATAAACTCCTCTTATCAACACAGAGTGATTCCAAAACAGTGAGGTAAAGATTTGATCGATTTGAAATTTATAGGCTGCTGTTAGTTAGCAGCAGATCACAGATTTCAAATTGTTTACACGGTGACGTTGCTTGTGCTTATGGACACTCTCCAGCAACATGTCCAGGGGGTTGGATTCGAAGGAAGCGTAAGCACGGGGCACATGGACCTAGTCGCGTTGGCGTGGGGTGCAGAATGTAACCCTTCTGTTTACGAACTTATTTGGGATACTCAAACATTATCTCAGTTTATGAAGCAACCAAGAAAGAAGAAAGATAAATTAATTTTGTCAGCGGGTTTCACTGAAAAAGGACACTTTGCAGTTTATGACTGTTGCTTTCTGTAGTATTTTTGCTGGTGATTCAACAATGTCAAATGTCGTTAATATTCAACTGATGCATTTTACTGAGGATTACCTACATGGAATCTCCCATATTGAAGAACATTTATATATTTACGAACAATGATCCCCAAGATGTCGACATCTGATGCGTATAGGTACCTAGGCACCTTGAGGATAAAAATAATTTGTCACTTTACCAGTTGTTTGACGTGGTGCGTAAGGTCCAGTGTATACATATCAAATATATAAGAATGTCTGTAGCAAGACACCTGACCCCCCTCCCCCTCCCCCCCTCCCCGTGGGGCTTTTCATTTGGGGCGCGCACCTTATTTGATTTTCGGGGGGGGGGGGGGGCTGGAAATCTTGGAAATCTGCAATATCGAAAACTTTTATTACAAAAATTATGTAGAACTGTAAGATACAGTCATGTCTATACAGTGTTTCCGCTTAGGTAAAAATAATGTTGCCACCAGTCCATAGCTCCGAATGCCGAATGGTGAATTTTTAAAAGACAAGAAATCCTACTGTAATATTTTAACTATCTGAGAGTCGCGACCACATGGGTAGAGCTTCTGGAAGACTAATTTTGACAAAGGTTTTTCGCAAAAAGGCAATTTTTGTGCACAGGGGGAAAGCTGGGGATTGAAAGTAATTTCGGTGTGAGAATTAAAAAGACAAGTAGAAAACTGTGTAAAAAACAGAAATAGGACTGAAAATGAACAGAAAGCATACATTGTGTGGAAAATATGACGAGGCGCTGGTTGACAGTGGTTGTGATATAGCATGAAGGCCAACATGAAAAAGTCACTCGCATCAACATTCTGATGAGCACTATTATCGGCTCCTCTCACAGCTCTCCTTAGCAATCCGAGGTGCATTTTTTCCGCTCGTTTTGTTCTGACAGAAAGAAGGACTACCCCAACAGACTTTTTCTACACGGTGCCATGTTAAATTGTTATTACAATAATAATGTTTGATGACCTTGGTGCGATTGTAGGCCTATTACTTGGGGGAACAAGGTATGACCCCCATCCTTCACCATAGCCGACCCACCAGTCATCCCCAGAGATCCTATTTTTCCATTCTAATTTTTACATGCTTGATGAAAATGACGAATATGCACGGAAAAAAGATACATTGTTGATTCTAAGGTCTGTCTTGTCCCGCTAAAGCTACCAATTTGCTTAAACACAATGAACGATGAACTATCAGCCGTTCACTTCAATAACTATCCGCCATACAATGTTTTTTGTTTGCAAAACTATTCGCCGTTCACCGGAGAAGGCAACTTTTCATCGATTTCTCACTTTGCGCGTTGGATCTTTGAGAAGGGGCTGACCGTATGAACATTTCTTCAAATGCGCCTTCACAATTTACTAAACTCCGTGAATTATTAATAATATAAACACATATGGTAGTAACTCTTGAAAATTTTCGAGTAAAAATCTCCACCTCGAGGCTCGCTATATCCGGTGTCGGTCATCCCCAGTATGGTTAGTATGGAGATAATTACAACAAAAGAGGTGGAAAAAACTTTGAGGGTCATATGTATACTGTTAAGTCAAAGTCACAGAGTCAGAATTCAATAACATCGCACTGTGTGAAACGTGACGCTCCCGTCAGTTGTGTAGCTGTGTTAAAAACTAATGACAACTTTGAATGTCCAGTACTGACCAAGGAACATTCTCATTCAGCTGATCAAATAGCAGTAGATATTTCCAAATGTAGGCAGGACATGAAAAAAGTGGCTAGTACCACTAATTAATGATAAACCAAACTAGTTATTTACAACTATACTATCAGCAGTATCTGATGAAGTGGCAGCCCGTCCCCCAAATTAAGATGTTACCAAACGTGTTCTGCGTAGAGCTAGGGCTGCACACAGACCCAAAGATCCACAAACTCTGCTGGAATTTGAGATAACTGGTGAATGGAGCATGACCTCAGGTGATGAGCCTGTTCCATTTTTGTTCAATGACAATGGTTCCAATGCTGATGAGCGTAATGGTTCCAATGCTGATGAGCGTATCATTATCTTTTCAATAGAAGGACATATGCAACAGTTAGCACAATGTGATACCTGGTGTATGGATGGAACATTTTTAGTTGCCCCAAATAAAATATATCAGCTGTATGTCATACATGGTCAAGTAGATAATATGTTTATGGAGCGCCATCCCTCTATTTATTCCTTATTTAATGATATCATTAAATTAATTAGTGATACCACTATTTCATTTAATGATATCACAAATTATTTAGTGATAATACAAAATGCTTTAGTGATATCACTAATTCGATTTTGTGATATCACAAAATGATTTTATGATATCAGTAATTCGATTTAATGATATCACTTAATGTTGTCGATTTAGTGATATCACTTATTCGATTTCGTGATATCACTAAATCATTTTGTGATATCACTAAATCGAATTAGTGATATCACTAAATCATTTTGTGATATCACTAAATATGAAAACGGCATATCAGCCCATTTCATTACCTGATTTAGTGATATCACTAAATCGAATAAGTGATATCACTAAATCGAATAAGTGATATCACTAAATCGACAACATTTAGCGATATCATTAAATCGAATTATTGATATCATAAAATCATTTTGTGATATCACAAAATCGAATTAGTGATATCACTAAATCATTTTGTGATATCACCAAATTGAGTGAATTAGTGACATCACAAATTCGATTTAATGATATCACTAAATCATCCGATTCCATGCAGTGGCGCGACACGGCCATCGCTGTACATATCACAAAATCAATTTTGCGAAATCATAGAATAGTCGGAATTAAATGATATCATAAAATCAATTTGTGATATCACTAAATCGATTTAGTGATATCACTAAATCATTTTGTGATATCCCTGAATTCATTTAGTGATATCATTAAATCCAAGTGATTATACATATCAATAATTTGATTTTATGATATCACAAAATATTTTATGATATCACAAATTATTTATTGATATCACAAAATAGTAACTTCCACACGAATTATTGATAGACGAAATGATTTAGTGATATCACTAATTCGATTTAATGATATCATTAAATCATTTTATGACATCACTAAATGGATTTTGTGATATCACTATATAGAATGGAATTAGTGATATCATAAATTCGATTTAATGATATCATTAATTCATTTAATGATATCATTAATTCATTTAATTATATCATTAAATAAGGAATAAATAGAGGGATGGCGCCCCATATATGTTTGCCTCTTGTGTATGCATTGCTCCAAAGAAAGAGTCTAGCATGTTATGAGGGTCTGTTCAACGTACTAGCAGAAGCTGGCTGTGATCCTACAACAGTGACTGTAGATTTCGAAAGGAGTGTTAAACTTGCACTTCATTCTATGTTTGGAGCACATGTGAATATTCAATATTGTTTTAATCACCTCGCGCAGTGTGTCTGGAGGAAACTTCAGGCACCAGGCCTTGCAACTTTTTATGAGACAGACAATAACTTCCTCCTCTATTGTGGACAAATAGATTTATTAGCATTCCTACCTGTTTCTGGAGTTCAAGAGGGTATGAATTACCTGAAAGACAGAATGCCCTAGAAAGCAGAATCCCTTATTCAGTACTTTGATAGCACATATGTCAGTGGTCACCTCTGTGAGCGGGCAGATAGAGAGGTTAATGGCATACAAACTGTAAGATTAAGACGTATACCACAAAACTGGAATATGCTTGATGTTACTCTTGCTAATCAACCACGTACAAACAATATTTCAGAAGGCTGGTCACAGCCATCCTAGCATCTGGAAATTAATTGAGTGTCTGCAGGGCGAGTGTGTACGTGTTACGGGCATTTTGTTGCAATCTGAGCGTGGTATCAGACCGAAGAAGAGAACAAAAAAGGTATATGCAGAATTGAAAGCACAACTTCGTATGTTAACACAAGTGTGTGTCGTAAAACCATCCCTGACAGAGGGTCGTTAATGTACCATGACGCCCGAAAAGGAATATGTATCTGTATAAGTTACGGTGTAGGACCATTTGGCATAGAGACACCGGGTGGGGAGCCGTTAGTGGCTTTTCGAGAGGGCAGATTGGAAGCCCGCTACTGTTTGCGCATGCACTATATTGTTGCCTAAGTGGTTCCAATCAACAGCGGTGCGCATGAAAAATGAGTTCTGATATTCTATGGTTTTAGCAGTTCCAACTATGTATGCTCTTGTATTTTTTGATGTGTGTCCATCAATGATGTTTTGAGTGACACAATCAGTATATATTTTGCTTTTAATTTGCCTTTTGTTTTGCTTTTGAAGGAATTATTTTTTTTTTGGAGAGGGGGGGGGGGAGGGGTGGCTGGCACAGACCTCTCAATAATCTTGTAGAATTGGGTAAGCCTTTTGTGTCTGCGCCTAACATGGAGGGCATCCAGTTCTAGTTTGGTGAGCATTTTTGTGGAGGTGCCCTCATCCCTTGAGCGATAGTCACCCGTGAAGAACCTGGCTGCTTTTCTTTGCACCCGTGCCAGTTTGTCTATATCCTTTTGAAGATAAGGGGCCCATACTGTTGATGCATATTCAATCACTGACTTAACCATTGCAATGTATGCTGGATTTTGCAGTTCTCTGGGCAAAATTTTAAATTTCTTCTCAAGAAGCCAATGGTCGAATTGGCTTTACTTACAATTTTAGATATGTGGAAATCCCACTTCAGGTCCTGAGATAATATCACCCCCAGGTATGGTGATTGAGAGACTTGTTTTAAAACTTGGTTGTCTAAGGTGTAGAAATGGGGTGACTTTTCGTCTGTGGACATGAGATAGCATTTCTTTGCGTTAAATTTCATGCCCCAATTTGAAGCCCATTCCTCCAGTTTAATCAGGTCATTTTGGAGGATGCTGTGATCAGCCTGAGATTTCATTGGACGATATAGCAGGCAGTCATCAGCAAATCGTCTTACTTGGGAATTTACTGAATGGTAGACTGTCATTGATGTGGCACAGGAAGAGTATGGGGCCTAGGACCGTACCCTGTGGTACACCGGACTCAATTGGGACCGACGTGGAGCCTTCACCGTCAATAACTACCCGCATGTGTCGTTTCGTGAGGAATGTGGTAAGCCAATGATGGATGGAGCCTTTGGTGCCATAGTGTTGGAGTTTGTATAAGAGGCGCTTCTGTGGTACTGTGTCAAAGGCTTTTGAGAAATCGAGTATGATTATATCATTTTGTATGTTATGTTCGTGGTGTATAAAGAAGTCCTGCATTGTTGTAAGTAACGGAGTCTCACATGAAAACCCTGATCTAAAGCCGTGATTGAGATTTGTAAGGGTGCCTGTTGATTCCTAGTGAGTTAATAGATGTTTACAAATGATGTGTTCCAAAAGTTTACGAGCACTCTTTTAGTATTTGATTTGGAATATTATCGGGCCCGGTAGCTTTGGATGTGTTTAGTGATCTTAGCAGCTTTTCAACACCGTTTGTTGTTATTGTGATTTTGTTAATACTCCTCGTCTCCAGTCCAGCCATGGTTGGCAGCTGTGATTTATGATCTTTAGTAAAAACAGACTTGAATTATTCAAGTAGCACTTCAACCTTATTTGTTGAGTCATTTACAAGCTTCCCCTGTTTTTTCTATGGTGGTACACCTATACGGTCTTGTTTTTTTTACTTAATGTACTTCCAAAAAGGAATTGAGTTTCGGTTTTCGAGGGCTTTATTTATGCATCCATTTATGTATGTTATTTCTGCTAATTTATATTCCTTTTTACACTGTTTTTGGAATGCTTTGAAATCATTCCACTGTCCAGAATTCTTGGCCATGTTATATAGTCTAGCTTTCCTTTTGGACATTTTCCTGAGGTGCTTATTAAACCAGGGTAGTGAGGTATTTGGCCTAGTAGTTTTAGGTGGTATGTTTTCAGACATTGAGGCATTAATCTGTTCTTTGAATGTATCACACAGTAGATTTATACCTTGCGTGTGTGCATTTACAATAATTGTTTTACCAAGTTGTTTCATATCCTCTTTAATTTTCTCCCAGTTCGCCTTCTTATAGATGAACATTTTTCGAGGCTTTACTTTGTTATATTGTAGGGCTTGGTCAAGATCTGTTACAACCATTGCATGGTCACTAATCCCAGGGATGCTAGAAGATGACTTAACCAGGGGTGGGTTATTTGTAAAGACCAGGTCAAGGATGTCATCTAATCTGGTTGGCTCTTTATGGACTTGTGTCAGGTCGTAATCGGTCATTAGATCAAGTAGGGCGAGTTGGACTTCCCTGTCTTGTGCCCCGATTTGACAATGTGTGCTTCCCAGTCAATGTCAGGGCAGTTGAAATCTCCTGCAATTATAATATTATGGTCTCTTAACTTGGGTGCTAATTTCTCTAAAGATGCTGTAAGTTTTTTTTATGTCAGTCATCCTTCTATGGGGCATATAAAATGTTGCTACATATAGGTCCCGTTTATTTGTTAGTGTAATCTTGGTCCATTCAATCTCGCAGTCTGTAATTAGGTTTACTTCCTCAGTTGCTGTTCTATGTATAGTGCAATTGTCCGGGAAAACTTCACATGATAATATGGCATATTTAGATGGCACGTTTCCAGGTGTTATCCCTCTAAGCCAAGATTCAGTACCACAGATAATATCTAGTTTGATGTAGTGTATGGCCACTTTGAATTATGACTGATGTTCTTTTACACTACGACAGTTTATAGTAAGTATCCGGAGATTTGATGATGGCGGTATGTGTTTTGTGTTATTTTTTTGTGGTTGATTTTGTCCTTGATAATTGCGATAAGGACTGATGGCTTTTTGAATGATGTGGGCTGCTCGTAAAAAGTGGGTTGAAATTTGTGTCTGAGAAGACAGAATCTATTGTATCATTAACATTTTCAAGGGGGTTGAACATGTTAGTTATGTGGAGCCGGTAGCTATTGAAGGTTAAGGTATCCAGGTTTTGGGTATTGCATTTGCAGCAGTGCCAGATTACTTGGCTCTTTTCAAGTTTTTCTAACTCTTTTGAGCTACTTTCCTCACAGGATTTATGAAACCAGATGTTACAGTTATCACAGCATATGACTTGGTCAGACCAGTTTACTGGGTACTCACAGAGACCACAAGGAAATACCGAAGCTTGGCGTGGACCAGGGTTTGTTTCGATGTCACCTGATACACATAGTAGTAAAAGTGAAATGTTAGTATTTTTTATAAATATCCTTTTCTGGGCTAGGAGTTGATGTATATACCTAGATTTTGTTTGTAATGAGGTGATACAGCTAAGTGTGGTATTTAGTATGATCTTATCTGCTTTCCAGTGTTTATAATTGTTTAGTATCACTAATGACATAAGTATTAACGATTGGAGGTAAATAATGCGTAGTCTTTCACATTTACGACTCATGGTAATCTATTTTCTTGGGTTCCTAAGTTGCCCGATCTGGTATTATAGTTATAGATATATATATGTGTACATGCAATACGGTAGCTCTAAATTAGTTTAGCATGGAGTAGCCCAGGCTCAACCAAGAGTGTCATGAGCTGCGTAAAGTGTTATGGTAGTAGATAATGTTCTGAATTGTAGTAAGTAGTGTTTTGTGATCAGTTTCTTGGGTGTTAAGCCACACCGGTTCTGATGCTTACCAGGGTGACTTAGTTTAGCATGGAGAAGCCCATGCTCACCAGTACTCTGGGGCAGTCATACCCAGCAGTCTCTCCTTGTCTGCGTTAAAATTCTTTTATACCAAGCTTTTGCAAGTAGGGGGTCAGGGTGCAGGCCGTCTACATACAGCTTGAAATTGTAGTGTTTATTTGTAATTCTATTAGCCCCTCTTCGTACCCTACGGTAGACTACCAAGTCTATCGTGAAAGATGGTGAGTGGCAGTTGTTCCATGCATTTATTTCCTTGATGGCATTATTCAATGTGGCAACATGTTCTTGTAACTTTTTGTCTTGTTCTTCAAATACTGACGTGTCTTTATGGCCTTTTATGGCATTCCAGTGCTGGATGGAGTAGACTGGTGTTTCTAAGAATGTTATTTTGACCTTGTCGTTTGAAGTTTGGAGCTCATCGATCTTGTTTATATGCGTGAGGAGGTAGTCGATTTCCTCATCTGTATGCGAAGTCAGTGCAATGTACTGCTTATTTTTGGATGTTAGGTTGCATGTTCCTACCCAGATGTATATCCAAATTTTCTTGTGTTTATTTTCTTCGATTGTGTTTATAACATGCTTCAGTGAATCCTCAATTTTTAGGCCCGGTCTGCATATCCAGGAGATGTCGTGTTCAGTCTGTGTATTGCTGTATCGTTTGACCCAATTTCCCTTGCTGTCGGTGATTAGGAAAGACGTGTAGATTTTTGAAACGTTTCGGAAATTGTCTGGTACATTTAAGTATTTTAGGATTTTGTTTACTTACATTAAAGAATGATTACAATTTAGAAAACAAAAAAGTTCAGGTTTCAATATGGCGGCCCACAGTGAGCCACGTTGTGGAGATTTTTGGGGGGAAGTGCCAGCCAAAGTTTTAATTTAGAAGCATGTCGGAACTGAAAATGGGGAAAAACGAAATCTGTGGGGTGTTTCTAACATGTTTAACCAAAAATAATGAGAAAAAGTTTATCCAAAACTTGATTTAAAAGGGATATAGAGAAATTTTTGTCCGCTATTGATTTTTCCGGCCGGCATCCGCGCATTACTATTATTACCACTTACCAAAGAACGCCATTTCAAGCCACTGCAGACATTTTTGATTTAGAAATAGAAGAACGCCATTTCAAGCCACTGAGACATTTTTGATTTATAAATAAAAGAATCGGATTGTCGTCTGTTTATTTACAAACAAAGGTCAAAGTTAGGTACAATTTATTTGGATGAAGTCAAAAACAGGATTGCTGGAATTAGGCTGAAGCGCTTTAACTACAAACTCACGCCGTTATTTACAAAATGAGATTATTTATCGTATCAATACTCACCACCACTTTTAAATCCTAAATGAAGTTAATAATCCGAAATAAATCATGGTTTAATCCGTTTTGTTGGAATAAATGAACAAAATTTCGACCACATTAGTGTCATTTTTCCAGAACATAAATTACCCACAAACCCACAATTCTGGGCTAGCGGGCCGTTTTCATTATTAACGCTAGTTTTGAGGGCTGTTATTGGGTCTTATCGTCCACCTCAGATCATTTTAATAACCCAAGGGGCGCCCTATAAAGTGGTAATAATATAACAATAACATGATTTTGGAGGGCATTATGGTTCATTTGCGGCCCTGCAGCAATGATGAACAGCCCTTGGGCTTATTAACGGCCCTCGACGAAATCGAGGGCCGTTAATAAGCCCAAGGGCTGTTCATCATTGCTGCAGGGCCGCTAATGAATCATGATGCCTGACAACAATTATGTTATTACTATTATTATCACTCCCTGTTACAGCTAACCACACGAGGGAATTGCTGGAAGAAATAATCAGTAAGTCGGTTCGATATTTCTGTTTCGATCGCGCGTTCGACTTCCGTTCGGAAATACAAAGGGACTTCATCCGAATGGGAGTAATTCATTAGACCATGGAATCTAAAAATAGCCGGGCCGCGGGCCGCTAATGGCTATTTATACCATTATCCGCCCGCGGTCCGGCTTCGTCGAATGACGTCCCTGAAATTATGGATTTTAACAGCCCTCCAAAATCATGTTATTGTTATAGTAACTTTAGGTTTAGTGGTAATAATAAATGAAAGAACATGCCGCAGAGTTTATACATTAGGAGTGGAAGTTATAGGCCCTATTAATTTATAAATTGGATGTTTAATATAATAATTTATTTAATAATTTGTTTATGCAAAGAATATTATTTGGGGTGACAAAAACTCTAGGTGGTGATATAGCCGGGTGGCGAAAAGGCCGACTGGCGGAAACGCCAGATACCAATCGACACCCTAACATTAATTATAAGTAAGGCCAAAGTTCTACACTTAGCCCTTGAAATTGAATCACTGCTTAATTGGTTACTTCTTCACGTCCATTTTTTGAAGGAGAGTGAATAGAGCGGATAATAGAAATCGGAAAAAGATTTCATATCCGATTCTATGGTGCGGATGGGTGGATTGCCTATCTTGAACGTCTACGCCATGCGAACTGGCGATTTGTGTACCAATGACAAAGAACACCTGTCCACATCATATTCCTTGACTTTCGCGGGTTCTTTGGTAAGTAGCCAATCATATTACAAGACGAATCGAAATAATCGTCATTTCCTGTTTGGAAACCGGCCACGCCCATGTACCATGCGGTTGTGTTATTGTTATTTTTCGAACCTGCAAAACAAAGAGAGTGTTAAACAATTGCTGAAATTGAACACCGAAGGAATCATCAACCGCCATATACAAAGTGGAAAAACTTATCTTTTTATGAAGCGGATTTACAGCCGGATAAAATACAACGAAAGTTGTCATTTCTCGGGAAATAATTAACTTCCAAGAAACTATTTCAGCATCTCCACAGCTGTTCGTTGAGACTTTGACTTTGTCACGCCCTTTTACAAGCGCCAAGAAATTCGTTGCAAGAAATGGAATCGGATGAGATACAAATTTATGACACAGAGACGAGATTTGCCGCAGAGTGTCTCCTTTATATGTCAAAGTCTTTCATTTCTGGGAACTGCCAAAAATATTCACAAATAGAAGAGGAGTATTTAACAGATCGCGACAGTACAGGTGTTTCGGACGACCTCTCCGTAACCGACGAAAGAACAAATACCGTCTCATTAAGATTGGCTAATCCTGAAAAATCTAAAAGGCACGTCAGTCACTTTGAAAGAACAAAATGTATCTGCGATCACGATTCGAAAGAAAACGACAGATCGATTGCAAGACGACAGAAAACTAAAAAACAGAGAACGGCCACGCCCACCCATTGTCGCGATAGTTTTAGTGATGTAAACATTTCTGATCTGACTGAATTTACCCAGAAAAGATTACATCAGTGTCATTTCCTGGGTTGTGGGAAGACATACGGAAAGAGTTCTCACTTGAAAGCACATTTACGTGCTCACACAGGTAGAGCATTCCCTTTTTACTCCTTTTCTTTGTACTTTTGAAGCCGGGAAATGGCATGGCCAACGTGGTTTACTTTCCAAATAAGAAAATACTCTACTATACATCCAATGAGCTTACCCAAACACCCCACCCCACATCTCCCTACCAAGCCAAAAGAAAAAAAAACAAAAATCCCTCCCCATCCCCCAAAAAGAAAAACCTACATAAAAAAAGCCAAAAAACAAAAACTAATAATAAAAACAACCAGAAACAAAACAAAAAACCCCAGCAACATACCAGAACTTAGTGGGCTTACCGGCAATGGTGGATTAGCTTTGTACGCCAAAGCAAGAGGGAACCTGTAAGGGGATAGGCATTTGCTGATTAGTGTCATTTTTACACTGACTGTTTCGTACATATATGAAAGGACGTTTCAACATCCCTACACACAGCTTACTGCTCCTTCCAAAGAGTTATCCAAGAGAGCAATCTTTTATTCATAACTGATGTTTGAGTCGCTGAGTGTGAAGGACCATGACACTGCAAATGGAGAGTGGAGTACCACTAAAACACCCAGAGGCAGTGGAACCAGGGGGCACAGGGGACACATGCCCCTCCACTTTTTTCCACAGACCTGTTGTGCGATTACACAATGAGTTAAATGGGTGCATTTGGCCAAAGTATTCCACTTTGGGTCGCTTCAGTCCGTTTCTTCAATTTCAACCATCCGAAGGCCAGCCTTTGGGTTGCAAGATGATTGAAGTAGAAGAAAAGGACAGGATAGTGACCACACCGCGACATGCTCATCAAAAGGAGGATCTATAGTGTGTCATGGTATATTTACCAAAAAATGATCGTAACTTTTCTCCCACTGGACCGTACCATATTAACATTGCAGATGGTGTCTTGTTCCACTCAAGGGATGATGTGATATCCATGGGAAAATATCTCTAAATTGAATAACCCTGTTAATTATAACCCCACAAAAGAAGTTAAGGGGGGTATATAGGAATCACTTTGTCTGTCCAACCGTCCATCCATCCATCAGTCTGTGCAAGTCGTGTCCGACTCAGAACTTTTGATGGCCCTGAAGGATATTAATGATACTTGGAATTAATGTTGCCCACCACCAGTGGGTGTGTTGCGGTTAAGATCGGAATGCCTGTCTACAAAGTCAAGGTCACAGACTTAGTTCAAGTTCACATACCCTCAAATCCAACTATAACAAGTTGTCTCTGGCTCAGAACTTTTGACAGACTTGAAGGATATTAATGATACTAAGTATTAATGTTACCCACCACTAGAGGGTGTGTCGCAAATAAGGTTGGTTGGTTGCCTGTCAATAAGGTCAAGGTCACAGACTTCACTTTACATACCCCCACATCCAAATCCAACTATGACAAGTCATGTCTGGCTCAGAACTGTTTACAGACTCAGGCCTGGAAATAAGGAATGAGTTTGTAACCTGTAATTGATTGTCATAACCTTTTAAAGTTATGCGGCGACCAATGGTCGTCAGTACAATAGGCCATGATTCGGCCTGTCTTTGGAAAATTTTGAATTCCTGGGTTCAAAAAACACCATTTCCTTGCATCTAAGTGCCACGGTGGGCCGTATTTTATCTAAATTTCCAGACACAAAATTTTGATGGTGGTGCCACTTGTGAATGCATGAAATGTTTCCCTGACGTAATTCCAATATTATAATCAACCCTGGGTGATTGTGTGTGATCATTGATAATTTGTTTCAACATTGGTGAAACATTACATTCAGGCATATCAAGGGAGCCAACTATCACACTTAGACAACAGACCATCGAGCAGAGCAGTTTGCCATTCCCGAAATGAAAATGAGAAAAGAGCCATTTCAAATGATTAATTGAATGGATTTCTTCGCATTTGTCAGAAGCATTTCCCATAGAAAGCTCTTTCAGGTGATGGGTCTGGACCATAAAGTTTGTTAGGTGTTTGATCACTGTTTCGAGTTGAGGTTCTTGACACAACAGTGAAGCGATGATCTTTTTTTTGTTCCGTTTGTGGTAAAATGCAATCGCGAATGCTTCAGAGGTTACGTTTTTTTAAATCGTCGTAACCTTCCCTTAAACTGAACGACCGTTCGCGACTTATTTCCAGGCTTGTAGACTTGAAGGCTATTAGTGATACTTGGTGTTATTACTATCAGAGTTTGTGTCGCATGGGGTATTCTTGGTCCCAAGTTGGGACAGGCCACATCTAGTTGAATAGAACTTCCAAACACAAAACCATTTACCATGCCTTTAGTACAAATTTGACCTGTTAATTACATATGGATTATAGAGTAAATTCCTATTAATTGAATTAGAAATCTTGTAAGATGTTGAGAAGTTATCATGATAATCACAGAATTCCCCTTGTTTATAGACCTATTTGGCCTCACTACATCCAGTACAGACATTTAATCTATTATCTTGCTGGACAGAACTCCATGAGCTTGAAAAAGAATAGACATTTATGTCAGTCTGGGAAATGTCCTGAAAAATGCAAAGTATGGAAAAAATTGTCAGTTGAGACTTCAGGGTATTGGAATTTAAATTACTCGAAATTAAAAAAAAACAACCCTTAAAATTGCTAGCAATTTAATTGCCTCCCTGTGGGAATCCTGGGAAGTGAAGCAATGCTTCTGTAATGTTTTACTTGTAAAATAGGACCCGATCACCAATACCTTGTATGAAAATTCTCTAAAGTTGGCAACACAGATATAAACTGTTGCCTACTTTTGACTTAATAACAGTGTTGCTGTCATATAGACAAGGATGCTGAAATTGACATTGAACACCAACAAATAAATTATTTAAGAGTTTTTGTCTTAAATTGTCTATCTAAACTAGCTGATTTACTGAACATGACTATGAAGTCATTACTTTCAAAGGTCACCAGAAGCATGGTGCAGAGGGGTGGAGGAGGGGGTGGGGTGGGGTGGGCATCTGTCTCCCTTGCTGAGGCAAGGGGGCAGAATATGCACTTTTTCACCAAACATGCACCAGTGGAAAAGACTTTACTTTCTTGGTACTGTAACTGAGAAACTCTTCGTTTCTAATGTATTTTATGTGTGCCAGTGTCTATGCCAAAGGGGTGGGGTGGAGTGTATCAGGTACATGTATAATAACAGAGTTTGGAAGATATTCACCTAACAATGAAGCTATATAATTACAATCAGCAGGGTGGTTTGTAAAATTTTATATTGTCCCTTGAGTCAAGTTGAGTGGAACAAGATACCATCTGCAATATCTTAGCATTGCAGATGGCACCTTGCTCCTGTCAAGTGCAGTATATATATTGTCAATACAATTGAGCATCACATTATAATTTATGATACATTGTAAACTCCTTGTCTTAACTCATACCCAGAGTCGAGTGCCCTTTTTAATACCCCTGCCCCCTGCCCTTGGATACTTCCAATGTCCTTGTTGCCTTCTTGCAAATGTTACCTCATGTTGCTGTTTTTGTCTTAATATTTCAATAGTCAGATTTTTGTCATTTTGAAGGATGTGTAAGGAAAATGGACTGGCATATCTGGAAAAAGTATGTAATTTTTTATTTGAATAAAAAATTGTGTGATATGTTGAGAGATAACCTTGACAGCCACCAAATCCCCTTGTTTGTAAACCTACATGTATATGGTCTCAGGAGCCAGTACATCCAGTTCAGTCATTTAATCTATTATATCTTGTTTCACAGAGATCCATGAGCAGCTCATGATGAGCTTTGTCTAACATTTACAAGATATAATAGAATAAATGCTCAGTTTATATGTAGAATACAGGAAAGTGACCATATCTCTGTTAATTAAATACACTTAAATGAATAATTCTCACTTTCAAACTGATTATTCAATTTGTAAGACAAACAACAGGTTCTTTTTCAACCATTAAAGGCCTAATTCTGACTTTGATAACTTTTTTCTGCAACAAAACAGGTGCCCCAACAGGTTGTTTTAAGACTCTTGCAAGTTATAGTCTAAGAACTTTTTTGGTCCTTTCTAGACGAGCCTTGGCAGCCACCATAAGAAGCCCAAACTTGCCTTGACACAACTGGAGTGCCACAGAATGTAAAAAGTTGAAGTGTGGCAAAAGTGCATTAATATCACCAGGACTTTAAGGACAAATGTTATAAGAACAGTTTAATAGAGATTACAGAGACTGGATTGATCAACCTTGATTTCATGTGACTGTTTGTAATAAAAACTTACTACATGTAGTAGCTTCTGTATTAATGTTCTCAGTTCAGTTTGAAGGTAATATTTTTTATTCTTGGTGTGTTCCCTCTCATCCAAAAGAAATTCCCAATTCCATCCTTCATGACAAGCCCTGGTAATTCACCCTCAGCAATCAGCAGTGCCAAAGAAAATGCTGAGGAAACGAAAAATATCCACAGCAAAAATACTGCTGAGGATGGCTTCTGCAGAAAGCCTTGTAGTGGCAGAAATTGCATAACTTCCAGGTTACACAAGAAATCAAACCATGTGGGTTGCACTGTGCTGTATTGCTTATCTTACAGTTTACAAAACAAGTTGCAGCATAACCACTAGAAACCATGTGTTCTGCTTTTTCTATGTTGATAACACCAGAACATCAGTTTCTGGAAAGCTCTTACAGAGCTTTCCAGAAACTGATGTCAGGTTCTAGTGTTATCAACATAGAAAGAGCAGTGAGATACTTAGTTTGTGGTTGTGCTGCATCTTATTTTCTCTCAATACATATTTAGCAAGTCACCGTCTTACTTCCAAGATTTTTTCTCAGCATTCAAATGGTTCATGATATTGGCATGATCTAATTAAGTGAAAGATTCTACACACTGTGTGTGATTATATACACATGTATCTCGAACTACTTTCACATTTTAAAGTTACTTGAAAGTTTTCACTTCACCGCATACTACATATATATGGCAGTTGAGACTACGCACTGCACCCTGATGATTTTTGCATTGCATAGCAGCACCAGTTTTCCACAGCAATTTTTTTACCGAGGAAACAAGGATGAATTACCACGACTGCATGACACTACTTTTCCCTATTGCATGGGCTACAGACCCTTACCCATATCCAAAAAGGGTAATTTTTGTGATCAGATCACAGATGGATTATGACATGTTTACACCACTGGGTATCGGATTTCATAAATAAAACTTTGCATTTTCAAAACCAAATCCATCGAAACCAAACGAAAGTAGAATCTCAGATTCCATGTTCTCATATTTATTTTTCTCACATGAGATTCTGGTGTTGCGGTAAAGTATGTGGATAGTGAATTTTGACTGATCAAAATTCTCAGTCCACTTTTTTGATCATGGTACTGTGGATAGATTTCAGTGATTCTTCTGCCCTCTTTGGAAAAGGGTCCGGGGCACTTGTCATTGGAAAAATGCACATCATGGATACTCCAATTGGGAATTTGTTTTTAGGGGAAAAGAAACACACAAAGAATAAGACATATTACAGTACGTGGAGAGCGTATTATCACTAAATCACCCGACGAGTGGAGATTCCACCAAAGCAATAATTGCAAATTTGTTGCAAAGCATAACCAGCACAAGCCAAAGTTTCAGCCAATGGACCTCCGGGTTAAACCTGGAGGTCCATTGGCTGAAACATTGCTTGTGTTTTTTGTCGATATGTACACAATTTGAAAGTTATAGCTTGGGTGATAACTCCACTCTGTTGGTGATTTAGTTACAATCCACTCTCCGCGTACTCTACATTCGAATTGAACTAATAAATACAGAAGCTGCTACATGCATTAAGTTTAACTCTTAACCTGCTGAGTATTTTCTAGATATTTTTCATCAAATCTAGTCTAGATTTGATGAAAAAGTAATCTGTAACACAAGAAATTACTGGTGAAAAAATCCATTCAGTTTACATGGGGAATATATGATTAAATGTGCCCAGCTTATACATGTACTTATTTCAGTAACAAGAAAAACCCCATGCTAGGCAGGAATATCTGCCAGCAGCATGCAAAGTCTGTATACCGTATTTACTCTATATATATTGGGACACTCTATGATTTGGGACACACATTTTTTCCAGAAAACTATATTTTTTTTATGCTCCAAAGTTTGGGACATTCAGGAGATTTGTTTCCAGTTGGCCCGTCGCTAGTAGCAGACGACACTCCTAAAAAAAAATTCTTGAGTAACTAAAAAATTTCCATTTTTTGCTTCCAAAACATAGCTTATGATCCCTCATTGAAACGAGCGCATTACAATTACAAGGAGGGATCATAAGCTATGTTTTGGAAACAAAAAATGAAAATCTAAAAAAAAATTGGACGGCGATTTCCGTATATAGTGATGGAAAACGAATCACACACAACTTTATTCAGCATTAAATCAAGACCAGGCTGTGTTCTTTCCCTATTTTCTAAGAATTGGGACACCTGTGAAAATAATTATTTTTAGCTGTCCCAATACATAGAGTAAATACGGTACTACATGTATGTCTTTGCAGTTGTTTCTAAGCAAGTCTTTACTGCCTATATACAATGTACATGTAGGTAGCCAAGACATGCATATAGAAACAACTGACACAGATGTGACAACCATTACTTATTCCCAGTTCCTTATTTGACATTTGTTATCAACCAATTCTGTCTGTTGATAACGAATGTCAAACAAGAAACTGGGAATAAGTAATGGTTGTTACATCCCCACAACTGACAAAGTTCTCATAATCAGGGTTTCCACTCAAATGAAAAGTCCTTGAATTTTGGATACTTCCTTGAAAGGTGATTGAATTTGTTTCTATCTCTGAAAACTTATCCACCACCTCCCTTGAAAAGTAGTTAAATTCAGTTTACTGAAACTCTGGAGATGAGAAGTTTCATAACAGCCCACTCCATATGCTTGCAGTGTCACAAAAATGGTCAGGAACCACTAGAGCTGTAGGTTTTTAAATTTCTTGTTCGGTTTCGGTTTTTCAGGTGGGGTAAAACCTCAGTTCGGTTCGGTTTTCGGTTTGTTCATGAGGCCAAATAAAATTCAATAAAACTCATTCTTATGTCCGGAATCATAACTGAATGGCAGTGAAATTGAATGAAACTCAATGAATGCCCGAAATAAGCTATAATACATGAAGAATCAGGAAGGCCAATATAATAATTACCTAAATATACAGAACTTTTATTGTGCTTGGCCATTTTTCGAGGTTTGACACCTACACGCAACTTGAGGAAAGCTGCAAATGCAACTAAACTGAAATGTTGGAAATTCACAGAATGTAGCCTTCCCAGAGTAGTGAGATTACCCAGACACTGCCATTGCAGTGTCTGGGTACTCTCGCTTCTCTGGGATGGCTACATTCTGTGAATTTCTGCAGCAAGAGAGTATTTTAATAAAAAACGAAAAACCTTAGATTACGGGATGTCGACGGTTTCGGTTTTTAAAAAAAAACAACCTCGGTTCGGTTTTGGTTAACCTACAGCTCTAGGAGCTACATCTCTCTGCTATGCTTTATCACTGCAGATGGCACCTTGTTGCACTTAAGGTACATTACATGTATATATCCAGCTAGTTGGGTTTTCCAGAAATCAGGTCCTCGAGGCAGAAATTCTTTTGTGTTGTTCGTGGTAAAGTACATGTAAGTTCATATGAAAATTACAATAGTCCTTGAAAATCATAGTCTGAGTCCTTGAAAAGTGCTTCAATAGCACTTGAATTTGATTATCAAAAATTAGTGGGAACCCCGATAATGTAATTTGTAAATGTACGTATCTAAAGACTGCATGTTGGGGGGACCTGTTTTGTCGCAGGAAAATTGATCAAAGTCAGAATTAGGCCTTTTAGGGTCATTTGCATTTAAATTCATATGCTTTCTTGGCCTCATTGGTAATTATTAGTTTTCTGAATGCTTATGGATGCCCAATTCAGGACACCAATTGTGAAATAAATGTTTGTAAGAGTGGTGACTGATTTTGGGATATTTTTGCTTTGGAACTGGGAGAAATCATACCCAAATGCCATTGGGAAAGGGTCCCATACATGTATTTGCCCCCCAGAAGACCCCCAAAAGAATTGCTGGGTATCCACTCCGCGGGAGCCAAACATGACCCATGAAAGAGTAGAGAAGATTACCAGGGTAGTGGCATTGGCAGCAAAAGTTACATTTTGATTTCATTTATTGAAGCTGCATCATACATTTAAGTTCCATGTTGTATTTTTGTTTTCAAGGTGAACGCCCATTTGAATGCAAGTGGTCAGGCTGCGGGAAGAGATTTGCCAGATCTGATGAGTTAGCTCGACACATGAGGACCCATACAGGTATTTATTCCATTTAGTGAAGAATGAACTCAGTTCCATAAATTTTTAACATAACACAACTAGTAAAAGAATGTTTAAAAATATTTCCTGAAAAGAGCAGAGCAGCTTCTTCCATCTTAACTGGTCGTGTGCCAAATTATTTTTCCAGGTTGATTTGAAACATAGGTATTTTTTTCAAAGATGCCTTCTACCAGCAAGATTAGCCTTAGTTTAGAAGGACTTTGTTCATAAATATTTGTTTTGCTACAATTTATTGGGGAGTGCCGATAGGTATAAGTTGTAATCAAACAATTTTATATAAAGAAAATTTTCTACTGCTGAGCAAACATCAAGCTAATGCATACAGTTTAAAAAAACTTTAAAAAAAAGTAGAGCCATGATAGTCCCTTCTAGTACTCAACCAGTTAATGACATGTGCCCCACCCCCTCTCATGTGACATTTGTTTCCAAAACAAATCACACATGGAACATTAGCAGTGCATAACCCATGGTAAAAAATTGGCTGCCTCAATGTTAAATAAATCAGTGGGGAGCATGGTGGCTCAGTGGTTACAGCTTATTGGACTTGAAACCTAAAGGTCCACGGTTCTATCCCTGCCAGGGGTAACTGCCTTGTGTCCTTGGGCAAGGCACTTAATCCTGAATATTCACATGGTGACACAGTGGCGCTGTGTACTAAAGTGTACTGCACATCAATGGTGAACTTGTCTTCAACCAATGCTAACCCTGCTTGTGTGGAGTTAGTATTTTGAGGAGTCTGGTAGTTGCAAACCATTGCTCAGTGGTTCTCTCCGAGTACTCTGGCTTCCTCAACTTGTAAAATGTCCAATGCGAGGAAAACCTGACTGTTGAAAGAGTCATTGAACCCCAGTAAATAAATAAATAAATAAATCAGTATTGGTATATTAACTCTTAACCCACTAAGTAGTTTTAACTCTTAACCCCCTGAGTATTATCCAAGATATTTTTCACCAAATCTAGTCATGGCTGCTATGAAGCAGCCATGACTAGATTTGATGAAAAATTCATCTAAATTTAATTCAAGAAATTATTAGTGCAAAAATCCATTAATTTTTCAGGGGTGGAATTTGATTAAATGTTCCCCAATTAGACTTATTTCAGTGGCCAGAGAAATTCTGTCCCTGGCAGGAATATCCGCCAACAGCATGCAAGCAGTTAATGTATTTTTCGTCAAATCTAGTCATGGTTGCTGTAAAGCAGCCATGACTATATTTGCTGAAAATTCCATGAAAATTTGACTCAAGAAATCACTGGTCAAAAAGCTGATACAATTTACAATGACAGATGTGGTTAACCGTTTACCCAACGTAACTGCAAAACCGGCCAGGGCTATTCTCAAAAATCGCCAATTAATTTTCATTAGTTTTTGTCTCAAAAACATAGTGTTATGACCTCTCGTTGGCACGAGCCGTCTGCTTTTCATGTTGGGTAAAGGGTTAAACATGCTGATATTTTACTTATTTTATTGGCAAGAGATTTCCTGTCCTGGGCAGGAATATCCGCCAGCAGCATGCAAGGAGTTAAGTCTTTGATTTGACAATTTGTGTTAAAATTAACTTTTTTGGTCAAGTACATGTAGCAACTGTAATATAAATAATAAGGAAAATCTAAGTTTAACAAAATTTTAGGTGGATAACACAATGAAATGGGACTGCACATAGTCTGAATCAAGTTGCGTATTTTCATTTCTTTGGAAAAGATAACAATGTGCTACCATTAACCCTTTACCCAACGAATCGCCCGCATCCGCCCGCGTAATATGCAAATTCAGCAGTTGAAAAAATATTATTTTTCAAAAAATTCAACAAAACCATATCATGTGACCCCTCATTGGAACGAGCTCGTTCCAACGAGGGGTCACATGATATGTTTTTTTGAAATTTTTTGAAAAAATTAAAAAAATAATATTTAAAATAATAAATTTTGATATCGTCTGCGTTGGGTAAAGGGTTAACAAAATCTAACATTGTAAACACATTGATATAAATAAAGAATTGTTAATACCAGTCATTTAGAAGTTTGCATAGTTGAGTAAGACGTTAGGAAACAAGTGAAATATGAGGCAGCTGATGGTAACCAATACTACCCAGCATCATTGTCTCAGCATTTTGATTCATACATTTAAAATTATTGTTCTGTAATTAAATGTCATTCGAAGGATGTCTTTAATATGGAAGGTGCTGTTTATTACAAAACAAAGAGGCCTCTGTACACTTTCTGGCAGCATCAGTCTTTCAGTAGATATTGCCATAGCATACCATACAATCATCGCAAGGATACAATACACTTGACTGTATTTACCATGAAGATACTGAGCATACATACTTTGTGTCTTAATTGAATAATGACTTTAATGTTAAGGTTCGTTGTATGGCGCATTGTTTACAGATACACACGCGACATCAGAATATATCAACATTGGAGAGAAACATCAAGGGAAGTAACTGAATTAAAAAATGAACTTGACAAACTGAAAACATGTTTGTGACAGTCATTTGGCTTACCTGTTGCGTATGAACCATCTACCATCAGAAAAAGAGTGTTTTTTAGTTTTTCTCCAACTTTAATTTCTTATTGTATTGTGATGCTTGCATCATTAAGTACTACAGACTAACGGCTGAACACATTTTATTTATACATTTACCCAGTGCAATGTTGTACAGCACCACAATTGAAGACCAGTGACTTTGATCAGCTGGGAATAGTGGCGATCTTGTGCCGATTGCAGATGGTAAAATCCATAATATCTCGGCTCTACAAAACCCTAAATATTCTGACATGCACTATACACATTTTTAATGGGGAAACATTATTGAAATAGCCAGATATCAAAGAGATTTTAATAGTCTGTGTTAAATATAGAATAACCAGAAACTGCCAGTTTTTAACTGCCGGTTGTCATAATCGGCTGGTCCCCCATGACCAGCCAGTTCCGATTGCAGATTCTGATTATCAGTTCATCACTATTCAAGAGTTATTGCCCTTGTTGGACATGGACTTTCTTGTCATTACATTTCAAAGAAAACTGTTCGAGATTTTTTTTTCTTCAAAATTTAAGATATACATGTACCTTTAGGCTTTTTGATGATAATATTAAGAATTGGATTGCATGTCTGGAAAAAAAGCTATTTGCAGGTCCTCAGAGGGTGAATTTGCTGATGTTATCCCAAACAGGGGCTAGAACCCCTCAATTTATCATCTAGGTACCTCTTTCTGTTTAGGCCTGAGACCTCGATTCAGACTGAGGTTCACAGAGGGTAAATTTAATAATGCTACCCTGCTGTGCAGGGTAGCATCACCAGATTCACCCCCAGGGGATTCATTGTACAGCTGACGGCTTGCTTATTTCCAGGCTTGATTATTGTGTCATACTACAAATAAAATTGTCATATTTTAGTTGATCTCATTGCTGAGGTTAGCAATTATAGCTAGGCTAATATCATGAATGGGATTGCTTACCAGCTGTGTCCAAGTATTTCTTCAAGTCAAGATAAGCTATTGTCATCATGCGTGCAGAAGTCTCTGTGAGTCTGTTAGTCTGTGAGCATTTCAGTCTCTAAGTCGGCGAGTCTGTTCACCTTTCCTTTAGCACAGGCTACACCCTGTAGTTCTTGTCCGATCATCATGATATTTCATGTGCAGGTTCGAGGTCATGTCTAGATGAAAACGTCCTCTTTTGGCCACGATCAGTTAACCTTGACGGGTACGTGAGGTCGCAATCCCAAAACCCAAAAACCTTTAGCACAGTCTACAGGTCATGTTTATGAAGGGATTTCATTGAAACTTGGTAGGATGACTTTGTATAAGCCTATAAGGTCTAGATGAGAACATCCTGTTTTGTTTGCTATCGTTCAACTATAATGTCTGCACAGGCCTGAAACCCCAAAACCTTAAGCATATTCTACAGATCGCATTTATGAAGGGATTTGATTGTAACTCAGTAGGATGACTCTGTATAATGTCTAGATGAGAATGTCTTATTTTGGTCAGGTTCAGTTAACCGTGATGGCCACAGGGGCATGTTACATGATTCCTTTAGCACATCTAGAGCTTGCATTTATGAGGGTATTTCATTGAATATTTGTAGCATGACTCAGTATAATGTCTAGATGAGAATGCCCTATTTTAGCCATGATCAGTCAACCGTGATGGCTGCACAGGCACATGACCTAGATTTGTTTAGCACAGTCTACATTTAATATTTATGAAGCAATTTTATTATAACTTGGAAGGGTATGATGTCTAGTTGAGACTGTCCTATTTTGATCAAGATCGGTCAGCCATTACCACTGCATCGTCACATGACCTAGATTACTTTAGCACTGCCTCCATGTTGTTTTTATGAAGGGATTTCATTGTAACCTGGTAGGATAGCTTGGTATCATATCCAGATGAGACTCTCATGTGACCTAGATTCCTTTAGCAAAAGTCTACGAGTTACATTTATGAAGAGATTTGATTGTAACTTGGTAGGATGACTCATTTTGAAATGATTTTACTGTAACCTAGTAACTTCAGTTAGCATACATTAACTGTGTGTGTGTGGGGGGGGAGGGGGGGGGGGAGGGGGGTCACATTAACCCAGGCCTCAATCCTTTAGAACAGTCTACCCCTCAAACTATTCTTACTGAAAACATAGCATATAGGGAACAGAAATTAACATATTCTCAATTATCACAATTCTTGTCTTATTTTATAATCCTTTCATAAACACTGAACATTATCCCTGATTGATTGATTTCTTTATTTTGCAGTACTTGTATACATGATACAAATAGAAATGATACATATGGTAGTAAAGAGTGTTTTAAGGATACAAAAAAAGATATGTAAATTAACAATCCAATATCAGTGTATACTGTAGGGAGACAACATAACCAGATTGGCTGTCTACCTGTTGTCTCCCAACCTTAAACCAGACTGTTTTACAATTATGTGCTTTTACCTAATGTGACTTACTCTCATGAATAAAGAACAGGGAAACAAATGGATAAGATGAGATAAAATGACTCAGTAGTCAGCTGAAACAATGGCACACCTCCTGGTGCAAGCATTTTTTTTTTTAAATACACACTAGGAAGAAACTACTAGAGACGCCGAGAGGTGCACATGGGGTGATCCAGACCAGTACTAGGAATATGTTGGATACTAATTTAGAAAATCAAACAGTTGCGTTAGAAGTAACATATTCTTACTTAGGTTTCTCATTGTGTCTTGTAACTATAAGAGTAAGGCTTACCATGCAAGGAGCCCATTATATGGGCATTTAGTAATGAGAAAACAACTGGGAACCCAAAGACACCGAACAACAAATATCCTTAGTCTATTAGATGGCAAAAAAGCATTGTGTCTCTCAAGCCAATATGGATTGTTGCAATCAACATTGTTGGGGTATGATGATGGAAAAATCTGTGTCTCTCCGTTATACGTCTGATGTTGTGGAAGAAAATCGAGGGATTTAGTTCACATTTTATTAAATTGAAGAAGTCCAGTTCTTCTGCTTGACCTACCTGTTGGGTTATGCTAAAATAGTTTTCAAAAGAATCGGGCAAATTTCCATGATACCAGTCAAATACAAATAAGCATGTCTGGAGTTTATGGAGGTCTTCAACTTTTAATATTCTGTTTTTGCAAAAGAGGGGGTCTCTATGTGCATTGTATCTCTTATAGTTTATAATGCGCAAGGATTGTTTCTGTAACAGCGTTAGCTTATGTACTGGTCGTGCAAAGTACTGACTGTGCATTTCCCCACACGTTTATTTCATACATTAAGTGAGTACGTACTTAGCTATAATAGAGGGTTTTGTGGCATCATGTGGAAGTATGGTTTTCACTTTATTAAGGGCAAAATTTGCTTGAGCTACTTTAGAACAAAGTGTTGAGATACATGATATTTATAGGATAAATTCCCGTTGATGTGGATTCCTAGGAATTTAATTGATTTGTCTGTACAATCTGAGCCTAACCTACTTATTTCCTGGCCATTTATTAAAATCTTTGGTATAGGTGTATGAAATGTAATATTTTTGGAGGGATCAATTAGAATGTATTTTGTTTTTATGGCATTTAAGGATAGCTGGTTCACGCAACACCAATTAAATAAATTCTCAAGCTCTCTGTTTAGGTAAGGAATGAATTGATTTGAGTCATGGCCTGAGGAGTGCACGGTAGTATCATCTGCAAATGATAGCAGATTCAGAGAAGTGGCATGCAGATATCATTGACATATCATAAAAACAATGTTGGACCAAGAATGGATTCTTGGGGGACCCTGTATATTATCGGGACCAAGTCGGATTGTTGACCACCATATTTAAAATATTGTTTTCTCCCCGATAAATTGCTTTTGGACCAATTTTGGCTTAGTCCTCTTATACCGTAGCTTTCCAATTTGTTTAGTAGGATGGAGTGATCTATAGTATCAAATGCTTTAGAAAGGTCAAGAAAAAGGGCAAGGGTATAATTTTTTCTTTTTTTTAAATTATTTTCATCAGCCCCCTGACGGGGTGCATAGTGCTATGCCTCTTCCTGAATCCATATTGGAAAGGATGCAATATAATGGTTAAACCAGTCTAAAAATCTTAAGAGTCATACAGTTATGAATTTTTCTAAGATTTTTGAGAAAGTGGGTAGTAGACTGATCGGTTTATAATCAGTAAAGTTATGCTCATCACCGGATTTGGATAAGAGAATGACTTTGGCAATTTTCATTCTATCTGTGACAACACTGTGTGCAAACGAGCAGTTGATGATGTGCTTTAGTGGGATAATAACTTATTTAATACTATGCTTGACAATGTCTGAACTAATGTTGTCACAGTCTTGATTATTTTTGATTTTTAAAGATTTTACAATATTTCTTATTACTATGTCACACACTGGGTTGATGTAAAATTTTCAAATGAATGTTCATCCACGTAGTTGTAAGAAGATTTACTTGTTTTAGATATTTTTTCACTTGTAAGCTTGCCAATATTTGCAGGATGATCATTTTTTTGTTATCTTTCATAAAAAAGTGGGTAAGTTGGCTTCTTGTTTAGCTCTTTTGATGGCTTTATTTAGTATTTACCTGTTTTTTTAATGTTGTACTTTTTGTTATACTTGGGATATTTTTTAAAATAGATTGCTTTTTAACTTTCTTAAAAATCTTGCAATAATTTTTAAAATGTTTTTGTTTAGATTCCGTGGTTTTTTTAATTTTTTTTATAAAATTTGTTTTTATGTTTAGAAGATATAATTAATCCCTTTGTCATCTAAGGATTCTGTTTAATGAGCTTATTTTTCCTACAGACGCGTTTTAGGGAGAATGCCAATTCAAATATTTCCAGGTCAATGTCAATAAAAGTGTTGTAGGCTGGATTTGGACAGTTGGATTTTAAGACTGACAAGAAGTCACATTGAGATAGAAATGAATTGAGCAATGCTTTGTTTTCTGCCTGATCATGGAATGGTGAATCTTCTGCACCATTAGTGCAGTGGCTAATTTCATTATATTGAGCTGTAAAATCATATTCCAAGTCTGTCTGGATTACCCGAGTGTAATATTACCCGCCATCATCCCTGTCATGGCTACCAGGTTCATATCTACATCCCCTGAGTATAATGCACATGTTGTCATTAAGAGTTAAATGTTTATGTGTTTAGATGCTGATCCATATCTAATAGTCTGGTGTAATGTGCAAGAACATGCACGGTTGGAAGAGAACAATTAAATGATAACAAGAAAAAAGAATGAATTACAATTAATTCAACACAAACGAACAAAATCTTCATATTTACAAGCAAGTTTGTAAATACTCAAGATATTTCTGCGTTGAGGTGTAAAAGCAACTGATATCAAAGTTATGGTAAATACTCTTTTATAAGGATGGAGTATTAATTTTGTCGAGCAAAAGGAGGAGCAGAGACAAAAGAAACATCTATCAGTTGTGTTGATGTATTAATTTACTGTGCAAGTCGGCGCTTCATTATATTGGCAGAGTATGCAAATAATGTACGGACACGGAAATTTTTCAGCGTGATAGATGGGCACATGGTCAGTGAGTGACGTCAGGCAGTTGTTGAGATGTGCTCACAAACTTGTTTAAAAAGTTCTACTACAAATTATACAGTATGTAGTGAAAAAGGCTATTATGCCTTTTCATCAAACACTACACACAGTCAAGTTAAGCTACAGTGTCATTGACACTTTCATTGTGCTTTCCTAGAGTGGGTTATTTTAATGCAAAAAAGGCATTATTTTTTATTTTTCAGGAGAGAAGACGTTCTGTTGCCCACTTTGTGATAAGAAATTTATGAGAAGTGATCACCTTAACAAGCATGCCAAACGACATCCGGATTTTAAGCCACACATGTTGAAGAAACAGAAATGAAGATTAGACTTACTTATAATGTATTTAATACCAAAGCTTGTTTCAGTCAAATTTTGAGAGTTGAATTGACTGGGTGTTGAAAACCATTTTAGCGACTAATCAAAGGGGATAGATGCATCAGCTTGCAGAACAGGCACAAGCACTAGTGCATCACCAGCAAAAAAAAGTCCTATTGCATTGATCATAATAAGTGTATGGTCATATTAATCACTTTCACTGTCAATTCTGCACCTTAAATGTAGCATCAATAAACAAATGCCTGCAAGCCACTTATTAATAACAGAAGCATAGCCAGCTTGTTACTTTGTTCATGACAGTATCATCAGGGCTTTAAATTCATGCAATACTTGGAAACAATTCTCGCAAGGAAAACAACTGGAGTCAACTTTGTTTCTCACAAAATGTTCATTTGATTCTTTTGATAGATTTGAAGGTCTCCTTCAAGACATAGAGAATTCTTATTACACCTTGACTTAGCAGTGGTATCCTGTGAAGTCTTGGCTGCCTATATATGCAGGCAAGACTTCACCAGAAATCACTGCCAAGGTACAACAGCAAAACCACTCAAAACTTAAACATTTAATGTGTTCTCCAACAGGCTATTAATTAAAAATAGAATGTGTTTTCATTTTTGGAAACACATTCTATTTTTAATTAATAGCCATTGAGTTTGAATGCTTATTGAGAATAGTACTGGATCGGTTTGATCATTACATTGGGTAAAGAATTCATATAGATGAGATTTACTCTAAAGCTGTACAGTACACAGGATTAGTTACTCAGTTAATAATGAAAATTGTTTATAACCATAAAGTGGGACTAACCCTGTGTAATGCACAGGGTTAGTCACACTTTCTGGTTATAAGAATTTGGTAACAGCCATATCACACACTACATGAAAATATGCACTGAATGAGGGAGCGCGGTGGCTCAGTAGGTAGAGGTGCAGGCTGCAAGCCGAGAGGTCCTCAGTTCGAATCCCACCTGCGGCAACCGCGTTCTGTCCTTGGGCAAGACACTTCATCTCCATTGCCCGCGTGGGGGCACAGTGGCGTTGTGTACTAAGGCATACTGCACGTCAGTGGTGCACTTGTCTTCAACCAATGCTAACCCTGCTTGTGTGGAGTTAGTATGTTGGGGAGCTGACAGTTGCTCGCCGTTGCTCGGTGGTTCTCTCTGGGTATTCCAGCTTCCACCACCCATAAAACTGTCACGGGCATGCTTAGCCATTGTGCATAAATATGTGACCTTAAACACCATTAAATAAATAAATAAATGCACTGAATGAGGAAGTAAAATGCATAGGGTTAATTGGTTACATGTTACATAGGGTGCAGGATTCAAAGAACTAATGGAAATACTTCTACTGGATTGTGGAAATTTTTGAATTCCAGAAACGAAAACATATTCTATTTTCAATTAATAGCTTGTTTCTACATAATAATAGTGACATGTAAGACCAAAAAAACTCACCAAACTTCGAACTAATCCCATAAGGGTTAAACTGTAATAAAAATATAAATATGAGGTTTGTTGTTTACTATGGAATACTTACTGGTTGCTCTCACAGGGTAAAACAGTGCTCTCAAATTCTAAATTTTTTTAGAACTGAAAATTGATTCTCACAATGAGTTAAGGATGAAAACTGAACCTTGTGAATTGGGGACACATTTTAAGGCCTGGTCATGCCATTTATAACTGTCTTCTCAGGTCTTCTATTAATCACAGTGGAAAGTCATTAACATAAGTCCAACACATTTTTATATTACAATTCAGAAATTTCTATTTTGTGATAAAAGGTAAAATTTTCACCAAAACAAACAACGCTGACCAGATGTCCTGCTATGTTAGGTAAATGGTTTGTTTTGTTGATTGCTATACATATTTGGGAAGATGTGTATTCAGCAAATTCATTTTATCCAAAATATTACTTTTATCCAGATTATTATTATAACAGAGATGAGAGAGTTCAGGTAATTAGCTGATTTCAGGAAATTTATGATCAAATTGCTGGAATTTGATTGCAATAAATCTACATGAAAATGTTCTTGAAGACCATTTTCATGTACATTTATAGATATAAAATGTCTACAAAGTTACACTTTATCTGTATGGCATCTTATTTTCTTACAGAGAAACATTATTTTCATAAATATTTAGGTTAAATTAGGCCATGGTTAGTTAATTTTCAGTTTAGATTTATTTCAGGTTATCAGAACAAAATGCAGATTCAGGTTATTATTAATTATATCCTCTTGCGGAAATGTTGTAATATATTCCTTTCCACAAGATGCATATTTTATCATTTTGAACTTACACATTGCTTCATTGCATGTGCAGGTTGTCTCAGATAGTAGAAATTTCAATGGCCAGGGTTATATACAGAACAGCCTATAACCAAATATATCAACATTTTACCCATAATAACACCAGACTATTGCCTCATTATTGCCAGATTGCTATAGCAATCTGGCAAAAATGAGGCAATAATCTGGCATTTCAATGGATGAGGAAGAAACATGAAATGGTATATTCTCCTGGCCCAATAAAGGAGGTGATCCATTTACACAGCCAATAATAAAGACAGTGCCTTATTATTTCGATCAAAAAACAAAATGAGGCAAGTAACGCTAAACTGAAAATGAATTAATCATGGCCTTTTGAAAGTTTCAGTTTATTTCAGATAATTCAGATACCTCTTATCCATTATATAAAATAATATTAACCCTTTACACAATGCACAGGATATAAAAATGTATGCCCTTGACCACCGAAGGAGGTGTCGTGGGTTCTCTAGTGGAGACCTCCGTCTGTCCATGCAAACATTTTGGATTGTAATTTCAAAGCCATCTGTCAGATTTGGATCTCCTTCACTAAGCTAATAGGCCTGCATGGGGCAATGTATATGCACAAGGCAAAGCTTCTGTCCAGTAATTTTTCCCAGAGTTATGGCCATTTTTCACTCTTTTGACTTTTTGTTTTGCCATGGCAGTACGACACCATCAGGGCTTATGCCACGCTTTGCATTGCTCATTTTAATTATTGTTTAAATTTTTAAAAACAATTTCAACAAAACCATACCATGTGCTGTAAATCATTGTCGGGATAGTATTAAAACGTGCAAGAACAGTGATCTAAGCTTCACATTATTTGGCTGTTTCATACATAAGAGTCAAGATTTTTTCTGATAATAAGGATCTGTGAAGGTTCCTAGATTCAATATTGTCACAAAGATTCAATTTGATATTCAACTTTTTTGCATTCTGGAAGGGGATATACTTGTACTGCCCAACTTCATATCTATTCTCATATCTTGTTTCACATATTATTATCCAACAAACAAAGTATGCTACTGCAGCTGCAAATAAATGCATATTTTAACTGCTCAGCTTCACTGAAACAAATCTGAAAACTGAAACATGCACCCCTTATTATGACCCTGACCTCCAAAGGTGGGTGGGGTATCCACTGCATGTACATTTCATCTTGGTGTGGACAATCAAATTTTGTTGTCCTTTGGTATGCTGGTAGACCAGCATGCAAGAAAGATCTTCATGTAGGATGGTTTTTGTCTGCACTTTCTTGTCAGAGTTGTGGCCCTTGTTGGACTTAGAACATGTGTACGACTGTTCATCCATACAGGTATTTCTCTGTGCAGCATGGGTGTAAATAATCAAATTTGATTGTCCTTTGGTATGCTGATGGACAGGCCTGAAAATAAGAAGACTGACGTCTGCAGAATGAGGTCTCTAGAGGGTGAATTTGGTGATGCTACCCTGCATAGCAGGGTAGCATCAATAAATTTACCCTCAGTGAACCTCCATCTGTATCAAGGTCTCGGGCCTGAACAGAACAAGGTACACAGAGGATAAATTAGCCTACTGTATGGAATAGCATTAGCAAATTCTTCTCTGGTGACCTCATTCTCCAAGTGACAGATTGCTTATTTTCAGGCTTGCTGATGGACAAGATGAGGGAAAGAATCTCCATGTAGGATGGATTCTGTTTGTACACTCTTGCCAGAGTTTTGGTCCTTATTAACATGGACTGTCAGGAAAGGAGAGTGATCGCTCTCACTCGCCATCACACTCCGAAATGTTTCACTAGGGAGCAATTAATCACTCGCCTTCATGATGTGTGTAGAAATTATGTCTGAACATCAAGTTATATATTGCATTTCAGTCATCCGTTACCTGACCCAGCTAGGAGACCATCCTTGCAAAACATCTCGCATAACTAAAATCCTTCATTTTTTACTTTGAATATATATTATGACACCTCACTGGAATGAGCTCAATGAGCTTGTTCCAATAAGACTTCATAAGATATGTTTTTAGAGCAAACATGAAAAAATAACAAAATTTGTATGGGTATTTTTCGTGTATACTGCTGGTCCGTTTCATCTGTCATAATAAGCTAAGGGGTTAAAATCACTTTCTTGAATGTTTCTCTCTCGCGAAATCAAAATGATCATTCACTCACTTACATTTCCTTCCCAGCAGTCCCTGTTTTGGGCTTGGAAAATACATCTGTCTGTACAGACATTTCACCTTGTTGCCGAGTTGTGGTCCTTTTGCCAATAGACCAATATGGGGGAAAAGAATCGACATGGAATGGATTCTGTCTGCACTTTCTTATCAGACATGTGGCCCTTGTTGGGCAGATCATTGCATCAAAATTATATTGAGTGAGTATAGGTCTGTGTCTGTCTCATTGTACCAGTGTTTATTTACTTGTTGTGTCACTTTGACAGAAAGGCTATTCTGTGCATCACAGTATGTCAAAATTTCTAACTGAAAAGTAAAATTGTTAACAATAACTTTATTACATCATTTATATGTGCAGTGCTTGCATCACATCCGGTGTGAAATAGCTTGTAACTCCAGTGTAATGGTCTTATCTGACCAGTATTATTGACAAAAATTGCCCTTCAATGTGTAACCCTTTACCTAATGTAACGGCCAAAACCGACCAGCGCTATTCTAAAAAATCGCCAGTTACTTTTCATTATTTTTTCATTTTTTGTCTCTAAAAAATAGGTTATTACCCCTCATTGCAACGAGCTCCTTGAGCTCCTTCCAATCAGGGGTCATAACCTATGTGTTTGAGACAAAAAATGAAAATAATAGCTATTTAAGAATTTTTTTTTGCAAGTGTCATCTGCTTTTCATGTTATGTAAAGGGTTAATAAATTTTTCGTCATTTTTTAACTCTTCAACTTCAACGAAATGATGAGCTATTGTGATGTATACAGCGACGTGGATGTCTGTGCCAGTATTGACATCAGTCATATGTGTCTTAATTTTGAAAGAGTTCATATTTAGGTCATTTTCTCAAAGTTCTGTGACTCTAGGGCTTTGGTATTTGTATATCCATACATCTGTCCCTGCAAACATTTTATGTTATTATATATATAACTTATAACTCTGGCATTGGTTGTTGGATTTTGATGTCCTTTTGTATGGTGATGACCAGCATGTGGGAAATGATTGCCACCTGTCTCAGATTTTGTCCACACGTTCATACCACAAAATGGCAGACATTTATGCCATCTTCAGGAATACCACCACTCCAGTGATGAGCCAGGCTTGGCAATTTCAGGAGAGCGATTTTTTAGCTCTCCTTACTGCCCTCCTGGAAGAATTAAGGAGAGCGAAAAATTGCCCTCCTAAATATTTTGGTCTGGGATGATTGAGATTACATGTATTATGCTCACATTAAAGTTTTGTTGTAAAGCAAAAATGTAATTTAACTTCGAAGACACATAACATCACGTAATTTCATTTTGAAAGTGGTTTAGTGGTAAAAGGCAATGGCTGCAACCATACCCAAACACAGTTGCAATCATATGAAGCAAAATGGGTCACAGCAATATTTTTTTTTCTGTCAGTTTCAAGTTCAACAACTGACATCACATTTTGAGGGGTAATTATTCAAGGAATATTGCCACTATAATATACTACCATTACTACTATCCTGTCACTTGAAGCACTTGCACCAGGAAGTGACTGTAGATTCAAGCAGACCTGTTGTCCAAGAAAGTCATATGCCTACCACTACCACCTTCAACCCCCTTGGGGGGTTGAATGTGGTAGTGGTAGGCGTATGACTTTCTTGGACAACAGTTCTGGGTACACACACAGTTCTTGTCAAGTGTGTGTTCGGTTGTTGAGTGAGACATCTAGATGTCTAAGAGATTTCGCTTTACCTTAGTTACTGATGTAATAGTCTGTTGGTTTCAGTTTCAATGAGTTCGTTCAACTGGATACTTAAAATGCTGTGTAAAGCTAATTGCTCTCCTAAGCTGATTGAGGAGAGCGATTTTTTGCCCTCCTGCATTTTTCAGAATGCCAGGCCTGATGAGCATATGATATTGGTATTGCAGGAGGGGGCACATGCAGCACTTTGCATTGCTCTATTTTCTTGTTTACATTTTGTAGTCAAGCTTTTCTTTTTGATTTAAGGTCAGCATTTATATGTTGTACTTCCACCTAATTTTACAGAATAGGAGTTTTTCCCTAGATAAAATAACAGTGGAACCCTGTTAATTAAATAGCTACTTCACCAATGAAAATTATTCAATGAACAAGAGTATTTAATTAACAGGGATTGTGTCACTTTCCTGCATTCTAGAGATGAACTTAGCATTTATTCTATTATATCTTGTTTGACAGATCTCCATGCGCTCTGTCAAACAAGATATAATAGATTAAATGCCTGTATTGGATGTGCTGAGGCCAAATTGGTTTATAAACAAAGGAAAACTGGGGAGAGTCAGGGTCAGTTACAAGATTTGTATTCAATTAACAGGCGTTTACTATATAACCTATATTCAATTAACAGGTCAAGTGTGTGCCGGAGGTTTGGTTAATGGTTTTGTGTTGGGAAATTATATTTAATTAGTAGGGTTATTCAGTTTACTTATTTATTTATTGGTGTTTAAGGTCACATATTTCTGCACAATGGCTAACCATGACCTGTTATGTTACCTCCAAAACATAGCTAGGTAATTCCAATGAGGGCTCTTAAGGTATGTTTTGGGGGCCAGAAGTGAAAATTAATATTTTTAGCCGAGTTATTAAAGAATTTTTTGCAAGTGTTGTTTACTCTTTGGTTAGGAAAGGTTTTATACTGCTTTTGACAACACAGGAAAGAAACTGTGAGTAGATGTATACCAAAAAGTCGCGAGATTTCATTTTATTAGCTCACCTGGCCTAAAAGGCCAAGTGAGCTTTTCACATCACTGGGCATCCGTCGTCGTCCAGTGTCCGTAAACTTTTCATATTTTCATCTTCTTCTCTAACCACTGAGCAGGTGTGAACCAAACTTGGCAGGAATGGTTTATGGTAGGTCCTCTACAAACGATCCTCATTTTGTTCCTGTCAGATGAAAAACATGGCTTCCAGAGGCATTCTTTGAGTCTGGTTGGTGGATTTTGAAAAATCTTCTCCTCTGAAACCGCCAGGCCAAATGTTTTGAAACTTCACATAAATGATGACTAGGACCCCCTCTACCAACTGTCCTCATTTAATGTTGGTCGGGTTATAAACATGGCTGCAATTGTGGCTTATAGTTACTATAGAAACCATATGAGAAATCACATTTTCATCTTCTTCTCTGGAACTACTGAGCCAACATGAACCAAACCAGGAAGGGATAGTCTATGGGAGGTCCTCTACAAATGATCCTCATTTTGTTCCCATGGGTTTGAAAACATGGCTGCCAGAGGCATTCTTTGATTCTGATTGGTGGATTTTGAAAAATCTTCTCTGAAACCACGGGGCCAAATGTTTTGTAACTTTGCATGATTGATGACTGGGCCACCTCTACCAACAATCCTCATAATCGGGTTTCAATCATGGCTTCAACATGGCTTCAATTACGGCTTATAGTTACTATAGAAACCTATGGGAAATCACTATTTCATCTTCTTCTCTGGAACTACTGAGTCAACGTGAACCAAACTTAGCAGGAATGGTCTATGGGAGGTCCTCTACAAACGATCCTCATTTTGTTCCCATGGGTTGAAAAACATGGCCTCCAGAGGCATTCTTTGATTCTGGTTGGTGGATTTTCAAAAATCTTCTCTGATGAAACTGCCTGGCCAAATGTTTTGACTGGGACCCCCTCTACCAATGCTTCTCATTTAATGTTGATCGGGTTGTAAACATGGCTGTTATTGTGGCTTACAGTTACTATAGAAACCCTATGGGAAATTACATTTTCATCTTCTCATGAACCTCTGAGCCGACATGAACCAAACCTGGCAGGGATAGTCTATGGGAGGTCTTCTACAAATGCTCCTCATTTTTGTTACTGTGCATTGAAAAACATGGCTGTCAGAAGCATTTTTTGATTCCGATTGGTTGATTTTGAAAAATCTCCTCTGAAACCACAGGTCCAAATGTTTTCAAACTTTGCATGGATGATGACTGAGACACCCTCTACCAATGATCCTCATGTAATGTTGATTGGATTGCAAACATGGCTGCAATTGTGGCTTCTCCTCTGAAACCACAGGTCCAAATGTTTTCAAACTTTGCATTGTTGATGACTGGGGACACCTTCTACCAACATTTCTCATTTAATGTCGATTGTGTTGCAACATGGCCACAATTGCGGCTTATAGTTATTGTACAAACCCTATGGGAAATCACTTTTTCATCTTCTCTCTGTAACTACTGAACCAAACTTGGCAGGAATGGTCTATAGGAGGCCCTCTACCAACGATCCTCTTTTTGTTCCCGTTGGTTGGAAAATTTGGCCACCAGAGACATTCTCTGATTTTGATTGATGGATTTTGCAAGAATTTCCCTCTGAAACTACAAAGTCAAATGTTTTGAAACTTCATATGATTGAGGACTGGGACACCTACCAATGATCCTCTTGTAATGTTGATGTGATGTTGCAAACGTGGCCACAATTGCAGCTCATAGTTACCATGGAAAGCCTGTGGGAAATCACATTTTTATATGTAGTTCCAGGTGAGCGATTACAGGCTCTTTAGAGCCTCTAGTTACATGCCTGTTCTATGAAATCTGCATCTACAGCAACACTAAGCCATGCGGAAAATGAAAATCTGTTCCGCACAGATTCAAGATTCAAGTTTGTTCAAATTGGGTCCCTGAGTTAGTATTTGGGCTCTCTATTAGAGCCCAGAGTTTAATTTGGTGTTTTTGAGTAAATCTCTTTAAAAATCTTCTTCTTCAGATCCACCAGTCAGAATTCTTTCATATTTGGTATACCCAGTGCAACATCTCTAGATTGGTTTGACTCAAGTTTGTTCAAATTGGGTCCTTGGGTTAATATTTGGGTTCCATATGGGAACCTGTATTTTAACTCAATGCATTATGGGGAAATTTCTTTAAAAATCTTCTTAGATTAGAATCCTATGGGAGCCCAAATTTTAACTTAGTGCACTATGAAGGAATTTCTTTAAAAATCTTCTTTAGATTCACAAGTCAGAATCCTTTCATATTTGGTATACAACATCTCTAGGGGGTCAGAGTCAAGTTTGCTCAAATTGATTCCCTGGCTTAATAATTGGGTTCTCTATGGGGGTCTGAATTTTAATTTAATGCAATATGAAGGAATTTCTTTTAAAATTTTCTTCAGTTCCAACAGTTAGAATGCTTTCATATTTGGTGTACAACATCTCTAGGGGGTAAAATTCACGTTTGTTCAAATCGTTTCCTTGGGTTAGTACTCTCTAGTGCAATATGAAGGAATTTCTTTAAAAATCTTTTTCTCCGGAACCATCTATTAGAATCTTTTGAGATTTGGTATACAACATCTCTATGGGGGGGGGGGGGGGGGGGGGGGGGGGGGGGGGGGGAGGGGGGGAGGGTAGTGGTTCAGATTCAAGTTTGTTCAAATCAGGTCCCTGGGTTAAAATTTGGGCCCTCTATTGTGGGGGGGGGGGGGGGGGAGGGTTGCAGTGACATTGGAAGTTTGGCAGAGCTTCTCTACAGCTAATGGAATTGGAAGCAGTCAGGAAGACCTACGATTATCATCTGACATGGACACCAGAGTTATGAATAATTTCATGACTTCCTTCGTTTCTCTGTAGTGTTGATAAACTATGACTAACTGAATGTGACCCAAAATACGTCTTTGAACCACTTTGTCAGGTGATTGATTAAGGCCCCTTGGGGCCTCTTCTTTATATTAAATCATCACTCAGTGGTAAATGAGTGTGTCAGTTTTCCAATTTCAGTCTTTTTCTAATATTTTTATTAATTTTTATTTCTTTAAATTCAAAGAAATAAAAGGTTACTCACCACTGTCTTGCAACTATTCATCAGAGTATAATGGATGATTTTGATACATTTTCCTTCACACATACACAATTGCAATTTATTTTCAGCCTTCTTTAATAGACTAAAGTCTCATGCCTTCCCTCAGTGTACAAGTAACTCCCTTTTGACCCTATCAACATGCAAATCAAGATGTGATTTGATACGATGTCCTTTTCTAAAATGGAATTGACTTTTTAAGCAAGATAAAAGTGGTAATTCTGATATATTTACTAGTGTTAATGCAAAAAGACCAGATGAGCCACCTAGAATATTGTAGCTTATTTCATCGTTAATTTTATTAAGGCAATGATACAGTCCTGTGATTATAAAAGTGGTGTCTTTCATGATCTGATCGCATTCCGAGCACACATCAAATCAGTTCTTAGATTCTGACGTATACAATCTCACCTACGTGCCTTAATTAACTGGTAGAGTGCTTAAAGCCCATATTTGGGCTTCATTCTCAAGTGTATGTAATGCAACATAAAGTCAGCATATTCTGTTGGAGTGCTTCATATTGTCTTTGAAGTGAAGAATTTTGTCTGCTTGGGTTTGCTTGTTACAATTCATGGGAGAGTGCCTATAGGCACTCTCCCATAAATTATAACACAGCAAAGCCAAGTGAAAAAATTTTGATGATCAAAAATAATTTAGCATTCTACCAGTTAACCATGATGAGTTTTAAAATTAGCCTCAACACTCAAAATAGCAAGACTCAAAGTGATACGGAATGGCCAAGTAGCAACGTATTTATCTTGGCAACAAAAGTAAAATAGATTTCTTTATTTGAAGATAATAAGGTATCTCAAACAATGTAGGGCTTGTATCCAACATGTTTTGTCAGGACTATTTTTAGCTTAACTTGACAAAGTGAAGATAAGCTATTGCCATCATGCATGTGGAAGTCTTTTAGTCTGTGAGTCTGTTAGTCTGTGAGTCTGTTCACATTTTCTTTAGCACAGGCTACACCCCTAGTTCTTGTCCATTCGTCACGAAATTTCATATGCAGGTTTGAGATCATGTCTAGATGAGAACGTCCCCTTTTGGTTGCAGTCGGTCATCCGCGATGGCTGCCCGAGCCCAAAACCTGAAAACCTTTAGCACAGGCTACTGGTCGTATTTATGAAGGGATTTCATTGTAACTTGGTAGGATGACTCTGTGTAATGTCTAGATGAGAACGTCCCATTTTGGTCATGATCTGTCAACCGTGAGGACTGCCCGAGCCCAAAACCCCAAAACCTTTAGCACAGTCTACATATTGTATTTATGGAGGGATTTCATTGTAACTTGGTAGGATGACTCAATATAATGTCTAGATGAGAATGTCCCCTTTTTGGTCGCAATGGTCAACTGTGATGGCTACAGGGGCCCAAATCCCCAAAACTTTTAATACAGTCTACACGTCGTATTTATGAAGGGATTTCATTGTAACTTGGTAGGATGATTCCAGATAATGTCTAGATGAGAACGTCCCCTTTTGGTCGCGATCGTTCAACCCTGATGGCTGCCCGAGCAGATGAGAACGTCCCCTTTTGGTCAAAACCCAAACCCAAAACCCTTTAGCACAGACAACAGGTCGTATTTATGAAGGGATTTCGTTGTAACTTTGTAGGACGACTTAGTAGAATGTCTAAATGGCGATGTCCCCTTTTAGTTGCAATGGGTTAACCGTGATGGCTACAGAGGCCTGAAGCCCAAAAACCTTTAGCACAGTCTACAGGGTGTATTTATGAAGGGATTTCATTGTAACTTGATAGGATGACTCGTTTTGGAATAATTTCACTAACTTGGTAACATTGGTTGACATACATTAACTGTGAGGGCCACATTAGCCCACCCCTCAATTCTTTAGTGCAGTCTACAACTAAAATTATTTTTATTGAAAACAAAGCATACAGGGAATAGAAATTAACATATTCTCAATTATCACAATTCTTGTCGTATTTCATAATCCTTTCATAAACATTGAACATTATCCTTTTCATCAAATACAACACACAGTCAAGTTAAGCTACAATTCATTGACACTTTCATTAGAGTAAGTTGCAATCATAATATCAACATGTGATTACAAACAGCCACACACTTGAATATTTATAAATGGATAAAAGTACAGAATATTCCTTGGGATTTCCCAAAAATAATTTCCAGGTTGCAAGTCTCAAGAATATATTTGGTCAAAATGGCCAATGTGACCAATTTTTGTGCTTACTTCATACATGTGTCTTCTCGCTTTTACTTGTTTCAGATTTGATGTAACCAATATTTATTTAATTATTTTTTAGCTTAACTTGACAAAGTCAAGATAAGCTATTGCCATCATGCATGCGGAAGTCTGTTCACATTTTCCTTTAGCACAGGCTACACCCCGTAGTTCTTGTCCGATCATCACAAAATTTCATATGGAGGTTTCAGTTCATGTCTAGATGAGAATGTCCCCTTTTGGAAGCGATCGGTCAACCATGATTGCTGCCCGAGCCCAAAACCTTTAGCACAGTCTACAGGTCATATTTATGAAGGAATTTCATTGTAACTTGGTAGGATGACTCTGTATAATGTCTAGAGGCGAACGTCCCCTTTTGGTCATGATCTGTCAACCATGACTGCTGCTCAAGCCCGAAACCCAAAAACTTATAGCACAGTCTACAGGTCATATTTAATATGGGGGATTTCATTGTAACTTGGTAGGATGACTCTGTATGATGTCTAGATGAGAACTTCCCCATTTGGCAGCAATCTGTTAACCTTGATGGCTGCCCGAGCCCAAAACCTGAAAACCTTTAGCATAGACTACTGGTCATATTTATGAAGAGATTTCATTGTAACTTGGTAGGATGACTCCATATAATGTCTAGAGGAGAACGTCCTCTTTTGGTCGTGATAGGTCAACTGTGACGGCTACAGGGGCCCAAAGCCCGAAAACCTTTAGCGCAGTCTGCAGACCGTATTTATGAAGGGATTTCATAGTAACTCGGTAGGATGATTCCAGAGAATGTCTAGATGAGAATGACCTCTTTTGGTAGTGATCATTCAACTGTGACAGCTGCCCAAGCCCAAAACCCGAAAACCTTTAGCATAGACTACAGGTCGTATTTATGAAGCAATTTCATTGTATCTTGATAGGATGACTCAGTATAATGTCTAGATTAGGATGTCCCCTTTCGGTTTTGATCAATCAAGTGTGATGGCTACACAGGCCCAAAGCCTGAAAACCCTTAGCACAGTCTACAGGCCGTATTTATGAAGGGACTTCATTGTAACTTGACAGGATGACTCGTTTTGGAATAATTTCACTGCAACTTGGTAACTTTGGTTGACTTACATTAACTATGAGGGCCACATTAACCTACCCCTCAGTTCTTTAGTACAGTCTACACCTCAAATTATTTCTTTTCAACCTACTCACAATTGTTTACAATTGGTTGTAACATAAGTGCAAGCCCTACTTCGGAACTAACTCAAGCTTTTAGAAACTTTTCCAAACAAGCTGGAAAAGTACTAGAGTGCAAAAGCATGAAAAAGATCGAAAAAAGGGTCGAGCGAGACCAGCGCTCGAAATTACAGGTACTCTCTCTGCATACATCTTGCATTTACCGACCGCATGCGCAACAACCGTGACGTCAATTCCTTTTATTTCCGCCATTTCTACATGGTCGGAAATTTTTGTGACTCGTGCTATACTTCGCTGTTTTCTTCGTGAACAACTTATTATATGTGCTATCTGGATTTAATTGTGTGCAAGTGGATTGTATCCTTTTTCAAGCCTTCAAAATTGTTATTGATTAATGTTATTTTTGATCATTATTGCTTGTTTCTTCACACTTAATCTTTTTTTCCCCCACGTGTGAACACGACCTTTGTTCTGTTTTCCGTCAACGGGAAGCTTGATTCCATTATCATTCATATTATGCCGAAGATTATTCCTGGTACCTCTTGTTTGCAAGTGAAACATGTGGATGACTCTCATTCCACATGTGTCACTTGCAACAATTGCACTCAGGCCCAATCATGTGGTATTTGTGGGGTTTGGTCCTCTAAATTCTGGGCTTCTGTTAACAAGGTGGTTCTGTCCAGAGCTAGAACCCCTCGTTCTCGGGGTAAGGGTAGCCTTGCCATAGCAGACATTTCTGCTGGTGCACGTGGTGACTCTGTCACACAGGATTCTGATCTGTCTTCTGTGGCGAGTTCCTTGGCAGCTGTTGACGGTGCTAGTTCAGTGATACCTGACGTGGAGACCGCGGTCTCTTTGTCTTCTGATGTCACTCTTGAGGCGTCTGTTTTCGTAGAGAGCTTCTCCGAGGTCAGCTCGGTGACCCTCTCCGATCTGCCTCCTATGCCGTCGACAGTTGCTGAGGAAGTTGTTACTACAGATCCTATTCTGTATGATGGTGGCTCTTCCATCTCCTCTGGGGATGGTCTACAGTCTCGGGGGACCGAGGCTGTATCTGCTGGTGTGTCTGTGAGCTCTCAGCCTCCCTTAGCTTCGTTTCAGAGCTGTGCTAGTAGGTTGAGCCCGTAGGTCGCATCGGCAGCGATTCCTCGCCCCTCGAGTGAATCGTTTATTGTTCCTCCTTCCCCTGCTAGTTTGCCGACTAGCAGGATGGGGTTGGGACATTGGCATCCAGAGCCTGCTGTTCGGCAGAGGTCAGTGACAGCCCCGGTTAGCTGTCACTCTCGGAACCTTCCTCTGGTGATTCCTCACTGTGTTCTGAGTCTGGGTGTCGATCGATGCTTGCCGTCGGTCTCAGAGGATGGGCAGTTGGGGCTGTCTGCCACGCAGAGGCCAATGACAGGTTCCTGTCATTCTTGGGACAACCCTCCGGTGTCTTCTCACCGTGTCCTAGGTCCAGCTACCGATCGTCGTCGGTCTCTTTTGAGAATTTGCAGGCAGGACCTTCTGTTTCGCAGAGGTCAGTGATGGCCCCTGGGCGTCACAATCGGGACTATCCTCCGGTGTCTTCTCACCATATCCCTATTCTGACTGCCGATCGACGTTCGACATCGGTCTCTTCTGAGGATTTGGGTTCTTCTACCAGAAGGGTCCATTTGGAGGACACTCCGTCAGGCGATGCTGCTGCGACGGATTCTCAGGGTGACCTGCGTTAGGTCGTTTTGGCGCTCACCCAGTTGCTTTCTGGCAACCCTCAAGTTGGCCTCCCTGTGCCTCCTGAGGCACAACCACCTTTGGTCGGTCGCCGAGATGTCTCGCCTGGCCCCTTGGATACTGCTCAGTCTTCCCAGGAGGTTTCTGCTGGTCAGCCCGAGTTGGGCTACGTCTCCTCTGCTATGGAGGATGACGATTATCTGGAAGGCGATGGGCCCCCCTCGTCAGTCTTGGGGCAGGCTTTGGATTTCGTCTTGGGCTTATTAGCCCAAGAACATTAGGTTTCACTAGGGAAAAAAATCGGAGAAAGCTGATTTTTTCAGGGAATGTCGAATACATGTCACTGAACGATTAGACAAAAGTCCCCTAAAATCCCAGTTGAGCTTTTTTTTCTACAGCCTTTTTTCGAAAACGCGTTTGAAAAAAATCAAAAAAAATCGCACGAACTTTGTAACCTCGAATTGATCCAACTGTATTTTTTGTTTACGCGTATTTTGAGCTACATAATGTCTAATGTACATTTACCTAGAGGAAAATGTGCATTCTGTGACAATTTCTGCGAAAAATTATTGAAAATTCACAAAAAAGTATCGGATTTACGCAAAAAAATGACGATTTTCCTAACGGATTTGCCCAAAGGGTCGTAGTACAGAACGGGATGTTAGTTGGACAGACGATAAAAATCCACCACCATTTGAAGACTTTTATCATTGCTTACAAAATAGACATTATGGAGGACCCTCTGCTTCTGGCCGAGTTCCCCTTTTGGCATAAAATTCGTCAGCATGAGAACTCAACTATTTTCGGGCTTGGGACCGAACAGACACGTCTGTCTCTGGCAGCATTAGATCAATAAATATTATTTACAGAATGTACAAAAATCAATAAATAATATTTACAGAATGTACAAATCAATCAACATGGATTAAGTTACATTGACTATTATCAACGCTATATACAGAAATGACATGACCTATATACATATTATTCATCGAACTCAGAAATTTCCGACAGGACAGTGTTTCTGTGGTTGTTACAAGAATCCGAACTGCAATTACACAAACCTGAGCAAGAGAGTCCTGCCTTCTTACACCCACACCTTTTTGTACAAGCACTCTTGCAACCACAACTGATCAGATTCAGTAGGTTATCGGGGGCACATGGCTTTGTGGCTGCAGTCGGTACAAGAAGTCCATTGTCTAGCGACCACCCCCAATCCGTCGGAGGAAGCGAAGTGCCCAGCCATTGTTGGACCTGGAGATAACATCTGTAGACATGTTGTTGTGCAGCATCGCTGCTTGGTGGGAGTGAGGCTAGGTCGATGGGTTTATTCAGTTTAGATTTTGCTACATAACGCTTGTAAGTGACATATCTATATTGGTCGAGAGAGGAAACAGTTTTACTCCCGTATAAGATCAGGAGAAGTTGTTCCCCGGCAGCGGCTACTGCACTTGGTGTACTGTCATCCGCCAAAATTGTGTTGACATACTGTTGTGAGTCGCTAGTAACATCGGAGACAATTGTACTGAATACTTTCTTCATACCAACTCGACAGAGTGCAGAAGTAGTGTCACAACAACTTATAGAATGTGCTACAAGGAGGTTGCTTCTATGGTCACCCATTTTGGTTGCTATTTCACTAACTGAAACTAGTAAGTTTGGGGTAATGGAATACATCATGTGAATATTACATCCCGGTTGAACTCGAGAGGTAAGAATGACTAACAAGTCTGTGTCTGTTCCCACAACGACAACATTGTTGTCATCTTGAGCGATGTCAAGTGCAGTTTCGGCTATCAGTACATCAGCATCAGCCTCGGCCTGCTTGGACTGAATATTGATAGCAGATAGCTCCTGCATTAGAAGATCGATCAGTTGGGTTTTGTTCTTGGCATTTGCAAGGAAATCGGATTGGGGTGTGGTGGCTGGTAACTCGGGTGAGATATTGATATCAATGGAATACCTGTCTTTAGATCTACGGGCTTGTTCCATGCCCTTTGTCGACATTGTACAAGCATAACCATCAAAAACAACCACGACGTTCGCCCCAAAATGTCTCACTAGATAATTGGAATATGAAGTACATATGTCCTTATATGACGACTGTTTAGGCCATACAACTGCCCTCAATAAAAATCCACCATCTACAACAAACAGAGAATGTTCTGGGATTTTAGTTTGCTCGGAACCGTATGTTTTGAGGATCTTACCGAGCGTGCTTTTCTGTGTCTTCCTCATTCCAGCAGAATCAAACAATGCTGGTGGTTTCGGGGCGAGTTCATATTTGAGATACTCTTCCATCTCTGCTTGTGACTGAATAACACATGTGATGCGGTTGAACAGAATTGTGGGGTCAATCACTACCTTACTTCCACGGACTTTGATGCTATTTGCCATCGATGCGAAAGACTTCACAGTGTCAACACGTCGTAGTTTGATGCTGTTGAACGTTTTGCTTACAACATTCGATACGCAACATTCACCAATTTTGCAAACTTGGTCACAGTTCACAGTTTCGTCGGCCACAAGCCCGGTCGCAATAGAGACTAATTGTAGTGGATCTCTATTCTGAAAGGGGGAATGCACTCTGAGCCAGTTCAATAATTTGGTGATATCATTGGTATCAGTCAATTGTGAACTTTGACGGAGATCCCGATGTTGTTCGCCATGACCAGTGTGAACATGAACAAAATTTTCGAGAGCATTACATATCGGAAGGCAAAGAGGTAGTCCATGTACCCATTTCGCAACAGTGCTATCGGTTATTCCCCTGCCATGTGTGAGACCACCAGGGAGCTTGAACATTCTTATTAAACACTGCTCTATGGTCTGATCAGAATATATCCCATCCCAGAATTTATCTGAGCGCCTTATGGTAAAGTAACCTTTCTCAGTGAACAACTTCAAATCATCCTGTTGCATTATTTCTGTTAGCTCATTCATCTGCTGCAAATAGAGATGAGAACTTTTTGCGTATGCAAAATGACCACCTGCGTGAAATACTGGAATCATATTGCGAACACAATATGAGTGGAGTTCCCAGTCGCCTGTGCGCTCTGCTCTCAAGAACAACTGGAGAAGACCTATTTGCTCGTAGTATTGTACCCAAAGCTTTCCTGTGCGTCCTACGGACGCATTCTGGAGCAGTTCGTGTAATTTGGACAGTAGATGGTTGACACTTTCTTGATTGACAGCGTCAGCTGTTGTACAGTCACCTCTGGCAAGTCCACAGAATATTTCATTGACTTCTGTGCAGTCTATGTTATCTAGTGTTCGGCTTTCTTCAAACACAAGTTTTGTAATGGCAATTTGTGTTAGCAAATGGGCACGAACTGCTCTTGAATATGCATGACCTCTGATCAAATGATGGATTGACCCACCAGCATAAACAGTCCCCCAAAGTTCATCCAATCCGCTACCAGCCATGATCGAACCAATTGCCCCTAAATATGACATAATCATATGGAAGCCGCCGAGTCTAACGAAAACTTTTGTCAACTTATCTGACGAAGACACAATCTCCACTGCACACATTACATGCCAATGCATCTTGAGTGTAGGCGAACACCACATTATGTGATTTAATCGAACATGGAAATTGAAACAATGATGCTATAATACGGTATTTGAATGAGAAAAGTCGATGCCGTTTGAATTTGAGTTTAGGGGGTATGGTTAATATTTCACACGTTTCACCAGTTCATTATGGAATAAATGACTATTGTTATATATCATTATAAAGCCACTGCTTTTCTGCAATTTTTGATATATAATTTAACTCCCAAAGTAGTCGTAGATTTGATTTAATGTCTGTTGTGTACCGTTGTGTGTATGAAAACAATAAATTTTTTTTCGTAATTTTGTACATTTTCGTGAATATTTCACCATTGAGTGTGAGGATTGGTACAAAGTTGGCATTTTCTGTTGGGGATATGTATTCTCAATATAATTCAGCACGATATTTATGATTCTCACCCTACTAAGGCGAATAAGAATGAGAAATATGGAGCTGGGTTGAATTTTTTTTTTAATTTTTTTTTTCATCAAAAAAACGCTATAACTAAAAAAGCTCAACTCGGATTCGCGGGGACTTTTCACACTTTATCCGCAATGTGTGTCCCGGAAACATATAAAAAAATCAGCTTTCTCCGATTTTTTTCCTTACTTTCTCATTTTTATGTCTAATGTGCCTGGACTATATTGCCGGAAGTTCAACCTTCAGACCAGCCATCTGTGACCGTCCGGCTGCGGTCCACTGTGGATCGCCGTAACCCTGTTGAGCCTTCTAGCTCTGGGGCTTTTCGTCCTCTGCAATCAGCTCTGGTTGTTGAGTCCTTCCCGGGCTTAGATGCCAAAATGCGTTCTAAGGCCCTCAAGGGTTCCTTCTCTTCTAGAGCTGATGCCTTTCTGCCTCCATCGCGGTTTCATGTTTACGATTCCGCCTGTCCACCAGTCTTCCAAGGGATGACTACTGTGGATGAGGATTCTTCTTCCCTCGGGTTAACTAAGCCTAAGTCGGCAGCTCTCCCGATGTCGGTAGTTGAATCTATGGTGGGCCTCTCCCGAGAGATGCTGGGTATATTGTCTCTCGCGGACCATGTCGTCGCTGCTCTGGCTGAATATTTTCCACCAGGGGAGTTTGATGACGCCCAGACACCTTTTCGCGTTTTGTCACAGGCTCTTATGAACTTGACACACGCTCACGCCTGTAACACGGCTAATTTAGAGCTGGCACGCCGGGATGCGGTGTTGGATTCTTCTCCATCCCTTCCTTCTGAGCAACGTGCTGTTCTGAGGTCTGCCTCTTCGGTGGGACCTCAGTTGTTCCATGGTTCCGTGGAAGCTGTTCGTGGCGAAGTTCTTCGTCATTCGAAGGACCAGCTTTTGCTGCGACAGCTGGACCAACCTGCTGCTGCGGGTGGTGGTCATTCCAGGCCCGCCAAGCGTGCTGTGTCTGCCTCATCGGCGACTTCGGCTCTGTCTGCTCCTTCTGCACATAAGAAGCGCCGACGTGGCCAGGCTCGCTGGCAGCCTCAGGCAGGAAAGTCTCAGGACTCGGTCACTTCCCGAGGTGGTTTCTCCTCTCGGGGGTCCTCGTCGAGGCCGCAAGTGAAGGTTCTCACCTCGATTCGCCTCCAGTCGGGGGAAGGCTCTCGCTGTTTTACAACCGTTGGACAGAGATAACGTCGAACCCTTGGGTCCTCGACGTCATTCAATCCGGTCTGCGACTGTCCTTCCATTGGCACCCCAGTTTATCTCGGGTGCCCCTCCCGACTCAGGTCCCTTCCGATTCTCTGCGTCGGGACCTTTTGGTGCAGGAGAACGACAATCTCCTCTCCAAAGGGGCGATCGAGGTGGTCAGGAACACCCTTTCACCAGGGTTTTACTCGAGACTTTTCTTGGTGCCGAAGAAAAACGGCCAATTTCGTCCTGTCATCGATCTGAGTATCCTGAACGAATACATAATAGCTCCTCGTTTCAGTATGGAGACTTTCCGGTCGGTTCGACGTTCAGTTCATTAGGGCGACTTTGCTGCCAGTATCGACCTGAAGGATGCCTACTTCCATGTACCCATTCATCTGGCATCACGGAAATACCTTCGGTTCTCATTTCGGGATCGAGTCTATCAATTCAGAACTCTCCCATTCGGTTTGAACCTGGCTCCTTGGGCTTTCACCCGACTGATGTCGATGTCACATGTGCTTGCTTTCCACCGTACTCAGTTGGCTGTGACTTCATCAGCCTACCTGGACGACATCCTCCAACGGCACCACGATGCTGCTGTTCTGGAGTTAGATGTCTGGCAGTTTCTTTGCCTGCTAGCGTCGCTGGGTTTCAGAGTCAATCGCGAGAAGTCGGATCTCCTTCCTTCTCAGCGATTCCGTCATTTGGGGATGGATTTCGACACTCTTCACAATGTAGTGTCGGTCCCCCATGCTCGGGCGACGATTCTTTCTGCCTTGACTCGGAACCTGCTTCAATCTTCCTCGGTCTCGGCCAGGACTTTCCTTCGGATGCTGGGCCTTTGCGGTTCGGTGACAGATCTCATTTCGCTCGGTCACTTGTTTGTCCGACCTCTCCAACACTTTCTGTTGGATCATTGGCGTCCGAATGTAGATCCACTGGACCTGGAACTTCCTATTCCTCGGTCCCTGCTTTGTCACCTTCACCCTTGGGCTGATGTTCCCTGGCTGACACAGGGTGTTCTGTTGGATCTTCCTTTGGCCGCTCGCATCCTTACTGCGGATGCCAGCGATCGGGGCTGGGATGCGACGTTGGATCTTCTCGGTCTGTCCACTGACGGCGAGTGGGACAGCGAGCAGGTGGGCCTTCATATCAACCAGAAGGAGCTCCTTGCTCTTCTGTTGAGTTTTCGGCTTTGGATCCCTCACCTGTCGGACCATATTGTCCTACTTCTTTCGGACAATTCGACAGTAGTGGCCTACATTCGGAATCAAGGAAGCACACATTCGATTCCCATGTATCGGCTATCTCGGGATCTTCTTCTGTTGGCACGGGATGTAAACGCTCGGGTGTCCATTCGACACATTCCCGGGCGTCTCAATGTCCTAGCAGACTCCCTGTCCCGACGCGACAGTGTCCTTCCCACCGAAATGGATGCTACATCAGTCGGTGTTTCAGGCGATTTGCAAGCAGTGGGGCTGTCCTCAGATCGACCTTTTCGCTACTCACTGGAATCATCAGGTAGAGACCTTTGTCTCCCCTTGTCCAGATCCTCTGACTGGATTGGACAGGCTCGATCGGCTATGCCTTCCCTCCTGCACCGATTCTTCCTCAAGTATTAGCGAAGATTCGTGCTTGCAGTTGCAGGGTCATTCTGATCGCACCTCTGTCTCTACAGAGGGTGTGGATCAATCTGCTGCGGCCTCTGTTGGCAGTTCAGCCGATTCGTCTACCTCTTACGTCACGATTTTCTTTCCCAGGGTCATCCCAGGGAGTATCACAACAACCTGGCGAGTCTGTCCCTTAACGCTTGTCTTTTATCAGGTCCAATCTCCGACGTAGAGGTTTTTCGAGACGATCAGTGGAGTGCATTTCTGCATCGCGGCAACATTCCACTGGCATGACTTATGCTGCGAAGTGGAAGGTTTTTTCTGCCACTGGTGTGCAGATCACAATGTGAATTACCGTGATCCGTCAATCGCTCAAATTGTGGATTTTCTGGTATACTCCAAGGGCCTCCAGCCTATTACGATTAAGGGCTATCGGTCTATGCTGTCTGATACTTTCTCTTATGTGGGAAAGCGGTGCATCGGTCATAATTTTTTTCTCTCCAAACTCATTTGGCACTTTTCTTTGAAGAGGCCTCGAGTTTTGCGTCTTACACCCAAGTGGAACTTGGCATGGGTGTTGCACTGTTTGGGAGGGCGCCATTCGAGTCTTTATCTGAGACCGATATGCGTTTTCTCACCTATAAGACGGCTTTTCTTCTAGCGTTTGCTTCTGCTTGACGAATCGGTGAGCTTCATGCGCTATCTCTTGATTCTGCCTTCTTCAGAAATGAGGCTAACAGTGTTGCCTTCACTACTGATTGCTCTTTTCTGGCTAAGAATCAACTTCCTGATTCAGTACCTCCTCCATCTGCATTCGGGCTCTCCCTGCTGTCGATGGCCGGGGGCCTCTTCTTTGTCCTGTTCGTGCGATCAAGACTTGCATTACTCGCACTCAGTTCATTAGGAGGGGTTGGAAGAGATTCTTTCTGTCTCTCATTCCTAAGAGGCAGTCTATCTCTTCCCATTCTATTTCCAGGTGGATCTGTCTTGTAATCAAGCTGGCTTTTTCCCGCTTGTCTGCGTCGGATCTTGTTTCGAACCGGTTTAATGCTCCTGAAGTTCGTGCCATTTCTACATCCTGGGCGTTCGCCAATTCTGTTTCGCTCCGGGATGTTATGAATGCGGCTTACTGGAGGAATGCTTCTACCTTCTCCTCCTTTTATCTTCACCACCTTCAGCAGCAATCTGAGGACCTTTATTCTTTAGGCCCTCTCGTTGCTGCTCAGGCTATTGTGCACCCTCATTAAAATTGTTTTTTTTGAGGTTGTGCTTCGCTCAGCCTTGTTTCAGGTGCCTTCTCTCTATCTTCATTACAGGTTTCGCTATTGTTCTCTGCCCTCCTTGCTTTTCTTTCTGCTACTCATGTTGGTATTGGTTATGTGATTCACCTCCTCCTATTGTTTATTCAGCCAATTGTGAGTAGGTTGAAAAGAAATTAAAATTTTTTAGTAAATTTTGTTTCTTAACATACCTACCACAATTGTTTACCGGAGGCCCACCCTCCTTGGGGATATCTTTGATATTGATGCCTCTCCGCTAAATCACAAACTTCTTGTTGGCGGAAATACGGAATTGACGTCACGGTTGTTGCGCATGCACTCGGTAAACACAAGATGTGTGCAGAGAGAGTACCTGTAATTTCGAGCGCTGGTCTCGCTCGACCCTTTTTTCGATCTTTTTCGTGCTTTTGCACTCTAGTACTTTTCCAGCTCGTTTGGAAAAGTTTCTAAAAGCTTGAGTTAGTTCCGAAGTAGGGCTTGCACTTTTGTTACAGCCAATTGTAAACAATTGTGGTAGGTATGTTAAAAAACAAAATTTACTAAAAAACTTGAATTTTTATTGAAAACATCGCATACTCATAATTCTTTCATAAACATTGAACATTATCCTTTTCATCAAATACAACACACGGCCGAGTTAAGCTACAATGTCATTGACACTTTCATGTTATAATAGTGATTGTTAAGACAGACCAGTTGAACAGTTTGAAACAGGGTGCCAGAGAGGAAAAACACCTAAATTTAAACCATTTATAATCTGTGCCAGGAATTGTAGTAACAGAATGCAGTGGGTGAGTTTGTACTGTTAGTGGCTATGGATGTTCATTCCAAAATCAGTGCTGGTGTGCCCCAATATCTCCCCCCCTTCCACCCCCCTGTATCTTCCCCACCCGGGGGAGATATTCTAGGATATCTTTCCCTCTGTGGAAAGTTATCCAAGTATATCTTCCCCACCCTGGATATCTTCCCCCATCAAAAAAATAAAACTACTTATAATAACATAACATTTATGTACTGTTCATCACATTAACATTGAAAAAGTTGTTCAAACTCTTGAATACATACATTTATGCATTTCCTTTTAAATTCAGGTCAAAATATGATTATATTCCCCTTCACCCATTCCCATAGCAACTATTTGAAAAAATAAATAAATAGGTTTTATTGATATTCTCACCCAACTGCGATGGGGCGTGGTGGCGTCGCGGTAACCGGTTCTTGTCAGATCACTGAAGTTAAGCAACGTCGAGCGCGGTTAGTAGTTGGATGGGTGACCATTTCAGCAACTGATTCGTGCTCCCGTATTGTGCCGATGGTGTACATGTTTTCAACCAATCTAACCCAGCCTGTGCCACGATGCAGAGTTCAGAGTTACGATGCTGGAGAGCTGACAACAGCTCATCGTTGCTCGGTGGTTCTCTCTGGGTACTCCGGCTTCCTCCACCTGTAAAACTGTCACCTACATGATCTGACCCTTGCTGTTAATGTGTCGTTAAACCATAATAAATAAATAAATAACCCAACCATGACAAATTCCAAACAATGGTTGTAAAGGTTGTATGAAAGTCTACAGGATTTTGACAAGGTGACATGGGGGGGGGGGAGTTATCCAGGGCTGGTTAACCATTGTCAAAATATATCATAGTCATGAAAAAGAAAGACGTATATTTATTTTAATGAGATACTATTCAATCTTATCTACAGAATTAGACTTAGCCAATCTTACAATCTTTGTAACAATTTTTCAGATTTTGACAGGGTGAGGGCCCCCCCCCCCCCCCCCAACCATGTCAAAATATCTTAAAGAAAACTTGGAAGAAAAAAAGATTCTTCCAGTTATATACTGTTAAATAACAAGAGCATTTTTGAATCAGAAACAGACAATCTCAGAACCTTGCAGCAATTTTTTGGACAAAAATGGAAGAGGGTGGAGGGGAAGATGTTCAGGCCTGATTATCTTCCCCTTCACCCATTCAAAAACCATAGCAACCATTTGAAAAAAATAAATTGGTTTTATTTACACTCTCACCCAACCATAACAAAGTCCAAACAATGGTTTTAAAGGTCAAATGAATGTATACAGGACTTTGACAAGGTGACAGGAAGGGAGGGGGAAAATATCCAGGTCTGGATATCTTCACCCTCACCTTGTCAAAATAGTTATCAAACAAATTTTGGAATGCTGAAATATTTGTACACTATTGAATTAGAAACAGCCTATCTTAGAACCTCTGTACCTTTTTTTATCCTTTTTTATAACCCGGAAGGAGTATATGGGAATCGCCTTGTCCATCTGTTCTCCGTCCGTTAGTCTGTATGTCCATCCATCCATGCGTCCGTCTGTCCTGAAATTCAGTCATGAATAACTTGTGAAGTACTTGGTTGAATGGCTTGATATTTGGTATGCAAGTATGTCCTATTGCTATATACCTATAGTGAAATGCAGGTGTTGTGCAAGATTTTATTTCCATCATTGCCCATTATGGACTCACAGTTTGTCCGTCTTGAAATTAATTAATAACTTGTAGATTACTCAGTGGAATGACTTCATATTTGGTGTGCAAGTCTGTCTTATTGGTGTTTACCGACAATACAAGGCATATGTTATGCAATGTATTATTGTAGGAATTATTGCATTTTGTGAACTTTGATTTTGTCCATCCGTCCATCCCGAAATTCAATCATGAATAATGCACAGTGCTGTATTAACCCATGGCCGGGCCCTCAGCTTTCAGGTACTTTGGGAAGGGCCCCCTCCGGCACTTCAATCTTTCACCCCACTACAGCTGACAGCCTGACCCTGGTACGGTAGGCACTATGCTGCAGTACATAGCCCTATGTCCATTTTGCGGGTCTTCTGAAGAATTCTACTGACAACTTGACATATTATTTAAATAAGCATTAAAATAATGTACTGTATAAAAAAATATATATAGTATACTTATGAGAGTATATATATGGATAAATACATATGTACATGTATGGCTACAGCGCAGAGTGCAAAGTGCCTTTAACCATTGGAGCCCTAAGGCGCTGGTAACAGTGCCTCAGCAAAAAAAAAATGGTGAGCCCCTAGGCTTCAGCCTAGTCAGCCTTATGAATAATACGGCACTGGAGACGCACCGGGAACATCCCCTTTGGATCTGCCCATGTGATACATCATAACTGTGGTGGAAGTGCAGTGCCTCAGTAGGTAGAGATGCAGACTGTAAGCCGGGATGTCCTAGGTTCAAATGTCACCTGCAGCAACTGTGTTGTGTCCTTGGGCAAGACTCTTAATCCCAACTGCTCACTTGGGTGTGTTGTGTACTAAGGCGTATGGCACATCGATGGTGACCTTTTCTTCAACCAGTGCTAACCCCGCATGTGTGGAGTTAGTATGTTGGGGAGTCTGACAGTACAGTGACTCGTTGGTGTACTCTGGCTTCCTCCACTGGTGAAACTGTCCAACACAAAGTGACCCTGGCTGTCAAAAGTGTTGTTAAACTCCAATAAATAGTAGTTGATGTGATCATTGGGGGAATATGTACTCCTAATTGTTAGGCTTTTCCCTCTAAAAATGCACCAACAGTAGAATTTTCGATATAACCCTACTTTTTCCAGAATTGACAATAAACTGTCAAAATTAGGGTTTATTGTCACTTTCTTAAAAAATGTCTTGTAGATTTTTTTAAACATTCATCATTGTTGGACCTGACTGTGACACAACTATTGATATCCAAGAGATATTAGGCAGTGCATTTGTTAAGCCTTCACAAACTGCCAAACCTCAAAATGGGCTGTTTTCGGGCCCCCACAGCACCCAAAGGCTACATGAGAGATAAATATAACTTCCTTTATGGGAAGTGGGATTCACCAAGGATCGTTTTATTAGAATTAAGGGCATTCAAAAAACCAAGCTTTAACCTGTTTTGGACTGGTTAAACATCAATACCCCTCAAAGGCTAAAAAATCTTGTTTTCTGTGGCTTTCTCTAAATGAGTCTTGTAGATTTTCAAGAGAAAATGTTCATTCGCAGGTCTTGGTGTGACATTACAAGTTGCATGGGCAAAAAATTCCAGTAAGCATTTGTTAACACTCCATGGGATGCTGAACATCAATTTGTTTTATAAAATGGGTGTTTTTGGACACAACAGCACCCAGCAGGTATGCCACAGAGAAAGATACCTTCTTTTATCGGAAGCAAAATTTATAGGGAAAATTCTTTGTAGGCAGTAAGGGTCCAAGTCTTAACCCATTTTGGGTCGGCTAAAGAGAGATACCCTTCAACAGCTTAAAATTCTTGTCTCTATCAGTTTCTCCAAACACTTCTTGCAAACTTTCAAGAAAAAATTACCATTAGCAGGTCTTTGTCTGACATTACAGGTTGCATAGGCAAAATATTCCGGGAAGCATTTGTTAACCCTCCACAGGCTGCTGAACATCAGCATTTTGATAAAATGGGCTGTATTCTGCAACCAACAGCACCCAAGGGATATGTAATAGAAAAACAGAACTTCCTTTACCGTGTGTAGAATTCACAGAGGATCATTTTTGTAAGTAATAAGGGTATACAAAAAACCAACTAAGGGTTAAGACCGATACCCCTTAAAAGCTTAAAAATTCATGTTTTCTGTGGGGTTCTCTAAAAACATCTTCTAGATTTTCAAGAAAAATTGTCCATTCACAGGTCTTGGTGTGACATTACAAGCTGTCTGAACAAAATATTCCAGTAAGCGTTTGTTAACCCTACACAGACCCTCAAACATCACAATTTTGATAAAATGGGCTGTTTTCGAGCGCCCCCAATACCCAACGTGTATGTGAGATAACTTCCTTTATTGGAAGTGACATTCACTGAGGATCACTTTTGTAAGTAAAAAGGGTATTAAAGAAACCAAGGGTTAACCCATTTTAGGCTGGTTAAAGAGTGATACCCCTCAAAAGCTTAAAACTTCATGTTTTCTGTGGATTTTTCTAAAAACATCTTGTAGGTTTTCAAGAAAAAATCGCCATTCGCAGGTCTTGGTGTGACATTAAAAGTTGCATGGACAAAATATTCCAGTAAGCAATTGTTAACCCTCCACAGGTTCTCAAACATCAAAATTTTGGGAAAATGGTCTGTCTTCCGGCACCCACATGGACCTGAGAGATAAATATAAACTACTTGATTGGAAGTGGAATTAACCGAGGATTATTTTTAGCTCAACTTTGGAGAATCTGAATTTGAGGTATTGTCATGGCCCGTCGTCCGTCCATCTGGCCATCTGGCGCATCGTCAACACGGCTCGGTCTAGAGGCCATATTTATGAACCGATCTTTATGAAACTTCGTGGGTACCTTTGTTGTTACCGCGGGACGAGAACAAGTGTTTTTGGGTCCGGTCTGAAATTCAAGATGGCTTCTGGCAGCTATTTTGCGCAGAATTAGGTGCAATCAGATTTTTGCGCAGAACTTCCATATGAAAGCGCTGATTTGAATAATTTTTTGTGTGAATGTTTAGTACCATGGGATACATCACATATAATACGGGGGGGGGGGGGGGGGGGGGGGGGGGGGGGATTTTCGTGCAAAATTATGCCAATTAGACTAACTTTGATCTATTTCGTGTTACTTTCAGGACTGCAAATGCCAATACATCTCGGGCTAGAGGCCATATTTATGAACCGATCTTTACGAAACTTCTTGGATATCTTTGTTATCACCGTGGGACAAGAACGAGTGTTTTTGGGTCTGGTCCGAAATTCACGATGGCCACTGGTTTCAGTGCTACTTACAGTAAGTACACATGTCAATACGGCTTGGGCTAGGGGCTGTATTTATGAACCGGTCTTCACAAAACTTCTTAGGTACCTTTGTTATCACCTTAGGATGAGAATGAGTGTTTCTGGGTGCGGTCCAAAATTCAAGATGGCTACCATTGCCCATTTTGTACCGAAATTAGGTCCAATCAGTTTTTTGTACACAACTTCTATCCGGCTCAGGCTAGAGGCCGTATTTATGAACCAATCTTTATGAAACTAATTGGGTACCTTTGTTATCACCGTGGGACAAGAACGAGTGTTTTTGGGTGCAGTTCAAAATTCAAGATGGCCACCAGAGCCATTTTGTACCAAAATTAGTGCAATCAGTTTTTTGTACAGAACTTCTGTATGAAAGTTCTGATTTGAATAAATTTTTGTATGAATGTTTAGTAACATGGAATACATCACATATAATACAGGGTTTTTTTCTCGCACAGAAATTATGCAAATTAGATGAACTTTGATTTATTCAGTGCAGCCGATACACTGTAAGTGCACATGTCAATATGCCAGGGGCTGGAGGCTGTATTTATGAACCGATCTTCACGAAACTTCTTGGGTACCTTTGTTATCACCTTGAGACAAGAACGGGTGTTTTTGGGTGCAGTCCAAAATTCAAGATGGCTTCCAGTGGCCATTTTGTACCAAAATTAGGTACAATCAGTTTTTGGTACAGAACTTTTATATGAAGGTTCTGAGTTGAATAAATTTTTATATGAATATTTAGTAACATGGAATACATGACATATAATATGGGTTTTTTTATGCCTCCCGACTTAAGTCGGGTGGCATTTCGTGATTGAAGTGTGCATGTGTCCGTCCATGTGTTTGTGTGTGTGTGTGTGTGTCCAAGCCAATAACTCAAAAACTGTTAGGTCCACAGTCATCAGACTTCACACAATTATAAAGGACGATGGGAGGATGTGACACACACCATAGCCGGGTTCGTACCTTCAATGGCAAGGTCACATTTCAAGGTCACACTAAAAATCGGTCAATTTTCATGTCTCAGCCATAACTCAGAAACGAATCATAGTACAGTTGTTAAACTTTTTACAAATGTTAAGGACAGTCAGAAGGGGTGTCGTGTATAATAATTCCTGCCGCATCTGCAAGGTGAATTGACCTTCATATGTTCCGGGTCACAAATCGTGTCTCAAGCATAACTCCTAAACTATTAGGGCTACAATCATCTAACTTCGCTCAATTATAAAGGACAATGGGTGGATGTGTTACACACCACAGCCAGGTCCATAAGGTGAAGGTCACATTTCAAGGTCACACTGAAAATCGTCACTATTCGTGCCTCAGCCATAACTCAGAAACGAACCAAAGTACAAATATTAAACTTTTTACAAATTTTTTTGTTTGATGGAGGTCAAGGTCACAGATCAAGGTCATTGCAACGTAGGGGGGCATACTCACTTCTGAGTGAATCTCTTGTCTCATGCAGAAATTATGCAAATTAGATGAACTTTGATTTATTCAGTGATACTTATACACAGTAAGTGCACATGTCAATACAGCTTGGGCTAGAGTCTGTATTTATGAACCGATCTTCACGAAACTTCTTGGGTACCTTTGTTATCACCTTGGGACAGGAACGAGTGTTTTTGGGTGCCTTTGTTATCACTGTGCTATGGGAACAAATATTTTGGGTTCAGTCAGACCTACTCTGGGACTCAAAGATTTCTTTTCTAGTTTAGCATCTAACTGTCACCCACCTTTACAATACTTTACCTGTACATTTGTTACAGGCTACGGTCAGCATTTATGTACAGACCGTTACAATACTTAAAATGTACCTTTGTTATCAGTTCATTACCTAGATGTTTTTCATTGCTGTGTCACATACCATACATGTACATGTCTTACACAAGTTGAGCTACAGTGTCACTGACACTTTCATTTTAAGTAATAAGGGTATTAAAAAAAACAAACAATAAGCCATTTTGGGCTGGGTAAAAAGCGACACCCATCAAAAGCTTAAAAATTCATGTTTTTCAAGGATTTCTCTATAAACATCTTGTAGATTTTCAATAAAAATTGGCCATTCACAGGTCTTGGTGTGAAATTGCAAGTTGCATGGACAAAATATTCCAGTGAGCATTTGTTCACTCTCTGCAGGCTCTCAATCATCAAAATTTTGATAAAATGGGCTGTGTTCAGGTACCCACGCATCCAATGTGTAGCAGAGAGATAATCATAACTTCCTTTATTGGAAGTGGAATTCACCGATGATTACTTTTGTAAGTGATAAGGGTATTCAAAAAACCAATCCTTAACCCGTTTTGGGCTTGTTAAACAATGATACCCATCAAAAGTTTTCAATTCATGTTTTCCCTGAATTTCTCTGAAAACATCTTGTAGATTTTCAAGAAAAAATGGCCTTTGGCAGGTCTTAGTGTCCACCTTGATCAGGACATTAATAGAGGTACTTCAGTGATACTGTTGAAAACAATTCTTCAGACATTCTGCGGTCATGGAAAAAGATGGAATCTCATCTGGAAAAGCCATGATTCTCCAGAATCATTAAGTCCAGTTTGAGTATCTTTTTCTGTTCACAGCTAAGATAAATGTGACAAACAGTTCCACGTTTACATTTATCTATTCCTCGCAATGAAATGTCTGTGGGAATAATTTGCCCCATTGAAAATGCTAGATTTCAAAATATGTTTTTAGCTCATCTTGACAAAGTCAAGCTGAGCTAATCTCATCGCTCTACGTCCGTCGTCTGTCAACACCATGTTTTGGTCTTCTCCAAAGCCACTAGGCCAATTCAAGTGAAAGTTTGTGTGAGTGATGGTCCCAAAGGGGCATTGCATTTTTGTTCAAGTCAACATGCCCAGCCCCATAGGGACGGAGTGGGGGAAAATGCTCCAAAATATTTTTAAAATTTTCTTCTCAAGAACCAGTGTGTACAATGACTTGATATTTGCTATGGAGCTTCCTTTTAAGGTGTAGAATCAAGTTTGTTCAAACGAAGTTCATGAAGCAATATTTGGCTTTGTAATGGGAGGGGTAAGATTTTTGGCTCTGCCCAAAATTTCTATTTTCTGAAGTATATGAACCAAATTTGGTATGTGGTATTATTTGGTCATAAGTACTTGACCCATGCAAAAAAAAATTCCTGCATCCCCATTGGAACCCTCGGAGCTAAAAATAGAAATATTTTCAAATGCCCATATTTCCCAAACCACATGAACAGAGAGCTGTTATTTGGTATGAAGTATCCTTAGGACCAGTAGAATTGAATGGTAAAATAAAATTGCCATCGGTCATGTTTGTTAGGGTGTTCTATAATGGGCATCGAAAAAATGCTGAGTCAGCATATACGCAACAATTAAAAATTCTTTTCTGCAGAACCAATCATCAGAATCTTTTGATATTCGGTATACAGCATTCATAGGGGTGTCAGATACAAGTTTGTTGAAATAAAGCTCATTGGTTCATATTTGGGCTCAGTACAGGAGCCCAAATTTTTAACATAGGGTAATATGGGGAATATTCTTTAAAAATCTTCTTCTTCAGAGCCACCAGTCAGAATCTTTTAATATTTGTATACATCATTGTTAGGAGGGTCAGATTCAAGATTGTTCAAACCAAGACCCTAGGTTAATCAATATTTGGGCATCCTACAGAAGCTTGTTTGTTCAATATGGGGGTAATTAAAAAATATCTTCTTCTTCAGATCCATTAGTCAGAATGCTTTCATATTTGGTATGCAACATCTCTAAGGGGGGGGGGGGGGGGGGGGGACAGATTCAAGTTTGTTCAAATCAGATCCCTAGGTATATATTTGGGCTCGCTATGGTAGCCCAAATTTCTACTTAGTGCAATATGAGGAAATTTCTTTAAAAATCTTCTTCAGATCCACCAGTCGGAATGCTTTCATATTTGGTATACAACATCTCTAGGGGGGTCAGATTCCAGTTTGTTCAATTCGAGTGCCTGGGTTAATATTTGGGCTCATATGGAAACCTGAAATTTAACTTAGTACAATATGAGGGAATTTCTTCAAACATCTTCTTCAGATCCACTAGTCAGAATGATTTCATATTTTGTATACAACATCTCTTGGGGGTTCAGATTCAAGTTTGTTCTAATCGGATCCATAGGTTAATATTTGGGCTCGCTATGGTAACCCAAATTTTAACTTAGTGCAATATGAAGAAATTTCTTTAAAAATTTCTCTTCTTCAGATCCAACAGTCAGAATGCTTTCATGTTTGGTACACTACAACTCTAGGGAAGTCAGATTCAACTGTGTTCAAATCGAGAGCCTGGGTTAATATTTGGGCTCCCTATGGGAGCCGGAATTGGCCATTTTGCTGAAGAATTAAAAAAATTTGTATTCAGTACCCTCTAGAGGTGTGTAACTAAGATTAATCCACATAGGTTGTATCAAGGGCCTTCATAGGGGAGCTCTACATTTTACTTTATAATCAACTGAAGAAAAGGCATGATGCCCGGATTATTTTTGTCACTTCTGAGGGACTCAAGAATTGACAGTGTAGCCTATGGAGATGGCTTGATTAATGTACTCATTCTTGGACTCTGTTTATATTGTGTTCTGTTCAAGATGAGCACTTCAGGCCCCGTGGGGCCTCTTGTTTATTGACATATCTTCATACTTTTAAATAGTTCAATAAAATCAAAACATGTTTTTTTCTGAAACATGTTGTAAAAGTACCAAACAGTCAGTTTTTTTCTGGAATCAACATTAATCACACTAAGGGATTTTTTCAGCATTATAATCTGCAATTAACAACACCTCATCAAAGAAAAGATTGTCAAATTTGTCTGTAGAAGACTGTGTTACATTGACAGACACATGCTCACTGCCGCCCATGGAGAAAACGCCCTGTAGTGCACTTGACTTTTGTTTCCTTGGGTAAGACACTTAATCTCAATTGCCTCTGTGGGGGCACGGTAGCATTGTGTTCCAAGGCATACTGCATGTCGATGGTCCACTTGGCTTCAACCAATGCTAACCCTGATTGTGTGGAGCTAGTACGTTGGGGAGTCTGATAGTTGTTTGCCGTTGCTCTGTGGCTCTCTCTCTGGGTGCTCTGGCTTCCTCCACCCATAAAAATGTCCGAAGCAGAGTGACCCTGGCTGTTGAAAATGTTGTTAAACTCCAATAACTAAACTAACTAACTCGACTGTTGACACTTGATACAGAGTAACAAAACATTTATCCACGACTTGACAGCCCAAACGACCCAAATAACTTCAGTAAAACTGAATACACATCAATGTAAATTGACAAATATTTGGTAGATTTGACAATGCTTGCGTCGGCAAAAGAATTCTAACATTTTGTGGTCAAACAATATTCATTTTCCAAATACTGCCCTGTAAACTAAAGGTAACCTCCCAAAACTTCTACAGCCAAAACTTCTACAGTCTAAAACAACACATTTCAGGGTCCAAGGCATGATTAATATTGTGCATGTTACCTTAACTTGTGAATGGGATTGTCCAATTAAATAAAAACACAGTATGTGAAAAATGGGTTGTTTATTATTAATTTTATGATAAGGTGCATATAAACTAAAAGTTGTTTTGATTTTTAATACAAAATTAAATACAAGTAGTTCATAATAAATAGAAGTAGTTTTGATTTTTGACATATGTCATGATTAGGTGCATATAATTAAATACATGTAGTTCATAATAAATAGAAGTGGTTTTGATTTTTGACACAAAACTAAATAAGGATATAAGTAGTTTTGATTTTTGACATAAAATTAAATACATTTAGTTCCTAATAAATATAACAATGGAATTATAACAAAAGATATAACAGTTGATTTAGTACAAAAAAAATATTAGTTTGTTTTTAGGTTTAGGTAAAGGGTCAACCTCAACCTAATCTCAGAAGATGGCCTACAGCATCTAAAAATTCTAAGTTTGTCTTTTGTCCTCTATTTAACTGCTCCTTCAAACGACCTAAACGATTTTCCATTTCTGTGTAGACACGTTTTCTGCTTGGTGGGGCTGCACCAAAATCTAATTGTCCAATTTTTGCTCTGTCTGCATTTTCTACTTTTTTTATGACTTCAATAAAATGGTAAATGTTGGGATGACAGTGAGGTAATGTCCTGTTCAGTCGGTTATGAAACCCTTCTAGATTGTTGTTAGTTCGTGGTCCAGTAGTGAGGTTATGATTCCACATGTAGATTGGGTACCTTGCATCATCGTCAACCTAGGTAGTCACTATGTAGTCATTGAAGTCTGTAGCTCTTGAGACCTCTGATGTAGAGCTCATGACATCAACCCAAGTGTCTTGTATAGTATTTTAGGGAAGGAGTGCTAGACCAGCAGCCCTACGGACCCATTTTTGTACCTCAATGTCCTCTTTGTATTGGACAGCTAGCCCAAGCTGTTGTGTCTTCCTCCAAATGGCTTGACAATAGTGGAAAAAAACACCCTTTTATTTTGGCACTGGGGAATTCTCTCTCAACTGCACGTATCGCTGCAAGTTCAAAGTCAGTTTGTACACGGCTTGGGGTTAAAGAACAATTTAGTCTTTGTGGTATTTCCATCTTGAGCCGGCTGAAAAGTCTTTCATATGTTGTTGCCTGTCGATCTGGCAGCAGAGCAAATACAAGTGGATATGTGGTTGAACAAGTACGTGCATGTATAATGTAAACTTGATTCCAAAGATCAGGAGAAGATGTGAATATTCCATCCATATATATGGTTTCAGCTGGCTGAAGTGACTCAAGCTGTTCAGTGGTGGAAAAAACCAGCATTTTGTCATCCTCACCGTCTGTGAAAAGAAGAAACTTCATTCGGGTTTTGTCTTGCTACCTCCTCGTTGTACATAGTGTGCATCTTTGTAGTTTCGTCTCTGGCTCTCTTTCTCACAGAACTCACGAATCTGACTCGGTTGCTGTCTTCTGGGCCATGTGAATGTTCAGTTACATTTTTAAAAATATCTCCCACAGTTGTGCAACATCCTTTACATGTAGACAATGCACACTTCCAATGGATGCATGTCTTTCTAGCAACATTCTTGTTATACAAATATCCATCTAGGAGTACTTGGGAAGTTCCTTTCTGTGACATAACACACTCTACTTTTCTCAAACCAGCCATTCTGATATTTTTGATGACATGAAATGAAGAGATACTTCATTATATACCATTTTTTAAACCTATCACAATTATATTCACAGACTAAAATTCACTTTATTTAATATTATTTTGTGATTTGTTGTTACTAAATACATAGAACTCATCAAATTTTATTATTAAGATGAGCAGTTATTTTAGGTGATCTTCTAATCACTGTTTGGTTTGTTCCATTGCAAAAAGAGGTGTGAACAATTAACTGATCAATTACAGTGTAGAAGTTTTGGGTTGTAGAAGTTTTGGCTGTAGAAGTTTTGGGAGATAACCAAACTAAAGGTTTAGCGGTTATCCGGCTGACAGCTTTTCCAACTGGTCACATCAATAACCATTTGCAAACTGGTTATCCGGTTAACTATTGGAGTGCTAATGATTTCTTTTTTTTTCATGAAATCAATTGAAATCCCTCAAACACATTTTAAAACAGGAAAAACTCCATCCAAATTGATCCTCGCTCTTCCAGGGTCATAAGGGGCATGGTGGGTTTCTTTTTCTCTTTTTTTTGTTTTAAAAATCATTTGAAATCCTTCAATAGTCATTTTAACTGGTTGAGGGCTACATTTTTTAGGTGGTCTAAATTTGTTATCCAAATTTGTTTTATTACAAATTATTGAAGAGTGCCCACAGGCACTCTTCAATAATTTATGATAAAACAAATTTATATTAACAAAATATTATTTGCATTTGAATGAATATGATAAATGGGCAAGGAAAATGTTGGCTTTTCCTCTGATACCACCATTAAAGCCCTGGTAGTGGCTTCCAGCACTCAACCAGTTAAAGCAGAACAAAATTATTCAAATAGCCCCCCCCCCCCCCTTCTCCCAACCTGGGGACATGAGGGTCATATGGCAATTTTCTTCACTTTTTGGGCAAAACATTATTCAAAATTCTTCAAAATTGATTTTAAAGCCAGAAAAACGTCACTCAAATTGACCCACCCCTAACTAGTGTCAAAGGGTAATAAGGGTCATGGTGAATGTCTTTTCTGTTTTTTGGCATAAAATCACTTGAAATGTGTCAAAGCTCATTTTTATTGCAAAAAATCATTCAAAATTCTCTAAAGCTTATTTCAAAGCTGATAAGAAAGTAACCCAAATCAACCCTCACACTTACTGTGGTAAAGGGTCATAAGGCACATGATGATTTTTTTCTTTTTTTTGGCATAAAATCACTTGAAGTCCTTCAAAAATCATTTCAAAGCAGAAATTATCATTCAAATAGACCATCCCCAAACTGGGGAACAAGGGGTCATAATGTTCATGTGGTGATATTCTTTTTTGCATAAAATCACTCAAAATTCTTCAAAACTCATTTTGAAGCACAAAAAGCATCACTCCAATAGACCCCCCACCCTAATCGTGTAAAGGGAGCATAAGGCACATATGAAGATTTCTTTTTTCATAAAACTATTATTTATTTATTTAATTACTTATTTATTGGGGTTTAACAACACTTTTGATAGCCCGAGTCACCTCGTGTCTGGACAGTTTTACAGGTTGAGGAATCCAGAGTACCTGGAGAGAACCACCAAGCAATGGCGAGCAACTGTCAGGCTCCCCAACATACTAACTCCACACAAGCTGGATTAGCATTGGTTGAAGACAAGTGCACCATAGATGTGCAGTATGCCTTATTACACAGTGCCACCATTCCCCCACATGGGCAATGTGGATGAAGTGTCTTGCCCAAGGACACAATGCGGTTGTCACAGGTGGTATTTCAACAAAGGACCACTCAGCTTTCAGCCTGCACCTCTACCTACTAAGCCACTGTGCCCCCTCATAAAATCATTCAAAACTTATTATAAAAATGAAAAAAAACATCACAAAATATACCATCACCTTAATCTGTAGTTAAGGGGTTAAATGTTTTGGGATTTTTTTTTTTTTTTTTGGGGGGGGGGGGGGGGAGTTGTAAATATTTTGAATATCTTTAAACACAAATGTCTCTGGCCATCAAACTGATCCTAAACTGGGGCAGCCCAGCATCTTTATATGTATGGCATTCCACTATGATAACTGAGTACGGTGATGTAATATATGTTAACCCATCATTTGTCCGTTATGAGATCTAGGATTTAAAAAAATGACCACATTTGGTGGCCATTTTGGACTCATTGTGGTTAAAACCTAAATATGTTTTGCATTTATGATAAGGATTTATTACATTCTTACCATTCAGTCCAATACTCGTGTTCTGCTAATTCACAGTAGTGAGACTCTAGGCCAAAAAGTCTGAATTTCTTACCTATTTTTGATGTTTTGGAAAATTTGGCAGAAAAAATCATTTTTGTAAACTTTTCTTTCCAAATCGTCATGGAAAAGTGTATTTATGACAAATCTGTGACGATTTCAGGTCACTAGCCCATTCAGACAAGGAGATATTGGTCAATGAAAATTTGGGCGTTTCTTTCCACGTTTGCCGGCCATTTTGGACACATGTGGATAAAATCAAAATGCTTTTGCATTTAGGATAATGATACATTACATTCTTACTATTCAGTTCATTGCTGGTGTTCTGATAATTCACAGTGCCGAGATTGTAGGCCAAAATGTCCAATTTTCAGGCCTATTTTTGATGTTTTGGAAAATTTTGACATAAAAAATAATTTTGGTAAACTTTTGTTACCAGTTGGTTATGGAAAAGTGTATTTATGACAAATCTGTGCATATGTCATGTCATTATCCCATTCAGACCAAGAGATAACGGTCAGTGAAACTTTGGGCATTTTTTTTTCCATGTTTGGTGGCCATTTTGGACACATTGTGGTTAAAATTGAATATTTTTTTGGCATTTATTTTAATGACACTTTACATTATTACTTTTCAGTCCATTACTGGTGTTCTACTAATTGACAGTGCTGAGATTGTAGGCCAAAATGTTCGATTTTCAGGCCTATTTTTTATATTTTGGAAAATTTTTGCAAAAAAAAAAAATTTTGGTAAACTTTTGTTACCATCTGGCTATTGAAAAGTGTATTTATGACAAATCTGTGAAAATTCCAGGTCATTAGCCCATTCAAGCCAGGAGATATTGGTCAATAAAGTTTAGGCATTTTGGGGGCATTTAGGGCATTCATTTAGCCGAAGATGAAAAGCTTAACAGAACTACAACTTATATATGTCTATGACTGAGCAAAATTTCAGAAAAATCTATGAAATCGTCTCCTCGTAAGTGTTGGAAGAAGATAAAAAAGAAAAGAAAAAAAAAAACAAATAATTTTTTTTTGAGAAGAATAACAAATGTCTTTTCCTTTTAGGAAAAGCCAAATTAGATGAATTCATTTAAAAATTTAGATGGGAGTGGATGGGTAAGATATCCAGTTTAGATATTGTAGGGTATCTTCCACTCGGGGAGGGGGGAGGGGATATCCAGAGGAGAAGATATCCTGCTACACTGAAATTATTTATCCCAAAGTTTGGGACGACTCATCCCATCATTTTTCCTATGTTACGAATACTATAGTTAAATGAAAAATACATATATAACTTTTTATATTTGTTCTGATACCCACCTTCAAGAATTAACTCATCAAAAATTAATATGTAAGGTGTGTTATATATAAGTGTTAGGTTTGTTGTTGTTGAAGAAACAGGTGTTTGTTTTTAAGGTATTATTGGAGGTCCATTCGTTTCTTTTAATCAGGTGTTGAGTTGTGTTTTTTAATGATTATTGGTAGATTCACACAATCCGTTCCCTCAGCTCCTTGATAACTTTAAAAAAGTGCCTCATTCAAATAAAGAGAATCTTCAATTAGTTATTGTTGCTGGAATGCATAATTTACTGGATATTTCAAGTGTCCATAAAAGTGTACAGGTTGTAGGGGGGGGGGGGGGGGCCTCAAGCTTTCCTAATTTAGCTCCCCTCACCTTGCTGAGCAGTTTGAGAATTTAAGGCCTGCACCAGTGGGTCGAGATTTCTTAAATGAAATACTGAGAAATCAAGACCGCTCCCAGAAAAACAAAAGAAAATAACATCTCAGATTCAGTGTTCTCACATTCCTTTTTTGATAGATGAGATTTGGCAGTGTTACAGAAGGAAAGCAGACTGAGAATTTCGATTTTGGATTGTCACTGCATCACAATCTGGTCAAAATTCCCTCTCTGCTTTTGTGATCACAGTACTATATGTTATGATGTTATACACTGTTGAAAACACTTAACAGTACTGAAACAGTTGACCCTTTACCCAATGAACCGCATCCACCCACGTAATATTCAAATTCAGCAGCTGAAAAAATATAATTTTTCAAAAAATTTCAACAAAACCATATCATGTGACCCCTCTTTGGAACGAGCTCATCGAGTTCATTCCAAAGAGGGGTCACATGATATGGTTTTGTTGAAATTTTTTTTTTAAATTTAAAAAATGATATTTAAAATAATAAATTTTAAAATTGTCTGCGTTGGGTAAAGGGTCAATGAATTATGTAACCGGTTAATAGTTTAATTTATAGCCATTTCATTATTGATATAACTACCTGTTGTAAAACGACAAGGCATATGCCCGGATCTGAAATTTTGATTTAGTCCATATTTATCCAAATTCAAGGAAATATGCACAACAGCATTATTTGAACCACTGGCACTCAACATATTATCAGATTTTATCAATTTTAATAAAAAATATATTATCAATACTAAAAAAGACACAAGGTATTGGTCGCTTTGGATAATAAAAAATATGCTCAAAATCAATTATATAAGATTTGGCAGTGTTACAGAAGACCATTATCAAATATTACCTAGGCTATATATATGTTAATAAGAATCAATCTCTATTCACTCGATAAAAAGTCAACTTTCATAATCTTGTCCTAGTAATCGCTGTGGCTCTGCAAATTACATGACATTTTATCGTTTATTTGAGTGAGATCGATCATGTATTCGCTATTTTACAGATTGTTGAAAATTTTGGTCTGGGAAGTGGCATACCTTGTGTTTTTTTTAGTATTGATAATATATTATATATGTTATTAAAATTGATAAAATCTGATAACACATCGAGTTCCTGTGATTTGAGCAGGATATCATTTATTCTGAGACAAAAAGCTTGATTTTATCCAACATTATGGCCAATTCACAAAAATCACCATTCATTTTCAATTATTTTTCCATTTTTTTTGTTGCAAAAAATAGCTTATGACCCCCTAATTGGAACAAGCTCAATGGGCTCATTCCAATGAGGGGTCAAAAGCTATGTTTTTGATGCAAAAAAAATGAAAAAATTAGTTATTCAAGAATTCTGTTTGCAAGTGTCATTTCTTTTCCTGTTAGGTAAAGGGTTAAAATATTTCCCTATTTAGAAACATAATTTCGATTTATTCTTTGAAACAAACAATCTCATTCCAGTTTTCAGTCATACAGTTCTGACATGCACATGCTTGCTCTGTCAGCTCTGCAAAGGAGGTTAGATAATTTGTATGTTTGACCATCATAATGAATGTTTTAAAGATACAAAGTGTGCAAAAACTTCACATATACCACTAAAAGTTAATTATGTGCACATCAAGAAGCACAACTCTTGAGACATCTTTGCTCCCAGAATGAAGTCAAACCAGAGTTTGCTCCCTTGATTCACTGATTTCCAGATCTTTTGCTTCATTCAATTTTATTCTGCATATTTCTGTTTCTTCTCCATAAGTGTAATGTGGGACACTCCAGCTACACGATCATCTAATGTAACGCAGGTAGCTTTCAACTTGCAGATACACTAGCTTTTTAGCAACCAGATCCATATTTCTGTAAAAAAAGTTATGAACTTCTTTGTGGAAAACCTCTATCGCTCACATTAATATACGATTCTCTTTTTGACTACAGTTAATACTAGAAGTCATGTCATGAAATGTGCACAAATAGTATGGCGATCTGTGCATTAATCTACGCGTTATGACCATAGTGAGGCTATCAAATTCTGTACATATGGCCTGTGCACAAGCAATGTTTCAGCCAACGGACCTCCGGGTGACCCAGAGGTCCATTGGCAGAAACATTGCCTGTGTTTGCTATGAGTAACCAGGAGAACCTTCCGTGCTTTGGAAGCAAATCGATTGGGCAATTGCGTGCAATTCCTACATGCAATTAAGCCTAGATAAGCGCACAGTTCGTGACAGGACTTCCAGTTTTAACTGCCCATGTGGGGGCACGATGACGCCGTGTACTAAGGCGTACTGCACGTCGATGGTACGCATGTCTTCAACCAATCTAACCCTGCCTGTGCTGCAGTGCAGAGTTACGATGTTGGGGAGCTGGCAGCTGCTCGTCGTTGCTCGGTGGTTCTCTCCGGGTACTCCGGCTTCCTCCACCCGTAAAACTGTCACGGTCATGATTAGCCATTGTGCATAAATATGTGACCTTAAACATCAATAAATAATAATAATAATAATATTCCAGTTTTAACTGTAATATCCAAATGTTTATTTAATTATAATGTATTTTCAGTATACTAACATTTGGATAAAATTGTAATATTTATATCAACCCTCTACCCAAAAGACATTGTGATCACCTCACTGGAATGAGCTCATTACAATGAGAGGTCATAAGCATTATTATGGAAATAAAGATTGGTAAAAAATCGCAATTTTAGAATGGAGTAGTGCTTGTTTACTGTGTAAAACAAGTTCTGCTTTACTGGTAAAAGAGGACCCATAACCAATGCCTGGGTTAGAAGATGGTTAGCTACAGATGACTTCATACTTATGTTGCAGTCATGATACAGCTAAAGATGTTGAAAGTGTCCTTAAACTCAAATAAACAAACAGAATTGAGAACAGTGCTGCACTGATTTGGCAACATGCTTGGTAAAGGGTCAAAATGAATATGCTAATAATATCATTTATTTTCTTGTTACTGTTTCCTGCTGGTATAGAGATTTCCTTCAAGTCCAATGTTATTTGTTCTATGTTGAAGTTTTGGCACATTTCTGTAATAATTGTAGACAAAGGAGCACACAATTCTGTAACTGGTCAGGCCTTTAGTGTGATCTTATTTGAGTACAACGGCAAAAACAGATGCATCATTTTGTGGTCTCATGGGAGTGAAAACTGCCAGTATTTTTGCCTTCTTGGCATCTGTTTCATATACTTTCTTGGTTTTTTTCCCCACTTAGAATTCTAGCCTACAGCCTCTTATTATAGGTCTTCACCATCATTATTGGTTCCCTTCCTTGAGCTAAAGTTTCCTCAAGGTTTCTTAGTTTTCTGTTGTCAAGCCAAAATCCTATTTAAATGTAAACAAGGTGCAATGTCGCCAGTACATGCCTCCCCCCCACCCCGTCTGAGAAGTGGTTTTCTATTTATTTATTTATTGGTGTTTAAGGTCACATACTTTTGCACAATGGCTAATCATGACCACAAGTGGTTTACTAAAAAGATCATCCAGAAACTATAAAAATCAAAATGTTCCAAGACGAAAAAGGTTGAAAAGGCCTGTAACTGTAGAAAAAAATGCTTGGACAAAACCCATTTCTTGTGAACATCCTTTCCCCCATGATGGTCCATCAGCATACCAAAGATCATTCAAATCCAACATGCAGTGACTGAGATACAGAGGTCTAAAGTTGTTATGGATGGATGGACGAATGGACAGACAGATGAATGGACAAACCCCATTGCTAGATTCCCCACAAACTTTGTTTTGGCAGGGGATAATTAACCCTTTACCTAACGTAACGTCCAAAACTGGCCAGTGCTATTCTCAAAAATCGCCAATTAATTTTCATTATTTTTTTCATTTTTTGTCTCAAAAACATAGGTTATGACCCCTCGTTGGACCGAGCTCGTCGAGCTCGTTCCAACGAGGGGTCATAACCTATGTTTTTGAGACAAAAAATGAAAAAAATTAGTTATTCAAGAATTATTTTTGCAAGTGTCGTCTGCTTTTCATGTTAGGTAAAGGGTTAAAGAAGAAATGCTACAAATATGAATATATTAGCTAACCATTTCAAGCTCTGAGTGCATGCTCATACAGTGCATACAGTGTAAGCCAGTGAAAAGCAATCTTCGTCAACATTGTCATTTCACTGGCGAACCCTGTGGCTTTTTAAACTTCTTTATTTGTTGCATTGTTTGATTTCACAGGCCTTAAACTATATTATATAGCGTGCATCAGCAAAACTTTTACTAAGCTGTATATGACGGAAACACGGCAAAACTTTGAAAAGCACTGCACAATTTGGACATGATTACATTTAGTGGGCATAACATTTACTTTCACAGTTTGAGGAAATTTGAAGGATTGTAACTGGCTTTAACCCAGAGATAAGTTATATGAATTTGATTCGGCTAACGATTCATACAATGACCTTCTGGCCAATCATGTTCCTGATTTTTATCCCCTTCCACATAGTGGGAGTGGGTCAGGCCTGAAAATAAGCAGTCTGACATTTGCAGAATGAGGTTCCCAGAGGATGAATTTGATGATGCTATCCCATACAGTGGGCCAATTTATCATCTGGGTACCTTTTTCTGTTTAGTTTTGAGACCCAGATTCAGATTAACATTCAAAGAGGGTAAATTTAGTGATGCTACCCTGCTGTGCAGGGAGCATCACTAAATTCACCCTCTTTGGACCTCATTTTGCAGATGACAGTCTGCTTATTTCCTGGCTTGGCGGGGATATATGAATGGGATCCATCCATTCATTCATCCATCCATCCATTTGTCCATATGTCCTGCCCCATTTCTTGTCATTCCATTTTAAAGAAAACTTTTCAAAATATTTTGCCTAAATTTAATGTACAGCTGTTTTTTCTCCCTAATTTAATATAGAGCTTTTTTCGTGATAATATCATGAAGTCCAAGTATTTCTTTGTGCTTTATTCCCTTTGTTGGAAGGTGGTGAGAGTTTGCCATTCCCATGGAATTCCACTTGTTAAACAAGGATCTCAGATTGTTGTCCAGTAGCAATACATTGTTTCACTACCAAAGGCTCTGTTTAAACTAAAAGACACAACATTGTGTATGTATTCTAAAACAAGGACAATATTTATTTATTTGTTTCTTGGTTTTTAAGGTCATATACTTATGCACAATGGCTAATCATGACCGTGACAGTTTTATAGGTGGAGGAAGCTGGAGTACTCGGAGAGAACCACCGATCAATGACGAGGAACTGCCAGCTCCCAACATCAGGGTCAGATTGGTTGAAGACATGCATACCATCGACGTGCAGTATGCCTTAGTATACAGTGTCATTGTGCCCCCATGTGGACAATCGGGGTTAAGTGCCTTGCCCAAAGACACAATGTGGGAGTGTGAATTGATCACTCAGACAGTCACCCATCCAATGATTAACCGGGCTTGACGTTGCTTAACTTCGGTGATACGAGGACAATAACATATATAACTGTTACTGGTCAAGCAACTTCAATAACATGATCCATTCTGGTGAGAGACCAATGTTATTGTGTGCATTTAGTATTGCTTGGGAAATGAAGAGCCCTTTCCAACAATGTGTCATTTGATTAGTAGTTTAACGTAAGACACTCCAGACATGACTCGTGTTGTAGTGGGTCAATCTTGTTCAGATGCCATCCACATGAGAATTGACATATTATGCCCCAAGATTGTTTTGCACTAATTATATAAACATAAGCTGATTTGCTATCTGGAAATTCTAATGTTCACCGATTTTCTACTGTTCGCATCAATCTAGTTTTTTGTAGCCTACACAAGAATAGAAATTTTATCTTGAGCGGTTACCATTTCTTGCTAGTTTTCATGCTTCCCATGTTATTTGAATCTTTGTCACATTGCTGCAGTAAATGTAGACAATCTGATTTGGATGATCTCCACAGTAGATGTCCTGGTCCACCATTGAGGAGAGTCATGGTTAGAACCAGAGTGCTAATCAAGCCAGAAAATAAGCAGACTGTCATCTGCAAAAAGAGGTCCCCAGAGGGTAAATTTACCCTCTGCGAACCTCAGTCTGAATCAGGGTCTCAAAACTAAACAGAAAGAGGTACCCAGAGGATAAATAGGCCACTGTATGGGATAGCATCATCAAGTTACCCTCTGGGGCCCTCATTCTGCAAATGTCAGACTGCTTATTTTCAGGCCTGGTGCTAATTTAGAAATTTCAACCTGTTAAAGAAAATTGGCAGTTGGGGCACATTGAAGATCTCAGTGTTTAAATCTCCTGCATGGTATGTTTAACCCCTAACACACTGGTAGTGCAATAAACTTTTCTCCAGTCACTCTGTTTTTCTCTTGTTTAACTAAGAATTTAATCAATTATATTTTGTTTGACAGAGCTCACTGAGCTCTGTCAAACAAGATATATTTGGTTAAATATAAAACTGCATTATAGGAAATATTTGCTGCTGAATAAATATGCCATTTTGTCATCAGTGTGCAGAGGGTTAATGCTGCACAGAGCTCTAAACTGGAGAACATCTTTGAATTGGTATGAGAGTCATCTGCTTCATTCCTTCCATCCAGTGAAGTTGCAAGTTAGAGCAGAAATGGTTAACTGACTAATCGATTAACCAATGATCAGTGTCTTGATTGATAAAAAAAATAATTGATCGATTAACCATTAATTTTTAACTACTGTATTATATGGGTTAACAAAGGAACAAACTTGCTCCAAAACAGGCAAACACTGTCACTGTGACTCACATCAATTATATGAAACATGCAAAGCAGTAAAGTTTTGTTCTGACATACTTGTTCACTGGCATGATCATTGTTACTGTATCAGTAGCAGGCCTGAAAATAAGCAGTCTGACATTTGCAGAATGAGGCCCCCCCAGGGGGTGAATTTGATGATGCTATTCCATACAGTGGGCCAATTTATCCTCTGGGTACTTCTTTCTGTTTAGTTTTGAGACCTGATTCAGATTGAGGTTCACAGAGGGTAAATTTAGTGATGCTACCCTGCTGTGCAGGGAAGCATCACAAATTCACCCTCTGAGGACCTCATTTTTCAGATGACAGTCTGCTTATTTTCTGGCTTGATCAGTAGCTGGAAATGATCATTCTTAACCCTTTACCATATGCGGGTAGATGATATGTTCAAAATAAATTCTTGAATTACTAAAAATTTTCAATTTTTGTCTCAAAAACATGGCTTATGACCATTCATTGGAACAAGCTCATTGAGCTCTGTCAAACAAGATATATGTGATTAATCAATCAAGAAAACCCTTTAACGGTTTCAGCTCTATGGCAAGTAATGGCAAGTAAGTACATGTATGTCAAGTTCTCATTTAACAGCATCATGAACCAGTTGAAAGCTTTGCTGTTTTGTCTCAAATTCTCAATCACAACTGATAAATCCCAAGTTTTCCACCTCTCCCCATTAGCCCATTGTTTGACGAATTGGGTTATATATATTTATCATTGATTGGGGCTTCAAATTGATTCTTTTGAAAGCATGCCTCCATCATCCCTTAATGAAGCGATTGCATCTACCTGCATACTTCACAATTTTGAGCAGTTGAAAAAGAGTTTTGAAATCGGTCATATCCACCTGCATAATTTACAAAGTGAGCAGTTGAAAAAAAATATTTTTCAAAAAATTTTAACAAAACCATATCATGTGAACCTATCATTGGAACGATGAGCTTGTTCCAATGAGGGGTTCACATGATATGGTTTTATTAAAAAAAAATTGAAAACTTTAAAAAAAGTAATAATAGAAATAATAAATTTGGATATTCTGTGTTGAGTAAAGGGTTAAAAAACTTCATGTGGCCCCCCTCATTAAAAGCTTGTCAAGTCCATCCCAATGAGCTTGCATGATATGATTTTGTTGAAATTTTGTGAAATAAAAATAATTAAAATAATAAATTTTGATATTGTGTTCATTTGGTAAAGGGTTAAACAGGCTGAAATTCACTCTGTATGGTCTATGCTTAAAACAAATGTACGTATCCGTCCGATTTTAGCAATTCTTCTTGGTGTGAGGCTCTATTTAACCCACAAGTTTAGTCACTGACATACATTTTCTCATGTTAGGAATTTGGGGAGGTACTAAATTGATTCAGAGTGGCAAGAAGAAACCCTGTTAGCCTATGCTACTATCTTCTGGTGTCCTTATTGTTTGATTTATTATTATACCTCCACTTCAGAGAAGTGGGGTCTACCGGTATATTGTCAACACCCGGAACGTCTGTACATCCGTCGGCCCAAACTTGTGTGCATGACTTTTTCATCTCTGACAATTTTAACCAGGTTATCTCCTGGTATGTTATAATATTTATTATGGATCTTCAAATGAGATTCTTGTATGCACAACTCCTCCTATATTATTGAACCGATTTCAATAAAACTACATAAACATGGTCACTAATGAGTGAACATGCACATACAGTGGAGTCCACTTAATTGGATATCTCTTAATTGAATAACCCTGTTAATTGAATATAATTTCCCAACACAAAACCATTTACCATACCTCCAGTACAAATTTGACCTGTTAATTGAATACAGGCTATAGAGTAAACTCCTGTTAATTAAATAAAAAATCTTGTAACCTATGGAGAAATTACCCTGACTCGCCCCAGTTTTCCTTTGTTTATAGACCTATTTCGCCTCCGTACATCCAATACAGGCATTTAATCTATTATATCTTGTTTGACAGAGCTCATGGAGCTCTGTCAGACAAGATATAATAGAATAAATGCTAAGTTTATCTCTAGAATACTGAAAAGTGACACAATCCACATTAATTGAATACTCCTGTTAATTGAATAATTTTCATTGGCAAAGTGGCTATTCAATTAACAGGGTTCCACTGTATTTCCAAATGTCTCATCTGTGATGATTTTCACCAGGTTATCTCCCCTTCAACTGAAAAGATTTAATATTGATTTGTATGAGATTTTTGTGTGTGCAACTCTTCCTTCATTAATGAATCAATCTTGATCAAACATCTCAAACATTATGATCAACAAGTGGGCATGCACATATTCTAAAATTTTTCATATGTTAGCATTTTAACCAGGTTATCTCTCATGAATTTAGATTTATTATGGATTTTCAAATGTAATTCTTGTGTTCGCAACTCTTCCTACATTATTGAAGCATAATTTCAATGAAACTTCTTAAACACAGCCACTAATGAGAGAACATGCACACATTTCAAAATTTTACATCTGTGCATATTCCAAAATTTTTGATCTGTGACAATTTTAACCAAGTTATCTCCCATGAACTTGGATTTATTTTTGGTTTCTCAAGCTCAACATTCAGAGGTGCATTCTAGTAAGCCGGCACTGAGGGTGTTAAATATTCACGTGAGAATAAAGAATCGATTCTCGTTAATGACTCTCACAAGTATAACAGTGAGAATCAACTCTGATTCACTCAAATGTTTCATTTGATTCTTAACATGGATTCTGAAAGTGTTCCTAACCCTTTGAACCTAAGATACTGCTTTTCCAGCCCAGGAACATGATACATCATAATTTCATAAAGTAGGGTGGCTGCTAAATGAATGTGTGAGGTAGACTAACCAATATTTTCAATGGGTCTACCCCCAGGTAATAAATATGGACTGTTCCGATTGCTGCCATTGAACTGATATGGAATATACCACCAGGGTTCAAAGGGTTAAAGGCTTGTAGAATTCTGTTTGACTTAGCAGTGGTGTCTAGTGGACTCTTGGCTGCTTGATTAGGCAGCCAAGACTTCACTAGAAACTACTACCAAGGTACTGTAACTTTCATTAGAAAGATCACCAAAAGCATATATGTTGAAATATGTGTTCTGCATGTACATGTAAGACAAGAAACTCACCAAAATTGAAACTATGTTTGTTCTTCAGGATTAACCTCGACTAAATATATAAATATGAAATTTGTCTTTTTTCTATAGAATATGTACTGGTTGCACGCACAAGGGTACAACAGTACTCTCAAATTCTGAATTATTTAAGAAGTGAAAATTGATTCCCGCAGTAGGAGCTAGCAGGAATATAAAATGATTCTTGCGAAATCGTCACGTATTTTAAGACCTAGAAAATGTTCTTAACCCATCAACTACTTAACCCTTTACCCAACGAATCGCCCGCATCCGCCCGCGTAATATGCAAATTCAGCAGCTGAAAATATATTATTTTTCGACAAATTTTAATAAAATCATATCATGTGACCCCTCTTTGGAACGAGCTCGTCGAGCTCGTTCCAAAGAGGGGTCACATGATATGGTTTTGTTGAAATTTTTTGAAAAAATTTAAAAAATGATATTTAAAATAATAAATTTTGAAATCGTCTGCGTTGGGTAAAGGGTTAACAGCATTATCTGGCCAACTCTGTTCAAACAATTTCCTAAAAAAATAAATTTCAGTCTTGGCCTCAAAATAAATGTGGCTCCTCATTAGAACAAGCCCATCAAGGGCTCAAAAGCTATGTTTTCGCAGAAGAAAATGAATATTTTTAGTCACTGAAGAATTTTTCAATGAAATGAATGTTGGCCACTGCTGAAGATCCAGAATTCAGGAAGTTATGTATGTTAACTCCCAAGAGTAGTGCCCCTTGCTGTGCAGAACATGCATTTTTTTCCATTGTGTTTTTGTGTTGGTTTTTGTGCCATCTCTTTCCTTGGAGCAAATGCATTGGAGAAACGACTTGGGGAATTATCCAGTGTGATGTTAACAACCTGCAAATGAGGGATATTTATGTCATTATGATGGAAGTGATGAAATGAATTTTAAATTGTAAATATAGTTTTACAAGATGTTCACTTGTTATAATGGTTATGAACAACTAAATAAGTGAACACATGACTTGGAGCATTTGTCTCCCAAAGTTGTGAGTAGGGTTAAATAGGGCTGATCAGCTGATTGGTTAAATATATTTTGACTTTGAAACCATTACTTAAAATTTGGATTTGTCCTCTTTAGAAAGGATTAATAAGTTTGTTTGTAATTTGGTGCCGGAATGTGTGATAATCTCTCAAAAACATGAGACATGGGAAAAAAAGTGTGAAGGTCATTCAGTGCCAGACCATTCGGTAGTTGTGAGAATTCTAAATTTAAACTGAAATTTGATGTGGCAATATATATTTTTTTCCAGTTTAATTTTTTCAAGAGATGATGTACTTTGTAGATGTATAGGTATTTTTTTTCAAAACAACTTGGTGTGTGAAAGGTTAACACTGTGGTCAATGGGATTTATTTAGGCATTCATAACCTAAAGTGTTATTGTTCATGTGACTGTATTCTCTCAGAAAAGTAACAAATATAATTGTATAACCCTCTGCACACTGATGTCAAAATACTGAAATATTAAATGCAAATTTGGCCAACAATACAACTTGGAACTGAACCAATTCAGTCTTGTCTTAGACAGGATTGAACTGGTTAAGATGCCATATAAGTAATGGGAAATTTAGCTTGAAAATAGGGGACATGCTATTTTCAATGCCATCAAATATCTACAAAATGTTAAAATTTTAGCTCAACTTGACAACATCAAGTATGCACTGTTGGGATGGGTTGCAATCCGTCTTCCATCTGTATGTAGGTAAATCCCTCTGTCCATCCACAATTCTTTTAACACACCTTACAGACTGCATCTCTCGCCCGATCAGTTCCAAATTTCTTAAATGGCTTTGAGGCAATGTTTAGATGGAAGGTATCAAATTTTTCTGAATGTCACTGAAAAACATGGCCTCCAGTGGCCAGCTTGGATTTGGCATATAAATAGTCAACAATTCCATTAGCACACCCTACGGGCCGCTTCTCTCACCCGATCCTTTTTCAAATTCCATATGTGGCTTTGGTGTAATGTCTAGATGGGAGCTATCAAGTTTTTCTGAATTCTGTTGAAAAGCAGCCATCTTTAATTTGGCATATGAATTGTTAGCAATTTTATTAGCACAAGCTACAGGCAGACCTCTCTCATCTGATCTTTTTCGAAGTTCATATGTTGCTTTGGGGTGATGTCTAGATAGGTGTTGTCAATTTTTTCTGAATTTGACAGCACCCATCTGGACATCACACCGAAGCAACATATGGCCATCTTGGATTTGGCATATAAATTGTCAACAATTCCATTAGCACACCCAACAGGCTGCACTTCTTACCCGATCTTTTTCAAATTATATATGTAGCTTTGGTGTGATATCTAGATTGGGGCTGTCAAATTTATCAGAATTTCATTGAAAAACATAACTGCTAGTGGCCATCTTGGATTTGGCATATAAATTGTCAACAATTCCATCAGTACACCACCCTACAAGCCGCATCCCTCACCCGATCTTTTGGGGGGTCTTTTCTATAGACACGTGAGTGAATGACTTGCCATAACTGGAACTTTCTATTTAGTTCAGTGCTTTCATGGACAAGTTGAGCTGCAGTGTTATTGACACTTTCATGGGGTGTGGTGGCTCAGTAGGTAGAAGTGCAGCCGAGAGGTCCTCGGTTTGAATCCCACCTGCAGCAACCGCGTTGTATCCTTGGGCAAGACACTTCACCCCCATTGCCCATGTGGGGGCACGGTGACGTCGTGTACTAAGGCGTACTGCACGTCGATGGTGCATTTGTCTTCTACCAATGCTAACCCTGTTTGTATGGAGTTTGTATGTTGGGGAGCTGACAGTTGCTCGCCGTTGCTCGGTGGTTCTTTCCGGGTACTCCGGCTTCCTCCACCCGTAAAACTGTCACAGTCATGATTAACCATTGTGCAGAAATATGTGACCTTAAACCTCAATAAATAAATTGACACTTTCATTAATTGTTTGGTGTTTATTCAGCCTTCTTGGACACGTTGAGCTGCAGTGTCATTGATACTTGCATTAATTTTTTGGTGTTCAAAACTACAAAGCATTGTTCATAAATATGGACGGAGAGCAAAAAATGTGACACAGTATTATTTTGTTTAGAGTTTTGACGACATTGAAAATAACCTATTGCCTATTTTCATCTACCTTTCCATTACTAATATTGTACCTTAAATTCCTAGATGCATTATGGGAAAAAACTGCTGTTTGAAATTTGTTATTTCAGTATCAGTGTGCAGAGGGATAATTGGTGATGGTTTATGGATGACCATATTTTACAACATTTTTGAAATCTCATATCTTACAGATACTGATGTAATCATTTCCTTGTGATATATATATCTGTAGTTCAGTGTTACCACTAATACTTCTTATTCATTATGTAAGTTGGTGAGGATTGTTGAAATATATTAAACTTGTTTTTAAGTTTTAAATTCTTAGAGTTTTTTGCCTCTAGTTTCAAACATTCATCAAGATATATTTGAGCTTGAACATTTGTAAGAAAATGTTTGACGCCGTTGTGAATGGTGAACCTGATACAGTTCTACCACAAATCATTTCCATCCTCATCTATTTTCACCCCAAGTGTTTTGAGCCCTCTTGAATTTGGCCATCCGTTAGAGGCGGACCAACTATAATCAGATTTTGGGATGGGGTCACCCATATTTGCCCGGCCATGACAGTAAGTTCTTCCAGTTTTCTGTGTACATATTTGGTTAGTATTAGTCGGAGAGGGGGGGGGGGGGGGGGGGTCGAGGTACAGACACAGTCGGGGGAGGGGGAGGAATTGAGGCATGTGGGCAGTGTGGAATGGTGCATCAGGATGGCTGCAGGGGTATGTGCTAATTGTTATTAGATACTGCGGATGTTGGAGGCGTTTGTAAAGCTCGAAGGGAAATTGGAGGAGTTGAGGGGGAGGACAGATACGGCGGGATTGCTTACGGTTACCCCGATGAAGGTAACATTTGATGATGGATAGAAGATGGTTGACAGATTGAAGATAGGGGTAGGTTGGCTGCAGAGGACTTTTGGTGTCGAGGATGAGGGGGTAGTTAACAAGAAGGTCTGCAGAGTATAGAAGGGTGAAGCGTGAGACGTGAGTGGCGATAGAGGTAGGATGGCTAAACGTGGTTTGGGGATGAGGGGTTTCAGCAAGAGGAAAGGCGTGGAGGGTAGATGATAGGTAAGTAGAAGGTGGCGTGGTGAAGTGTAGCGTAAATAATAGTTTCAGTGTGCTGGGAAAGGAGGGAAGCTCTGATGGCCATGAGGAGGTGGTCGTCGATAGAGAGGAGATGCTATCAGGTGGCGGTGGGGGTATAAGTCAGTCAATGAAGGTGGAGTGGTAAATCGTAGCAGTAGGTGGTAGCGGCAAGTAGTATAGTACGGGGACTAGATAGGGTGGTTTGTGGTCCGGATAGTTTGAACCTAATGTGTGTTTTTCGGGCGGGGGGGGGGGGGGGGGGGGCAAGGTGGATGATATTAGTGACAGAGTGGGTGGTATTATTCAGGGTCATATCCAGTGGTTGTGGTGCACGTGGGTACAAACAATATCAGTGACAGGAGGTCTGTACGGCTCATGGATATATCAAGGGACTTGATCACACAGTAGAAATGCGACTGCAGTAGTGTCGGGGCTCCTGTCAGTCACGAGTGCAGAAAGTGTACAGAATTCTTGAATTATTGGGGTAAACGACGAATTAGAGAAATACTGCAAGAATCTCGGAATGTTCTTTATTGACAATTGGGGGACATTCTGAGGAAAACGTGAGTTATATGGCAGGGCTAGTCTCCATCTAAGTCCATGGGGTACGGAGGTGTTGGGTAGGAACATGTTTCAGTTAGTGGAACTTGTAGGCAAAAAGCAGGATGGATGGGAAAAGTTTGGATGCAAAAGCAAAATGGGAAGGGCAAATGTACAAAAAATGTGAAAAGGGCCCACAAAGAGATAAGAATAACATCTCGGAGAACTCCAGCGTTTTCAAAATAGGATAGATTAACTTTCAGGGTCTCTGTAGGAAACTAAACGAAATTACGACCGTAGAGGGGAATGACGATTTTGATTTGATAGGCCTTGGTGAGAGATGTATAAGACAGGAGGAAAGAACCGACCAGATCAAGAGGTATGTATGTATTGGATTGGGGGCGACCGGAAGGCCAGAAAGGGGGAGGGGGTTGTAGGTATGCATATGGTGGAGGAGTTAAGCTCTGTGAGAATCACAGACTTACGAAAAGTAAATACAGCAAATGGAGTAGAAAGCGGAATAATATGGACAAACAATAAGACGAAGAACAGAAGTGTCGCAGTGGGGTTGTAAATTTAGCAGTTGAAGGGAGCAAACCTGAGTGGAATGCTGGAATATATATGAAACTCTGATCCAATGTTACAGAACTGGAATACAGGGGTTCCATGTTATATTAATGGGAGATTTTAGTGGACACATTTGGGGACGGAAGGGACGGCATAGTGGGTGGGGGACAAGACAATCAACGTTAATATGAGGAAGCTCTTAAGAGTTTACAAATGAACTTGGCCTGACTCGTTTGAATAGGGATGCAAAGTGCTAGGGTAAATGGACGTGAATGGATGGGAAAGAAACGACAGAAAGACAATCAACGGCTATGTACTCGCTGATCCAATGCAAAGGGCGATCATTAAAGGATCTTTGGAAACTGAGAAAAGAAGCAGACTGAGGGCACTCTGAGAAAAATTTAAAATCAAAGCTAGAAAATGTGTCATACGGAGATAACGTCCAAGAGAAGCCCGTTGAATAGTGAGAAGTCTGAAAGCTATTGGGGGGGAGGCATAGGGAGAATGAGAGTAACAACAAATGAACTTGGATATAAGGTAAATAATGAGCCCAAACACGCAATAAAAACAAGAAAGAAAAAATGTGCTGCATTAAGGTGTGGAAAACTTTAGGGGGTAAATGATACAGCCACTAAAAGTGCCAAAGAAATATGTGAGGAGGAAAGGACAAATGTGAATATAATCAAGGACAAAAATAGGTAGATGCGAAATAACAATCTTATTGAAGCAATAACAAAACAGGGGGTGCGGACGGTTAAGTTACAGTATATTCTGGAAATGGATAAATAAAACTTAAAGGCAATAGAGTATTAATGTGCATGAGAAAAGCACTGGCGATCGGGACGCTGTAGCTGAAGAAATGGTAAAGCAGTGGGAGAGGGTAAATGAGAGAAGATGTGGGAAGGCGTGCCTCCGCAATGTATGATGGAGGTCACAGGAAATTCATCTTAGTATGTATAAAAATTGAGGTGGGGAAGTACGTAATGTAGTTATCAAGTTAAAAATGGCAAAGCAGCAGGTACCGTAAAACAGGGTAATAGGGGACGGTTTCTTGAATATTTCAGCACATACATCTGCCACTGTTCAAGCTCCTATGCCTTTTTGTGACTTTTGTGACCGTGCTATCCATTGGTTGTGTGGTAATATTTCTATTCAGCCTCTCAGTATTTTTTTTTTTTTGTTTTTTTTTGTTTGCGTGTCCCTTATTACCCCAACCAACTGTCCCCTATTACCCCAACTATGAGGTAATAAGAGACAGTAACTCCTTTCTTTTTCTGTCTCGTATAATCTCTTCCCAGGGGTTATATGGGGCACTGAACAGGTTTTAAAAAATCCAATTTAGGATTAGCTGCACTTTACACAAGTTGTTGCTTCAGTTTCACTTCATTCATTCCTCATCTCTGCTCTACCGGTTCTTGTATCCTCTGCTTCATATCTTCAGGTGGATACTATACAACATCCACTACTGAGGACCATTTCCAATTCCCTAATCCATTGGTGTTTTGAGTATTTCTCCTCCTCTTCTGTTGTCACAGCTCATGAATATACTCCCAGTGCCATATTCAAACAGAACATATACACCAATTACCAATGACAGTCTCTTTCTCCGTCCCTGTGTCCTTCAGATTTTTGCTCTTCAGTTATGGGAGCGGTTTTACTTCTTTCTTCCTGACAATCTGAAACTTCGCCCTTCCTGTATCCTCACTCTCTCCATTATTGCTGATCTCTGAATCCGAACTGCGTGCATTCTGTGTTGCGTGGTTTCCCTTCAGTTTTAATGCTGGTGCACTTCTTGCTAATGGAGGATGCTAGTGTATATGTAGAAGGCTGTGATTTTCAGCTGCTCAGTCGTCAGCCTCAGCCACACTCTCACTACAGTCAAGGTGTTTATTGTATGTTTTTATTTCTTTACCCCTATTTTTAGTTTCTACGACTGGATAATCTCGTAGGGGCGCGGTGGCTCAGTAGGTAGAGGTGCAGGCTGCAAGCCGAGAGGTCCTCGGTTCGAATTCCAACTGCGGCAACCGTGTTGTGTCCTTGGACAAGACACTTCACCCCCATTGCCCACGTGGGGGCACTGTGGCGCTGTGTACTAAGGCGTACTGCACGTCGATGGTGCACTTGTCTTCAACCAATGCTAACCCTGCTTGTGTGGAGTTAGTATGTTGGGGAGCTGACAGTTGCTCGCCGTTGCTCAGTGGTTCTCTCCGGGTACTCCGGCTTCCTCCACCCGTAAAACTGCCATGGGTCATGGTCATGATTAGCCATTGTGCAGAAGTATGTGACCTTAACCGCCAATAAATAAATAAATAAATGGATCATCTCGTCCCTTATAACCCTGTTATTCTTTTCCAAATTTCTCCCTAAAATAGAAATTTAAAAAAATTATGAGAAACCTTACCAGCTCAAGTGATTACCACACTGATATTATCTTCAGTTTAAAGAGATATAGTTACGACAGCCAGAATTTTTTTCTAAAAATTGCGACCTCTTTTTATTTGTCTTCCATCTGAAAAGTAACCAGCTACACATACGCAACACAACATTGTTATCTCGAGAATGTATCAGTCTTTAATAACACAATCTTTCCTGGCTTCATGTTGTGAAAATGAAAAAGAAAAATGCACACATAACTTTTTTTCTGTAATTCGCCCATTATTACAAGGCAGTCCCTTGTTACCACGTTTTACGGGAGTGACGAAATTCCTAACTAGTGTATAAAGAGAGAGGATTTATTACAGGAGCATCTTGCAGCTCTATTTAAAATGGGAATATCAAAGCAAGGGGTCCCGATAGAGTAGGAGGAAAACAGGGTAACATTCATACACAAAAGCGAGATAGGGAAGTTTTAGATAATTACAGAGGGATATATGTAAGCAGCAATATTGGGAAGATTCTCCATCCAAGGCTTGTGGAAATTGTTGAAGAAAGGGCAAATCTGGAGGAAATCCAGAATGGGTTGCGGAGAGGGAGAAGAGTCACTGGCCATTTGTTTACTCTCTCCCAACTGATACAATCAACAAAATTCAATAAGAGAAAGATGTTTATTGCCTTCTTTGATGTGCAAACAGCATATGGCAAAGTTTGGAGTGAGGGAAGGAATGTGGCAGAAACTTAAGGGCCTTGGATTCGGGGGAGAGAGGGCTCTGTACAAAGATGTGCAGTGCATACTCAACCTGGAAAACATCACCACAGAAAGGGTCCCACAGGAGACGGCCTTAAGCATAAGTGCATCCTGTCACCGATACTGTTTGCATTGTACATACAATATGTAAGAAAAGAGTTGATTGCAAGTGCAGAGGTCTCAAAGTTGGAGAGACAAAAATCTCAGGGCTATTCTTTGCTGATGAAAGAGTGAAGAGGGACTACAAAAAAGTTAACCATGGCAGGAAAGTGCGGGAATAAATGGCGACTTGAACTGAACGAAAACAAAAGCAAGGTAATACCTGTGGCCGTAGGGTAGATAAATCGCGAAGGTGGAGGGTTGGTAAATTCTCTATTGGTGGAGAGGAAAGCAAGGATATAACAGTATAGGGGAAACGGGAGAATACGATTACTTGGGGTGAATTTATGTGTTAGAGAGATATACAGGAACGACATAAATAAATTTAAGGCAAAAGGGTAAAGAATACTCAATCAGTTAAAACTGCTTGGAAGAAATATTTGAAACAAGGTCTTCGTTGGAAAAACTATTTGGGAGAGGGTGAAATTACCGAGCATAACTTATGGAACGGATGGAATCACTTTATTCTAAACGGTACAGGTGAACTTGAGATCACAAAAAATGACGCGGGTAAATGGATAACCGGATCTAGTAACGCAGCCGCACTGGAAGCGGTCAGAGGGGAACCCGGTTGGATGCCGGTTAAAGATAGAATAGATACGGGAAATTTCTGCTACCTGAATTACCTCGTAAACCCCCAAACAGCAAAACGACACTTAACCATGTATGGGACTCTAACATTCGGGCAGGATGATAAGGTAGGCGAGGGTGCTTATGGAAAAGTACTCTATACAGACTGATGATCTAAAATGGGAACTAAAACAGGGGAATAGCTTTAGGAGACGAAGTGTACTCGGGAACTGCAATGGAAACTGCTCAAATAGGAATTAGGGTCAAGAGTTCTTTAGACGGATTAGATAAAAAGATGGATAGGGGGGGGGGGGCGCATTGTTGTTCAACGTGGGATCCAAGTCACTGGAGTTGAGAGGGAGAATAGGAAAAGGTGAGGGACGAGCTTGCCAAATGTGCAACCTGGGGGTAAGACCCTGGAACATTTCATTCATTCTAGACTACCCCAAATATATGCCCAGCACAAAATAACAACGACTCCTAGGAAAAATGGGGTGAAGATATGAAGGATAAGTGGACGAGTCAATCGATCGAGCAACTGCTCTAAAGCACATTTGCTCAATGGGATTCGAGTCGTTCGAGCAGTATGTGCGAGTCACCCAAGGTAAGACGGAATCCCCCTTATGGAATCCCTTTTTGGAATCCCTATAGAATCCCTTTTTAGGATATGTATGTTTTTCCGAAATGTGGCTAAGAGTCGTATGTGCAAGTCACTCGATCGAGCAATTGCTCCAAAGCATATTTGCTCGATGAGATTCGAGTCGTTCGAGCAGTATGTGCGAGTCACTCGAAGTAAGACGGAATCTCACTTATGGAATTCCTTTTTTGGAATCCCTATTGAATCCCTTTTTAGGATATGTCTGTGACTACAGAATCCCTTTTTGGTCGTATGTGCCTATGTGCGAGTGCACAATGTGTCACATTGTGCCTTTATACGTAAGCACATGTCGGCACATCCAGCATGTGTCTATGTGCTGCCTGTAGTGTGCACAGTAGAACATAAACACATCTAGGGATGTCAGAATAAATAGAACAAAGAAGTCATAACAGAGCGTGTTGATACATAGGTAGAAACCGAGAATTTACTGGAAAATCAGAGCCAAGTAAACAAATATGGGGTTGTTTGTGATAATTCTACGAAGTAAATATGGATTCTGGGGAAATCCGAGCCAGAAAACTACTCTAGTTCAACCGAACTTACCCCTGGGGGCCTTCTCAGTACCGGGAGGCCTCTCGGTTCTAAAAAATGATTCTGGGAAAATCCGTAGTAAATAAAGTTGTTTTTGATGATTTTTTTTTTTTTGGGGGGGGGGGGGAGGATTGTCGGGTTTATTTGGGTAACTCTACGAAACGGGAAATTACTCCTGGACAAAGGAGCATACCCTCCGAACATACCCCTATCCAAAAAGAAGCCTTAGGGTAACATAGCAACCGCATGCTACCATAGAAACCAAGATGGAGGCCTCCAGTATACAAAATGGACGACGGAAACACGTATGCGCACTAACACAGCGTATCACTATGGGGATGACGTCACAACATGGCCGTTCACGCGGGTTACCATAAAAACTCAACATGGCGCCACTGGGTCACGTGACTATGATGTCACATGAGATCATCCATGAGATCATCCAAATGGCTCTGTCCGGGTACATAACATACTACTCATGTTATTGTTTTTCTGTCTATCCAACCCTATTCGTTTGTTCTGGAGTATACAACAGTAGAGTAGAAGGGACTATAATCTGGAACACCTTTGCTTATTGTTACTATATTTAGCTTCCCTGTCCAGTTCTGGATAGTGCTAACCCTATTCGCGGTTCTCCTGTTCTTGTTTCGAACAGCATAAGCCGTGTTTCATTCAACCAGATCATCCAATCAGTTCACTTTACTGCAACTAGCTAACCAAATCAGTCACTCCATTCATCTAAACACCACCCAAATGTCACGTCGTTATCTGATACACGGTTCTTAAGAATAAGACGAAGAGTCAATCGAGCAGTAACTGGCACAGGCATCGCCCGAAAGACTCGAATCTAATCGAGCAAATGAGCTATCGAGCAACTGCTCGACCGACTGACCCAACATACTACTCTACGTCTCATCTCGGTATTTGGGGGACCTGCGACATGCTGCCCCTAGCTCCTATGTGGCTACTAGCTCCTATACACCTCCTAGTACCTACATAGTTCCTATGCGGCCCCTAACCCTATTCAGCTCTTGGCTTCTAGACCATCCATCACCCTCAAAGAGCCAGGGCCACTAATTACTTATAGTCACTATTATCTGTCGTGTGATCAGCTTCCATTACACAACTCTAATTTTCTACTACTCTTGCAGTCTTGTACCATTACTGACTTGTACAATTACTATTGGCTACCACTATTCTGCACTGTGCTAGAATGGATCAGACATTACTAACTACGGCTCTCAGTACACTACTGTCGCTAAGGGTTCCAGTTCATATCACTATCATTCATGGCTTCCACTACTGCTTGCTCGAACGACTTATAGAGCAAATGAGCTATGGAGCAATTGCTCAATGAGAAAAAGGTCTTCCGACTCTTCGCCTCATTTCGGAAAAAGGGATTCTGTAAGTGGGGTACCGAGAAACGGGGTTGATGATTTCATCGAATGAGCTAAAGAGCCATGACAGTAATTGCCCCATAAGCAAATGCTCTTGCGACTCGAGTCTCATCGAGCAAATGAGCAACAGAGCAAATGCTCGCAATTGCTCAATGAGGAAATGAGCTATCGAGCAATTTCTCAATGAGCAAATGCTCTTGCAACTCTTCCACTCATTTCAGAAAAAGGGATTCTAAAAGGGATCCTGCAAGAGAGGTACTGAGAAAAATGAATCACGATTTCAACAAATGAGCTAAAGAACCATAAGAGTAATTACTCCATGAGCAAATGTTCTTTCGAATCTTATCAAGCAAATGGGCTATAGGGCAATTGCTGGATCGAGTGTCTCACATACGTGCATTTGGGGACTGAATACAGTGGTGATTTGGGGAACTATTGGATGATATTATTTGGACTTCTTTTGGGAAAGCTATAAAAAGTTGTGACCTGCAGTTCTTTGGTCTTTTTGTTCTGACCATCGTTGAGTGAAGTCATGTTACCGGTGCGGTGCATATACTGTTCTAAGATATTTTCGAGGTCCGGTAATGCCAGAAGACACGAGAGGAACCATTGTCGCCGGGAAAAAGTACCTTTCACTGCTCATAGGCATGAAAACTATCACTGCCCAAGAAGAACGGGACCAACCAAAGAAAGTTTCCTAAGACGTGCGATGAATGATTGACCGGAATAAAGAGTGATTGTTAATATGTAAAGAAATTTGTTCATAATTCATGCACAGTAGTTTTTACACTATGCCAGTGTCCATAGTACAGTGCACCTCACCAAGTGAACTGATTGAGTTGAAAGTGAGGTCTAGAGACAACACATGTTTGAGAGGGATAATGAAGGAGGTTGTTTGGATGAAATAGGGATTTTGTGGACCAACTGCAAAAAGTATATGAATGTACTTAATATCATATTAAGGTATGTCTACCATTTAACAGTGATGTCGCACTCAATATGTATATGTACATGTATATTTTTAACATTTTTGATATATGTACAGAGTTATTGTGTTCCCAATCTGACCTCAAATCATGGATTCATATTGCAACAGACTGTGAGTAAAAGTGATACTGGAGTATCGATAGTCCCTCATGAACAGTTCATTTACCACTTATTATTTAGGGAAATATCCTTATACTTTTCCTGCGGAAGAGCGGGTGGTACGATAATGACCTATGGCGGGTAATGTTGCACTAGACGGGGTGCAAATGGAACCAGAGTATGACTTTATACAGCTCTATAATGAGAAAGTATGTTCCTCCCCAGAAAATGACGAATCTCCGTTTAAACTCCACTCAAATGAGTGTAAATACTTTACACCTGAAGATTTTCAGTCTATGACTAGTAAAATAAACTCAGAATTTTCTTTGTTCCATCTTAACTGTCAAAGCTTAAAGGCTCACTGGGATTCTTTCCAGAACCTGCTCTATAATTTACAAACAAATAATAATTTTTTTGACATAATTGGACTTACAGAAATATTTCAAATTCCCCCACAAAACTCGTTTACTCTGGAGGGTTATGCGCCAATTATCAAATGTATGAGACCCGAAAATGATGATGGCCGAGGGGGAGTTGCGCTATATATAAAAGAGGGGATATCCTATAAAGTTCGAAGTGATATTACAATTTTCATCCCCCACGTTTTCGAATCCCTATTCATATAAGTTGAAGATAAACACAACTCTAAAATAATTGGCGTCATATATAGACCAAACATTCCACCGAAAGCCGATATAAACCTCCTCATATTAAAATTAGGTGAAATAATGGATGTTCTGAATGCCGAAAACAAGAAAGTTTATATCATGGGGGATCTCAACCTGGACCTTTTAAAAGCAAATATACATTCCAAGACAGAAGAATTTGTCGATCTCATGTTTAGCCAAGGATTCTTGCCTCATATAACCAAACCAACGAGAGTAACTAATCATTCAGCCAGTCTGATAGACCACATATTTTCAAACAATGTTTCACAAACAACAATACCGGGTATAATTATAACAGATGTATCAGATCACTTTGGTGTTTTTTACATTGAAGAATCTACCAAGGCAAATGATACACCACGGTTTACTATAAAACGAATCATAAACGCGGAAAAAATGTCTGAATTTAAAGAATTACTCTCAGAAAGTAATTTTTACCCTGTCGTGCTTTCAAACTGTCCCAATGAATCATATGAAACATTTTTAAACATCTATATGGAAGCTTACGATAAGGCATTCCCTTTGTAGCGTGTCCGCCAGAACAATAAATTTATGAAAAACAACCTTTGATGACAAAGGGACTTGTCATATCCTCAGTTAATAAAGAAAAATTCTATAAAAGAAAACTTAAAAACCCTAATGAAGATAATTTACGAAATTACAAAAACTACTGTAAACTTTTTAATAAAGTTAAGAAACAATGTAAATCAATTTATTATAGGGATATCTTGAATGAAAGTAGGAACAATATGCGAAGAACATGGCAGATCTTAAACGAATCTATCAATAAAGGAAAACGTGAAAGCAGACTACCCACTTTCTTTGTCCAGGGGGGTACAGAAATAATCGAAACCCAGGACATTGCAAGAGAATTCAATAATTTTTTCGTCAATGTTGGTAGAACCATATCCGACCAGATCCAGAAACCGGATAAATCGTATTTAAACTACATGCATGGTAGTGTTTCCAACAACTTTTATCTTCTACCCACAAATCCTGTAGAAGTTAGTCAAATTGTAAACAGAATGAAAGTTAAATCGTCGAAAGATTGCGATAGTATCACAATCAGTCTTCTTAAACAAACGATAAATGAGATATTGGTCCCCATTACCCACATAATCAATAATTCCTTTACAGAGGGCACAGTACCAGATAGAATGAAAATCGCAAAGGTGGCACCCATTTTCAAATCAGGCGACGAGCACAGCTTTACAAACTACAGACCCATTAGTATCCTTCCAGCTTTTTCAAAAGTAATGGAAAAGCTCATGGACATAAGACTTAGAAGTTATCTCGAGAGGTTTAATATCTTGTATCCTTATCAATACGGATTTCAAAAACGTCATAGCACGATTCACCCAGTCCTCCAACTCCTCAAAAGCACCGCGATGGAAAACAATAAACGGGAAAAGAATAGTACAGTGGCACTATTCTTGGACCTGTCTAAAGCATTCGACACGACAAACCATGAAATACTATTGGGCAAACTCGAATACTACGGCATCAGAGGACTAGCCAACAACTGGTTTAGAAGCTACTTCTCCGATAGATTCCAATATGTTCTATATGACGAACATAAATCTGCCTTTGCCAGGCAAAGCTGTGGTGTCCCACAGGGCTCGATCTTGGGCCCCGTTTTATTTCTTCTGTATATAAATGATATAAGTAACTCAACTTCGCTTAATCTCTTGTCGTTCTCTGATGACACTACAGTACACTGCTCTGGTCTCAACAGTAGTTCAATAACACCTTAGTTTAACGAAGAACTTCAAAAATTATTCGAATGGTGCTCTGTGAACGAGTTGATGCTGAATGCTAAAAAAAACCTCATACATTATACTTAATCCAACAAAAGGAAGGAATACTGATTCCCGTCATGAGGTAAAAATAAATAACCAAGTTATTAAAAAGGTCGGAGACAAGGAACCAGAAAAATCCAAAAGTTTTTGGGAATAAGCCTCGATGAACATTTATCCTACAAAGCCCACATATCAAGCTCAAAAATAGCGCGAGCAAACTATAGTCTCAACAAAGTAAAAAATATCCTCCCCCATCGAGTCCTGAAGACATTGTATTTCGCCCTGGTTCACAGCCATTTAATATATGGAATCGTAACATGGGGGAGCTCGAAAGCAATTAATAAATTAGCTATTATGCTGAAGCGTTCATTACGAATTATCAATAACAAAAAATACAACTCTCATCCTGACCCTCTGTTCAAGAAGGATGAAATCCTCAAAGTTGACGATTTGTTTAAACTACATGCATTGCTGTTCATGTTTGACTGGCACAAAGTCCAATTACCTTCTTCCTTTAATGATATGTTCAACGTAAACGACAATTCGTCAGACAGTCTAGACTTCTGAACATAGAAAAAACACGAAACCGTACCTTAGATAAACTTCCATTATACACGTTCCCGAAATTATGGAATGCTCTAGACGTCACTGTTCGAAATATTAACAATAGAACCGCCTTTAGATGCAAATTAACCTCCGATTTTATTTTTTCCTACTCCAATTATGTCCGGTGTAATAACCCTTATTGCCCAGAATGTACATAATAAAAATCAGTATTTTCATTAAAATACCGAGAAGAACTTACCAAAAAGAACTTATACACACAAGTTATGCTCTGTGTCCCATTCTGGTATCCTCGTCCTGTACAACCTGCAAATCCTTCAATTTGTTCCGTGAATATGCATCAATAATTTACGTGTCATGCCGACTGTCACACCGTGAGGTACCGCTGGGGGAGCCTTTCCAGTTTAAACTAAAACGGGCTGATTCACCGCTATTTGCGCCCCACCGTGTGTCAGCCGATGTGGACCTCCCATTAACAGACTTGTATTATTCCAAGATTTATATGATAGTTTATGACGGGATCTGTTGTTACTGTTTGCTACCCTGAACTGTGTTAACAATATATTAAGCAGGTTGTTTCGGAATATTAGCAATATTGAGGTACCAGTCGTCCGCTGGAATCTATAATTATTTCCCCCTAACTTATTTTTTATACGAGAACAAATTATTGGCAAAAGAATATGAACACCCATCCCTCATTAGGAATTAGACTAATTACTTCAAGTCCGATCACTTCATCACAGTCTGTTGCGATTTTCATTTTTCTAGGGAGTGTCAGGTAGACAGCCAATCTGGCTATGTCACTTCCCAAGGCATGCTGAATACATTATCAGTAAAACATTTATCTGTAAAATGTTTTATATGTATACCGTAAATAAAGAATCTGAATCTGAATCTGAATCTGAGGTTTTAGAATTTTTACGCGATGCCGACAAGGAGTACATGGTCGCTGTTCTTCGAGCTGCAGGTGAACAAACTACTCATTCCAAGTGGGAGGTGATGCAGATGCAGAAGGAGATTAGAATCCAAGAAGAAAATGGACTCGCCGACGGAAATGTATAAAAGGAGTGTTGGTATGAAAATAAATTCATTGGTGTTCTGAACGTCGAAGAGTCAAAGAGTCATAAGGTTGTCGAACAGAAATCTTCGCTTTCCCAAGGCGAACTTCTGGGATTTATCAAAGTCATACGCCTCTTCTTCACGAAGAGCGCTTGACAGTCTCTTGAATTTTATTGTGTATTGGATCCTTGCAAAAATTCTTAATGTTCACCAGTGCATCAATGTATTTCGCACCGATGGCTTCTCTGAAACTCTTTTGAAGTGCTATATATGCTGCTTTACCTGCATCTTTTTTATCATTCCACCCTCGATATACTTGTTCATGAGGTTGTCAAAATCTTCTTGGTTTTCGTCAGAGGCAGTTTGGACGATATTTCCAATAACAAAAATAGAATTGTCTTCTTCTTCTTCATATTCCATATCTTCCTCTTGTCTTTCAGATAGTTCCGACTCCACGCACTCCGAATCTTCCATTGGTGATTAATTTCTTGGTGAACAACGATGACAGGATTCCATTGCGTCCACTCTCTTAGAAGGTTAGTCACAAATGGCAGATGTGTTAGGAGTACGCCCTTTTTATAGGCCGGATTTTTCTGACAATATATTGACGGCGGGTTTCAGTAACTTCCCGAAAAATCCTCCTTTCTGTATTAGCCGCCTTTTGCCGATACGATACTTTATCCTTTAATAAGTTTAGCCTCCTATTTGGTGTTTGTATGGCTGAGCTCTCTGGGATTTGGTCATTGACTCCTTATAATCCACTCCGTTCTTGGCACAATCACATATGCATTGTACCAAATCATTTTAGCCATCTTGATCATGGTCTTGGCTTCACGTCGTTTAGCATAATATAGGAATCGTAGTAGTTTTCTATTTCTGCTCAGTCTTTCAGTGTTGTTTGTTTTTTTTTTTCCTCATCTTTGATCCTATTGGGACAGTAGCCATCTTTGTATCTCTTCACGGTAAACTTTCGAGAAAATGTTTTCCAACAGTACTCGTAGTAATCTTTCGTGGTCGTAGAACAGATGAGTATTTGGTATCGTATCGGTAAATCCCTTTTATACCTTTCTCAGAACTTCGGCTAAGACTAGGGTGATGACCGACGAGAGAAAGCAACTCCTTCGTAACATACTTCTTTTTATATCTAGTGATATATCTTTGTGAGTAAGCATGCAGCTTCAATACACTCTCATGTTCTCACATGTCATCCAAATCCGTCGCATTCAGTGGTTGCCTATCTTCGAGGATGTTGGTAGCACATCTACAAAACAGGTCACCCCTTTTTATACTTTTCCCAACAGAAGTACCCGGATAAAGAAATCCAACAAGTATCCTCCAATAGTCCCCAAAATCACCACAGTCTCCTGTCTCCCAATATCGAGATTAGTCTTAGAGTCGTACATGGAGTCACTCGATTGAGCAGTTGCTCTATAGCTCATTTGCTAGAAATGATTCGAATCGCAAGAGCATTTGCTCGTGGAGCAATTGCTCTCATGGCTCCTTATATCATTTGTTAATATCATGATCCACGTTTCTCGGTACCCCACTTACAGAATCCCCTTTTTCTGAAATGAGTCGAAGATTTGCAAGTGCATTTACTCATTGAGCAAGTAAGAGCAATTGCTTGATGGCTCATTTACTCATTGAGCAATTATGAGCAATTGATCTTTTGACCACTTGCTCCATGAGATTTGAGTCGCAAGAGCATTTGCTCGTGGAGCAATTACTTTCATGGATCATTAGGTCATTCGATAAAATCAACTCCGTTTCTCGGTACCCCATTTGCAGAATCGCTTTTAGAATCCCTTTTTTGAATTGAGTCTAAGAGCCGAAAGAGCATTTGAAAGAGCATATAGCTCATTTGCCCGATAAGTGGTTTGAACAAGCAGTGGTGGAAGCCAAATATGATAGTATTATGAAGTGGTACCTCCAACAGCAGTTGGGTACTAAGAGCCGTAGTAATGCCACAAGTTAGTAATGGTTGAGCCATTCTAGCACAGGGCAGAATAGTGGTGGCCAATAGTAATTGTACAGGGCAGTAATGGTACAAGACTGCAAGGGTGGTAACAGACAAGATTTATACAGTGAAAGCTGATCACATGAAAGATGATAGTGACTAAGCTGATCACATGACAGATGATAGGGACTATGGGCAAGTAGTGGCCTTTGCGCTATGAAGGTGATGGGTGGTCTAGATGCCAGGAGCTGAATAGGGTTAGGGGCCACATGGCAGCTATATAGCAGCTAGGAGCTCTATAGGAGCTAAGAGCCATATAGGAGCTAGGAGATGTGCAGGGGCCATGTCACAGATTCCTCAAATATAGAGATGAGTCCTAGAGCAGTATGCGGAGTCAATCTGTCGAGCAGTTGCTCGATAGCTCATTTGTACGGTGAGATTTGAGTCTTTCGGGCGATGCCCGTTCCAATTACTGATCGATTGACCCGTGGACCTATTCTTATGAACCTTGTATCAGATAACGACGTGAAAGTGCGCGGGGTTTAGATAAATGGAGTGATCTGATTGGTTAGTTAGTTGCAGTGAAGTGAACTGATTGGATGATCTGGATAAATGAAACATGGCTTATGCTGTTCGAAACAAGAACAGGAGTACCCCCAAATTTCTAGCACTATGTTAAACAAATTCAATTGAGCTCTAAATCCGCCCATCAGCAGGCCAGGAATCAGAGATGGCGGAAGTTTAGTGTGTGGGTGGGTGGGGCGGTAGGGTAGGAGTCTTCACGCACTGGGCCAACCATGGTTCGGTTCGATTAGAACAAGAAAAAAAATAAATCCACACAAATGCCAGCCTTAAGGAGGGCGTCGAAAGGTATTAAAAAGTGCGTGTGGGTGTGTGTGTGTGTGGGAGGTGGGGGGGGGGGGGGAGTGGCGGGTACACTAAACACTTGAAACGATCAACGCTTATATCAAGAGGAAATTAATGAACGAATAAACATCAGCCTCTGTTGGGGTGAAAGAGCAACTGTTTTACCCCATCCATCTTCCAAACCGAGGGTTGGAAAATGGAGACAGTTCAAGTAGAAAAATTGTTCGAACCGACAGAAGGTGGATTTTCGTCCAAATGAAACTATTCAATGCAATTATTAAATTTTTTAACTCGGGTAGTAGCTAAATCACGCTGCATGCCAGTGGAAAGTGTGGTGGGAGGGGTTACAAGTGACATCTCATCCCACCCACACTGTGTAGCCTTTGCCAGATAAATGACGAGTAAAAGTCAACCAGAGATTCCACATATCAAGAATATTGGTCCAGTAGCTACCCACATCCCTGTCCATCGTGAGTTGGCCATTGTATCTAGCAAAAGTTTTTTTCTGTGGTAAATATTTCAAATGTATTATGGATGATTATTTCATTGTTTGGATTTTGATGTTATTTCTTCATTACGGATAAAAATTTTACGACTTTTGTTGTCTTAACACAGACGGCGTTTGCATGAATAACGTTGAAACGTGGGTACTCTACGCCATTCCCTGATCAAAATCAATAGCGGGTGTGCCCACCCCAGGCTTCAGTCGCTGCTCTAACTCTCCTTACCATTGGCCCCATCAAGTTGTGTATGGTCCTTTGTGGGATGTTAGTCCACTCCTGAAGGGCCTGTGTGAGCTGAGCGACGTTGATGGGGACGTTGACGCGCTTCTTGTCCCTCCTGTCAGCTCGTCCCACAAATGCTCGATAGGGGACACATCTGGACTATAGGGTGGCCAATCGAGAACTGGGACATTGTTTTGGTTAAGGAAGTCACGACAAACCCTAGCAACGTGTGGCATCACAGTATCCTGCTACAACTTGAGGTTATGCACATGGATAAGTGGAAGGACGCGAGGCATGAGCACCTGATCCCGATATCTTACGGCTGTTAGAGTGCCCTGGGTGACCACGAGAGGTGTTTTCACACCATGAGAAATCACCCAGACCAGAACAGACCCTCCCCCGAATCTGTCGTTTTCTTAATATCGCTCACCTCGACGTCGATAGCAACGTTGTCGTCCATCTGACCTATAAAGCGTGAACCGAGACTCGTCAGTGAATAACACACGTCTCCAGTGAGCCAAGAGAAACCGATCTGGTGCATGTGCCCGCAGATATTTCAATCGACGTTGGCGTCGCCTGGGTGTAAGTTGCGGGCCAACGTATGGACGTCGTGGCTTTAAATTGAACTTTCGCAACGGATTCCTAACTGTTCTTGAACACACTCGGCGACCTTGAGTGCTTACAACCCGACTCGGCGTCTCCGTCGCAATCTGAAATCGGTTACAGGGATGTGAGAGACGTATACCTCTATCTTGATGTGGCGACGTAACGCGCGGACGTCCGCTCCTGGGACGGCCAGCTAATCTCCCTGTGGCTCTGAGACGCCCAACTAAACGAGCTATTTCGTTGACTCATGGACCCTAAATTGCTGGGCGACGAGACGTTGCGATTGGCCCTGCATAATTAGAGCAATAGCCCTACCCCTATCAATTTCGGACATTCGCGGCATTTTGCTTTTCAATCGAGTTGAAAATGAAATGTTGTGCAATCGATGTGTACTGTTCAAAACTTCGATTTGGAATGATTTTGAAGCTCATCGCACGTGGGAGTGCCCCCGGATGCATGTTTTGTCGAACAATCTGTTGAAAGCATACAGTGTCGTGGTTGACTGAATTTTAACCAAAGGCTCTTTAGACAGTGCACTAAGGTAGCTATGTGTCAAATTTTGCAACATTTGGTCTACGGCGAAAAAATTATATTGCCCAAACTGAACTTGCGTTTCTTTTTTCCGTCAGTATACACTCTAAAAAAAACAATACATTTTGGTATTCTAGAATACCATCAGTATATGAGATACCTAAAACACCGAATATTGATAGCCTCCCTTATATTTTGCACGTATAATACCAAATGGATGGTTGTGGAATACCAAACAGGACTTACATCCCCTGAATATCCACTAAGTGAGTAACTTGGGCGCCAAGCGCGCGCGTCGTCTGCATCAACAATGGCGGTTTCGGTCGAAGGCTGGGAACTTGAAAACGCGATTGAATGGCTCATACATAGGAAGCGGGTTGGATGACTTGGTGCAAACTGTATTTGATTTATGTTAGTTGCAGTGTATGCCTTTAATATCTGTTGAAGGTTATTAAAGGAACTGCATAACTCATTTTTTCTTCTTTCATTGTTTTCATAGCGACATGATTTGTGGTGTTATCTACATAATAAATGTATCTTGGCCCGTGATGGAGGCTGGGACTTCTGCAGCTTTTCATACTTCGGTCCGGTTCTTTGGGTCCCTCAATGGAGCACTATTTTAGCCTACCCCTCCCATGTATATGCTGGGTACATGAAAGGGATGGGGGAGGGGTAAGTACCAAACTTTTGGTTTCTTGGAGCACCATAGGATAATTACTTGAGTTCAGTTCTCTGGAGAACCATAATAAAGTACCAAACTTTTGGTTTTCTAGAGAACCAAAACGAAGTATCAGACGACAATATTGGTTTCTCAAAGTACAATTACAGTTTGGTTTCTTGGAGTACCAACAATGTTTTGGTTTCCTGGGATACCATAATTTTGGTATCCCTCACGGGACAAGTTGAGTACCACTTTTGGTATCACAGAGTACCCAGAGCTTTTAGAGTGTATAAGCAAGGAAATAATCCGACAGAACACTGAATTTCGACGAATCGAGTATGAGACCCATTACTTTTAATTACAGCTAGACAACGCCTTCTCATGCTCCCAATCAGGTTCCTGGTGGTCCTTTGTGGGATGTTGTTCCATTCTTGGACCAGCATGGCACAACGCTCCTGGACACTTCGTGGCTGGACTGGACGGGTGAAATTTCAAGCTGCAACTCATTCCAGACATGTTGGATTGGATTGAGGTCAGGGGATCTTGCTGGCCAGTCCATACGCTCAATCCGCTCCCTCTGTCGGTACTCCCGACAGCATGGGAAACATGAGAACGGGCATTATCGTCCATCAGAATGAATCTGTCACCCACTGCACCTGCATACAATCTGACGTGGACATCCAGGATCTCATCAATATACCGTTGTGCAGTCAATGTACCACGTTCAAGGTCACAGAGCTCTGTACGTCATCCCAGCTGATGCCGCCCAGACCATGATTGACCCTAGCGGTTATGCTCAGCAATGTTGGCTGCATGGAATCGCTCTCCTGGTCTTCTCCATACCCTAAAACGCCTATCTGTGTGGTCTAGGCAATACCTTGACTCATCTGTAAAAACACAGGTCGCCAATCTTCTCTGGTGCATCCAACGTGGTCCCTGGTCCATTCATATGGGCCTGACGGTGATTCTGAGACAGCGGAATGAGAATACATGTTCTTCTCGATCGGAGACCACCTTCGTGCAACCTTGCCCGGATAGTCTGCGTTGAAACATTTACCCCGGATGCATTCTGAAGGTCACTGTGAAGCTGGGTTGCTGTGGCAAAGCGGTTCCTACGGGCCTGAATGATCAAAAACCGGTCTTCAGCTGCAGATGTTGCCCTGTCTCTGCCACCACCATACTGCTGAAATCTTGCCCGGCTCTGGTGATCACCGTATGGTGCACACCAAGGGCTTCACCAACCTGACGATGGGTAGCCCCTTGCTCCACCATCCATACAGCCCGCCACATTTCTGCTTCAGACAATTGTCTTCTTACATTTGCATTTGCCATATTCAATCATTAAATCACAAGGGTTTGTGTTGAAATGAAGATTGAATACCCTACACATGTCATGTACATGTAGATAGTATACGAAAACATCATGAAAATCAAGGGGTACATGCTATCCATGACTGTCACGAAAAGTTTGCCTGTCAAGAGAGCTAATGTAAACACTGGGGACCATCTCAATACATTCCTCAATCATATCCACCAAAAATATCGCAAATGTGTCACAAGCAAATTTCACAATGATGTGTCAAATATTTGGTGCTTAGCAAACTTTGAGTAGTATATAAGTGGTTTAATAATCCGGCCACCCTAGTGCTTCTCACCCATGATAATCAAAGCCAGATTATACATCTGAAGAAAATTATTTTTTCACTATTCGCGGAGGGCTTGTCTGACTTTAATATAAAACTGCTCAGTGACACCCCCTTCAAGTGGCGCCCAGTGCACGTGCTATACCTCCCATACCATATCCCACTGCACCCCGTTTAAGATATCTGGGAGTATGATCCTGTTTGGGTCGAGGAAATAAAATGAAATGGTTCAGTTTTTCCGTCCGATCCAAATTTTCATGCCCGACCGTAATATTTTATGAGCTCTTGACAAAAGGTTGTATCCATTTAAAACGACATCTGATATACATACGGGTCTGATTTCAAATATATGTCCACCAGTCTACGAATAGAGGCCATACATTTTTACCCTTAATTGGAACGAGCTCGTTCCAATGAGGTGTCATAAGTCATGTATTCGAGAGAAAAATGCTGAAATTTGAATGGCATTTTTTATAAATAGCACTGGACGATTTTGACGGCACCGTGGGAAAAGGGTTACTTTATACGAGAAATTAAAATATTAAAATAAACTAGACATGTTATATACCAAATGTAAAAGAATTCTGACTGGCGGATCTGAAGAAGAGGTTTTTAAAGAAATGCCCTCACATTGCATCAAGTTAAACTTTGGGCTCCAATAAAGGGCCAAAATATTAACCCGATTTGAACAATTTTGAATCTGACCCACCTAGATATGTTGCATACCAAGAAATTCCATCATATTGCACTAAGTTAAAATTCAGGTTCCCATAGGTAGCCCAAATTATTAACTCAGGGGCTCGATTCGAACAAACTTGAAGCTTACTACCCCATAGATGTTGTATACCAAATATGAAAGGATTCTGACTAGTGGGTCGGAAGACGAAGATTTTTAAAGACATTTCCTCATATTGCACTACGTTAAAATTTGGGCCCCCCATAGGGGGCCCAAATATCAACCTAGGGATCCGATTTGAACAAACTTGAAGCTGACCAACCTGGAGATGTTGTATAGCAAATATGAAAGGATACTGATTGGTGGATTTGAAGAAGAAGATTTTTAAAGAAATTCTTCCATACTCCACTAAGTTAAATTTGAGCTCCCACATGGATCCCAAATATAAACCCAGGGACTCGATTGAACAAACCTGAATCTGACCACCCCCCCCCTCCCCCCCCCCCCCCCCCATCATATCCCAAGATGTTGTATACCAAATATGAAAGGATTCTGACTGGTGGATCTGAAGAAGATTTTTAAAGAAATTTTCTCATATCGCACTAAGTTAAAATTCGGGCTTAACTATTAACCCAGGGACTCGATTTGAACAAACTTGAATCTGACATACCTCGATTTGGAAGAGACTTTAAAATCAGTTGGGTATACCAAATATGAAAGGATTCTGACTGGTGGATCTGAAGAAGATTTTTAAAGAAATTTTCTCATATCGCACTAAGTTAAAATTCGGGCTTAACTATTAACCCAGGGACTCGATTTGAACAAACTTGAATCTGACATACCTCCCCCCCCCCCCCCCCCCCCCCCCCCCCCCCGCCGAAATGTTATATACCAAATCTCAGAAGATTCTAATTTGATGGTTCAGGGGAAGAAGATTTTTTTAAATTTTGGAAAACAATTATTGGGTGCTATCAGAATAACGCCCCTTGTGGTTTGGCAATTTTATTTGAACAAACTTGAATTGACATATGATAAGGAAGATGCAGATCAAATTGGGTTCAGTTTGGTCCAGTGGTTTATGAGGAGAAGTCGTGTAAAGTTCACGCCAGACGACGGGCAAAAAGTGATCACTTAAGCTCCCCCTGACTTTCACTCAGGTCTACTAAAAAAGTACTGACAGATTGACCATATTTTCTATTGCATGTTGACTTTTCATTATTTTCTGACCTGAACCAAACCAGTTTGGTTTTTATCTCCTTGCGGTGATTGATCGGTGGTGACTTTCTCAACTTTCAGTGTAAACCGACGTTGCTCACCAGTAAAACTCTTTCATTGCTGCATTTTTGTCGTTAATGAATATTGAGAAACGCACATTACCTCCGTGTTCGCACCAGTGGGAGCGCTG